>CM062476.1:4960437-5060437 GCA_031479575.1 Coregonus ussuriensis
TTTCGGAGACTGCGGAGCACCCTCAGTCCTGGCGAGAGAGACTAGGGGGCTGCATCCCAAACGGCATCTTATTCCTTATATAGGGCACTGGTCAAAAGTAGTGCACTACATAGGGAATAGGGTGCCATTCTCTGGTCTAAAGTAGTGCACTATATAGGGAATAGGGTGCCATTCTCTGGTCTAAAGTAGTGCACTACATAGGGAATAGGGTGCCATTCTCTGGTCTAAAGTAGTGCACTACATAGGGAATAGGGTGCCATTCTCTGGTCTAAAGTAGTGCACTACATAGGGAATAGGGTGCCATTCTCTGGTCTAAAGTAGTGCACTATATAGGGAATAGGGTGCCATTCTCTGGTCTAAAGTAGTGCACTATATAGGGAATAGGGTGCCATTCTCTGGTCTAAAGTAGTGCACTATATAGGGAATAGGGTGCCATTCTCTGGTCTAAAGTAGTGCACTATATAGGGAATAGGGTGCCATTCTCTGGTCTAAAGTAGTGCACTATATAGGGAATAGGGTGCCATTCTCTGGTCTAAAGTAGTGCACTATATAGGGAATAGGGTGCCATTCTCTGGTCTAAAGTAGTGCACTATATAGGGAATAGGGTGCCATTCTCTGGTCTAAAGTAGTGCACTATATAGGGAATAGGGTGCCATTCTCTGGTCTAAAGTAGTGCACTATATAGGGAATAGGGTGCCATTCTCTGGTCTAAAGTAGTGCACTACATAGGGAATAGGGTGCCATTCTCTGGTCTAAAGTAGTGCACTATATAGGGAATAGGGTGCCATTCTCTGGTCTAAAGTAGTGCACTATATAGGGAATAGGGTGCCATTCTCTGGTCTAAAGTAGTGCACTATATAGGGAATAGGGTGCCATTCTCTGGTCTAAAGTAGTGCACTATATAGGGAATAGGGTGCCATTCTCTGGTCTAAAGTAGTGCACTATATAGGGAATAGGGTGCCATTCTCTGGTCTAAAGTAGTGCACTATATAGGGAATAGGGTGCCATTCTCTGGTCTAAAGTAGTGCACTATATAGGGAATAGGGTGCCATTCTCTGGTCTAAAGTAGTGCACTATATAGGGAATAGGGTGCCATTCTCTGGTCTAAAGTAGTGCACTATATAGGGAATAGGGTGCCATTCTCTGGTCTAAAGTAGTGCACTATATAGGGAATAGGGTGCCATTCTCTGGTCTAAAGTAGTGCACTATATAGGGAATAGGGTGCCATTCTCTGGTCTAAAGTAGTGCACTATATAGGGAATAGGGTGCCATTCTCTGGTCTAAAGTAGTGCACTATATAGGGAATAGGGTGCCATTCTCTGGTCTAAAGTAGTGCACTATATAGGGAATAGGGTGCCATTCTCTGGTCTAAAGTAGTGCACTATATAGGGAATAGGGTGCCATTCTCTGGTCTAAAGTAGTGCACTATATAGGGAATAGGGTGCCATTCTCTGGTCTAAAGTAGTGCACTATATAGGGAATAGGGTGCCATTCTCTGGTCTAAAGTAGTGCACTATATAGGGAATAGGGTGCCATTCTCTGGTCTAAAGTAGTGCACTATATAGGGAATAGGGTGCCATTCTCTGGTCTAAAGTAGTGCACTATATAGGGAATAGGGTGCCATTCTCTGGTCTAAAGTAGTGCACTATATAGGGAATAGGGTGCCATTCTCTGGTCTAAAGTAGTGCACTATATAGGGAATAGGGTGCCATTCTCTGGTCTAAAGTAGTGCACTATATAGGGAATAGGGTGCCATTCTCTGGTCTAAAGTAGTGCACTATATAGGGAATAGGGTGCCATTCTCTGGTCTAAAGTAGTGCACTATATAGGGAATAGGGTGCCATTCTCTGGTCTAAAGTAGTGCACTATATAGGGAATAGGGTGCCATTCTCTGGTCTAAAGTAGTGCACTATATAGGGAATAGGGTGCCATTCTCTGGTCTAAAGTAGTGCACTACATAGGGAATAGGGTGCCATTCTCTGGTCTAAAGTAGTGCACTATATAGGGAATAGGGTGCCATTCTCTGGTCTAAAGTAGTGCACTATATAGGGAATAGGGTGCCATTCTCTGGTCTAAAGTAGTGCACTATATAGGGAATAGGGTGCCATTCTCTGGTCTAAAGTAGTGCACTATATAGGGAATAGGGTGCCATTCTCTGGTCTAAAGTAGTGCACTATATAGGGAATAGGGTGCCATTCTCTGGTCTAAAGTAGTGCACTATATAGGGAATAGGGTGCCATTCTCTGGTCTAAAGTAGTGCACTATATAGGGAATAGGGTGCCATTCTCTGGTCTAAAGTAGTGCACTATATAGGGAATAGGGTGCCATTCTCTGGTCTAAAGTAGTGCACTATATAGGGAATAGGGTGCCATTCTCTGGTCTAAAGTAGTGCACTATATAGGGAATAGGGTGCCATTCTCTGGTCTAAAGTAGTGCACTATATAGGGAATAGGGTGCCATTCTCTGGTCTAAAGTAGTGCACTATATAGGGAATAGGGTGCCATTCTCTGGTCTAAAGTAGTGCACTATATAGGGAATAGGGTGCCATTCTCTGGTCTAAAGTAGTGCACTATATAGGGAATAGGGTGCCATTCTCTGGTCTAAAGTAGTGCACTATATAGGGAATAGGGTGCCATTCTCTGGTCTAAAGTAGTGCACTACATAGGGAATAGGGTGCCATTCTCTGGTCTAAAGTAGTGCACTACATAGGGAATAGGGTGCCATTCTCTGGTCTAAAGTAGTGCACTACATAGGGAATAGGGTGCCATTCTCTGGTCTAAAGTAGTGCACTACATAGGGAATAGGGTGCCATTCTCTGGTCTAAAGTAGTGCACTACATAGGGAATAGGGTGCCATTCTCTGGTCTAAAGTAGTGCACTACATAGGGAATAGGGTGCCATTCTCTGGTCTAAAGTAGTGCACTACATAGGGAATAGGGTGCCATTCTCTGGTCTAAAGTAGTGCACTACATAGGGAATAGGGTGCCATTCTCTGGTCTAAAGTAGTGCACTATATAGGGAATAGGGTGCCATTCTCTGGTCTAAAGTAGTGCACTACATAGGGAATAGGGTGCCATTCTCTGGTCTAAAGTAGTGCACTACATAGGGAATAGGGTGCCATTCTCTGGTCTAAAGTAGTGCACTATATAGGGAATAGGGTGCCATTCTCTGGTCTAAAGTAGTGCACTATATAGGGAATAGGGTGCCATTCTCTGGTCTAAAGTAGTGCACTACATAGGGAATAGGGTGCCATTTGGGATGCAGAAAATGTCTACCGTAAAGCGAATGTACCAGACTAACACTAATACATCCCAAGACCAGCATGATGTTTATCAAACTTCTACTCTTTAAGTATGACCTGACTGGGTCCTTTGAGTCAACTGAAAACACTCGTATATATTAGAGTGTAAAGAACATCTGAAAGACCATCCCTGTCGCTCTCTAATTTAATCGGAACTGAAGTCAACAGAAGAGTTGTTTACTGGCGGTTCTGTTTCCTAAAGTAGATCAAACCAGTAATCACACTAATGAGGTTAAATAAAAAAATGAACACTGGTAATGTACAGAGAGAGAGAGAGAGAGAGAGAGAGAGAGAGAGAGAGAGAGAGAGAGTGAAGGACGTCACCCTCAACCGTAGCCCCAGCACCTCACACAGGAGCAACGGACACCCCGCCTAGACCAGCGAGACACCCTCCCAGACCTGCAAGACCCCATCCTGAAGGACCTGCACCGAGAGAACCCACGCCAAGAGGACCACAGCATCACCAGCCACACCTTAACCAGCTAAGACCACCATAAGCAAACCCTGGCCACACCCTATATAGGCCCCCCCATATCAGACCTATGCCCCTTCTGCCCCCCAACACCTACTGTGATGGTCCGGGCCTAAATCACACAAAAACAACACTAGACACTATGGAACACAAAGCTTTTACTATCTCATCCTGGAATATACAAGGTCAGAGGTCATCTGCCTTTGGCCTAAAGAGCAGGAACCCAGACTTCATCGAAGAAATCAGAAATACAGACATTGTCATCCTATAAGAAACATGGTATAAAGGAGATGGACCCACTGGTTGCCCTCTAGGTTACAGAGAGCTGGTGGTCCCATCCACCAAACTACCAGGTGTGAAACAGGGAAGGGACTCAGGGGGTATGCTAATTTGGTATAGAGCAGACCTAACTCAATCTATTCAATTAGTCAAAACAGGAACATTTTACATCTGGCTAGAAATTAATAAGGAAATTATCTCAACAGAGAAACATTTCCTCCTGTGTGCTATCTATATCCCCCCACTAGAATCCCCATATTTTAACAAAGACAGCTTCTCCATCCTAGAGGGGGAGATCAACCATTTCCAGGCCCAGGGACATGTACTAGTCTGTGGCGACCTAAATGCCAGAACTGGACAAGAACCTGACACCCTCAGCACACAGGGGGACAAACACCTACCTGGAGGTGACAGCATTCCCTCCCCCATATGCCCCCCTAGACACAACTACGACAACATAACCAACAAAAACGGGTCACAACTCCTGCAGCTCTGTCGGACGCTGGGTATGTACATACTCAATGGTAGGCTTCGAGGGGACTCCTTCGGTAGGTACACCTATAGCTAATCTCTTGGCAGTAGTACTGTAGACTACTTTATCACTGACCTCCACCCAAAGTCTCTTAGAGCGTTCACAGTCAGTCCACTGACACCCCTATCAGATCACAACAAAATCACACTCCACTTGAACAGAGTTATGCTCAATCATGAGGCATCAAAGCCAAAGGAACTGAATAATATTAAGAAATGCTATAGATGGAAGGAAAGTAGTGTGGAAACCTACCAAAAAAAAATAGGCAACAACAAATTCAATCCCTTCTAGACAATGTCCTGGACTAAATGTTTCACTGTAATAGTGAAGGTGTAAACTTGGCAGTAGAAAACCTAAACAGTATATTTGACCTCTCAGCTTCCCTATCAAATCTAAAAATGTCAAGCATCCAACCTAAGAAAATTAACAACAATGACAAATGGTTTGATGAAGAATGCAAAAACCTAAGAAAGAAATTGAGAAACCTATCCAACCAAAAACATACTGACCCAGAAAACCTGAGCCTACACCATCACTATGGTGAATCACTAAACCAATACAGAAATACACTACGGAAAAAGAAGGAACAGCACGTCAGAAATCAGCTCAATGTAAAAGAAGAATCCATAGAATCGAACCACTTCTGGGAAAATTGGAAAACACTAAACAAACAACAACACGAAGAGTTATCTATCCAAAATGGAGATGTATGGGTAAACCACTTCTCCAATCGTTTTGGCCCTATAACAAAGAACAAACATATAACAAAGAACAAAGAGCAAAAACATATACATGATCAAATAAACATCTTAAAATCAACTATTAAAGACTACCAGAACCCACTGGATTCTCCAATTACATTGAATGAACTACAGGACAAAATACAAACCCTCCAACCCAAAAAGGCATGTGGGGTTGATGGTATCCTCAATGAAATTATAAAATATACAGACCACAAATTCCAATTGGCTATACTTAAACTCTTTAACATCATCCTCAGCTCTGGCATCTTCCCCAATATTTGGAACCAAGGACTGATCACCCCAATCCACGAAAGTGGAGACAAACTTGACCCCAGTAACTACCGTGGGATATGCGTCAACAGCAACCTTGGGAAAATCCTCTGCATTATCATTAACAGCAGACGCGTACATTTCCTCACCAAAAACAATGTACTGAGCAAATGTCAAATTGGCTTTTTACCACATTACCATACGACAGACCACGTATTCACCCTGCACACCCTAATTGACAAACAAACAAAACAAAACAAAGGCAAAGTCTTCTCATGCTTTGTTGATTTCAAAAAAGCTTTAGACTCAATTTGGCTCGAAGGCCTGCTTTACAAATTGATGGAAAGTAGTGTTGGGGGGAAAACATACAACATTATAAAATCCATGTACACAAACAACAAGTGTGCAGTTAAAATTGGCAAAGAACACACACATTTCTTTCCACAGAACCGGGGTGTGAGACAGGGATGCAGCTTAAGCCCCACCCTCTTCAACATATATATCAACGAATTGGCGAGGGCACTAGAACAGTCTGCAGCACCCGGCTTCACCCTACTAGAATCTGAAGTCAAATGTCTACTGTTTGCTGATGATCTGGTGCTTCTGTCCCCAACCAAGGAGGGCCTACAGCAGCACCTATATATTCTGCACAGATTCTGTCAGACCTGGGCCCTGACAGTAAATGTCAGTAAGACAAAAATAATGGTGTTCCAAAAAAGGTCCAGTTGCCAGGACCACGAATACACATTTCATCTAGACACCGTTGCCCTAGAGCACACAAAAAACTATACATACCTCAGCCTAAACATCAGCGCCACAGGTAACTTCCACAAAGCTGTGAACGATCTGAGACAAGGTAAGAAGGGCCTTCTATGCCATCAAAGGGAACGTCAAATTCGACATCCCAATTAGGATCTGGCTAAAAATACTTGAATCAGTTATAGAACCCATTGCCCTTCATGGTTGTGAGGTCTGGGTTCGGCTCACCAACCAAGATTTCACAAAATGGGACAAACACCAAATTGAGACTCTGCATGCAGACTTCTGCAAAAATATCCTCAGTTGACAACGTAAAACACCAAATAATGCATTAGGCCGATACCCGCTAATACCCGCTAATTATCAAAATCCAGAAAAGAGCCGTAAAATTCTACAAACACCTAAAAGGAAGCGATTCCCAAACCTTCCATAACAAAGCCATCACCTACAGATAAATTAACCTGGAGAAGAGCCCCCTAAGCAAGCTGGTCCTGGGGCTCTGTTCACAAACACAAACAGACCCCATAGAGCCCCAGGACAACAACACAATTAGACCCAACCAATGAGAAAACAAAAAGATAATTACTTGACACATTGGAAAGAATTTACAAAAAAACAGAGCAAACTAGAATGCTATTTGGCCCTAAACCTGACCACTGTGACTGACCCAAAATTAAGGAAATCTTTGACTATGTACAGACTCAGTGAGCATAGCCTTGCTATTGAGAAAGGCTGCCGAAGGCAGACCTGGCTCTCAAGAGAAGACAGGCTATGTGCACACTGCCCACAAAATGAGGTGGAAACTGAGCTGCACTTCCTAACTTCCTTCCAAACAAGATGGTTTATAGAGATTGAATGATGATGGATAGATGGTCTCATAGGGTAAATTCTGAATAAATTGTTCCTGACGCCATCTTCCATTGTGAGTTTAACTTGCTTTGGCAATGAGAGAGAGAGAGAGAGAGAGAGAGAGAGAGAGAGAGAGAGAGAGATGAGAGGAGAAATATGGACCGGAGTAAACATTCCTGAGAGGATATGACCCAGTCAGACCCGGAGCGAGTGTCAGGTTATCATAAGAGTATATGTGCTTTTCCGTTCACATCAGCGATTTCCAGTCCTTTGTCCGTTTCCGAGCTCTGACTTGCTGTCACAAGCAAACAAGGTGGTTTATAGAGATTGAATGATGATGGATAGATGGTCTCATAGGGTAAATTCTTAATAAATTGTTCCTGACGCCATCTTCCATTGTGAGTGAGGTTAAAATGGGAGAGAACAGCTCTTCGTGGGATGAAATGCAGCCAAAGAACATCCACTAACTTCACCGCAGTTTTGACTATAGCTTTTGCGGATTAGGCTAGGAGTATTCTGAGGTTGTAAGGAAGGGCTGATGAGGTGAGACTTGGGCTTGGAGGGGGGGTCAAACTAACCTACAGAGGGAGGTTCAATTCAACTGCAAGGTGGAATCAGCTGAATTGCCACAACGGTGTGGATAATTTAGAATTTTTCCCTTTCAAATTGATGGAAGTGAAAGTTGGCGTACATATCACTGACAAACTGAAACGGTCCACCCACACAGACAGTGTGGTGAAGAAGGCGCAACAGCGTCTCTTCAACCTCAGGAGGCTGAAGAAATTTGGCCTGTCACCTAAAACCCTCACACACCTTTACAGATGCACAATTGAGAGCATCCTGTCGGGCTGTATCACCGCCTGGTACGGCAACTGCACCGCCCGCAACCGCAGGGCTCTCCAGAGGGTGGTGCGGTCTGCCGAACGCATCACCGGGGGCAAACTACACGCCCTCCAAGACACCTACAGCACCCGATGTCACAGGAAGGCCAACAAATATCATCAAGGATATCAACCACCCGAGACACTCCCTGTTCACCTCCACTATCATCCAGAAGGAGAGGTCAGTACAGGTGCATCAAAGCTGGGACCGAGAGACTGAAAAACAGCTTCTATCTCAAGGCCATCAGACTGTTAAACAGCCATCACTAGCACAGAGAGGCTGCTGCCTACATAGACTTGAAAATCACTGGCCACTTTAATAAAGGGAACACTAGTCACTTTAATAATGCCACTTTAATAATGTTTACATATCTTGCATTGCCCATCTCATATGTATATACTGTATTCTATACTATCTATTGCATCTTAGCCTATGCCACTCTGATAATGACATTGTTCATCCATATATTTATATATTCTTATTCCATTCCTTTACTTAGATTTGTATGTATTAGGTTTTTGTTGTGGAACTGTTAGATATTACTTGCTAGATATTGCTGCACTGACGGAACTAGAAGCACAAGCATTTCGCTACACTCGCAATAACACCTGCTAACCATGTGTATGTGACCAATACATTTGATTTGATTTGATACCCCTTGCAGCTGGCTTGAACTCTCCCAATACAAACACACTTCACTGACACACACTAACCTACACACACACACACACACACTTCACTTGACACACACTAGCCTACATATGTAACCGGTGTGAAATGGCTAGCTAGTTAGCGGTGCACGCTAGTAGCGTTTTTCAACCAGTGACGTCACTCCCTTACTCCGCACGGAGATCCGTGGCTTTTGTGGCGCGACGGGTAACGGTGCTTCGAGGGTTGACTGTTGTCGATACGTTCAGAGGGTCCCTGGTTCAAGCCCAGGTTGGGGCAGGGAGAAGGACCGGGAGCAACACTATTACATACACACTAGCCTACATACACACACACTAGCCTACACACCAAAGTCATCAGGAACATACCAAACCAGGGCGCATCTTTTCTTAATAGCTGAAAACAAACAATGAACACATTTATAAAGCAATCAATGAAACAGAATCAAAATATGCTCTATTTGATGTTTGGATTAATATAGCATTGACAGCATCATTAGTCTACAACTCATCAAACTATCAGATCTGTGTCAAAGGAACACATTAAAATCTGTTGTTAATTAAAGATAAGTCATTAGTTCCACATTGCCAGCTACTTTCCACAAAAGCATTAGGGTTTTAAATCTCCCGTGGCAGATGTCCTAGTGCTTAGTGCCAAGCAGCATATGGATGGATGAACAACGAGCTCAGGAACTTTTCCAAACTCAATTAAGTTTTCCAGCCCCATACAATCAAAACATTCTGCAGCCTTACCTCCTCCTGCCGTAATCTGTCAAACCAAATTAATTAGCTTTGTGAGACTTGATGATTGGATCAAGTGACTTGACTCTCGTCTACAGGTCTGTGGCATAGTTAACAGACAAATTAAAGTCTTACTAAACATAGGAATAACATGTTGATACAGTAGGCTAACCATAAGAGAAAGATGTAAGTGCTTTTCAAGACGTGTGGAAGTTCCCCCAAACAACTACACCCAAAACTCACCCTCCAGTCTCTGCTCCCGAATCCACGCAGTCATCTTCTGTTGAATTCTTCTCCATCTCAGAGGATAACGACATATTTCGTTTGCATTATTTCTCAATAGTCCTAAACCTTCGTTGAAGTGCGGCTCTAACAACCTTCTTCGACGTTAAAATGAGAGAGGGAACAGAAGAGAGAAGAGGCGCTGACCGCTGCTTCACTCTTGCAGCCCTTGCAGAACATTCTCCCGATGGCTCCAGCAGCAACAGGCTGGCTGGCTGGCTCCCCACTGCGTCATCATCCACGCTCCTTGAGAAAATCGTTGTCTTTGTCGCCATCATGTGGTACAACGAGGTACTGTCGTCCCTACTCTGCTAAAATGACACAAAGTACCGTATCATGAAGATGTGTCATGAAATTAGAATTAAACCAATAATTTAAGCAATTGTCTAAGGAATGCGCTGGACCATCTGACATAAAAAGAAAAGTGTACAGTTTGATGAAAAAGCTTCGAATAAAGGTCAAATGTAATGTCACGTGATTGCGCTAAACACAGGGCCTTAATGATGTACACTAGTACAGTGATATTGGAGAATGTGTGTTTTTAGACAGATAAACCCAGATACCGTTACATTCACAACTATCATCGTCATGATACGGCCTCTCCAAGTTGTGAGCTACACTCTTAGAAAAATTGTGCTATCTAGAACCTAAAAGGGTTCTTCGGCTGTCCCCATAGGATCGTCTTTTGAAGAACCCTTTTGGGTTCCATGTAGAACCCTTTCCACAAAGAGTTCTACATGGAGCCCAAAATGGTTCTAACTGGAGTCAAAAAGGGTTCTACCTGGAACCAAAAAGGGTTCTCCTATGGGGACAGCTGAAGAACCCTTTTGGAACCCTTTTTTCTAAAGAGCGTAGACTTTAGTTTAGAGTCTGTAGGCTCTGTGATGATCCTGCCTCTTTCACCCTTTGTCTTTCATCTAGATCTGTTTTGGTTCTTATGTTCTGCAAAGACGGAGCCTAGGCCACCATTGGGATGGATGTTATAAATACGTCCAAGTGTTGTCCAATTAATAAAGAAGGTGTTGAATATCAAAACACCCCTTACTCTCACCATTCCTTCTCAGTGGTCCGGTAGAGAGAGGGGATGTTCCGTGGACTGCTTCTCAGTGGTCCGGTAGAGAGAGGGGGTGTTCCGTGGACTCCTTCTCAGTGGTCCGGTAGAGAGAGGGGATGTTCCGTGGACTCCTTCTCAGTGGTCTGGTAGAGAGAGGGGGTGTTCCGTGGACTCCTTCTCAGTGGTCCGGTAGAGAGAGGGGGTGTTCCGTGGACCTCTTGGATTCTTATGGTCTCTTGTTATTATATTATTATTATCCAAGCTACAACGGACCAATGTATAACCAGGACTATCACTATCATCACATGAGGCCTACTGTGTTACAGTACATCTGATCAACCTTCAACAGAATTCTTCCATCTCATGATCGATGACTAGACCTAATGGATCCCAATGGGTCATTTGAGAATTTTGGGTGTTTTTACACTTGGTCTCTTTCAGCCAATTTTTTTGATTTTTTTGTTCAGTTTGAACACTCCAAAGGTATTCAAACCCCTCAAAAGATCCCCCGAAGCGAACTGAGTTCGGTTTGCTTGAATTCTACTGTCCGGTTCCCTTTATTAGGGCAATGTGAACACAAAGCTCCCCAGGTTCGCTTGTCATTACACTAGACTACTGCAACACCGTTTCCCCTGCCATAACCCCTCACACTAGACTACTGCAACACTGTTTCCCCTGTCATAACCCCTCACACTAGACTACTGCAACACCGTTTCCCCTGCCATAACCCCTCACACTAGACTACTGCAACACTGTTTCCCCTGTCATAACCCCTCACACTAGACTACTGCAACACCGTTTCCCCTGCCATAACCCCTCACACTAGACTACTGCAACACCGTTTCCCCTGCCATAACCCCTCACACTAGACTACTGCCATAACCCCTCACACTAGACTACTGCAACACCGTTTCCCCTGCCATAACCCCTCACACTAGACTACTGCAACACTGTTTCCCCTGTCATAACCCCTCACACTAGACTACTGCAACACCGTTTCCCCTGCCATAACCCCTCACACTAGACTACTGCCATAACCCCTCACACTAGACTACTGCCATAACACCTCACACTAGACTACTGCCAAAACCCCTCACACTAGACTACTGCCATAACCCTTTACACTAGACTACTGCCATAACCCCTCACACTAGACTACTGCAACACTGTTTCCCCTGTCATAACCCCTCACACTAGACTACTGCAACACCGTTTCCCCTGCCATAACCCCTCACACTAGACTACTGCCATAACCCCTCACACTAGACTACTGCCATAACCCCTCACACTAGACTACTGCCATAACCCCTCACACTAGACTACTGCAACACTGTTTCCCCTGCCATAACCCCTCACACTAGACTACTGCAACACTGTTTCCCCTGCCATAACCCCTCACACTAGACTACTGCCATAAACCCTCACACTAGACTACTGCCATAACCCCTCACACTAGACTACTGCAACACCGTTTCCCCTGCCATAACCCCTCACACTAGACTACTGCAATAACTCCTCACACTAGACTACTGCCATAAACCTTTACACTAGACTACTGCCATAACCCCTCACACTAGACTACTGATATAACCCTTTACACTAGACTACTGCCATAACCCCTCACACTAGACTACTGCCATAACCCCTCACACTAGACTACTTGAATAACCCTTTACACTAGACTACTGCCATAACCCCTCACACTAGGCTACTGCCATAACCCCTCACACTAGACTACTGCCATAACCCCTCACACTAGACTACTTGAATAACCCTTTACACTAGACTACTGCCATAACCCCTCACACTAGACTACTGCCATAACCCCTCACACTAGACTACTGACATAACCCTTTACACTAGACTACTGCCATAACTCCTCACACTAGACTACTGCCATAACCTCTCACACTAGACTACTTGAATAACCCTTTACACTAGACTACTGCCATAACCCCTCACACTAGACTACTGCCATAACCCCTCACACTAGACTACTGCCATAACCCCTCACACTAGACAACTGACATAACCCCTCACACTAGACTACTGCCATAACACCTCACACTAGACTATTGCCATAACCCCTCACACTAGACTACTGCCATTACCCCTCACACTAGACTACTGCCATAACCCCTCACACTAGACTACTGCCATAACCCCTCACACTACACTACTGCAACACTGTTTCCCCTGCCATAACCCCTCACACTAGACTACTGCCATAACCCCTCACACTAGACTACTGCCATAACCCTTTACACTAGACTACTGCCATAACCCCTCACACTAGACTACTGCAACACCGTTTCCCCTGCCATAACCCCTCACACTAGACTACTGCAACACCGTTTCCCCTGCCATAACCCCTCACACTAGACTACTGCCATAAACACTCACACTAGACTACTGCCATAACCCCTCACACTAGACTACTGCCATAACCCCTCACACTAGACTACTGCAACACCGTTTCCCCTGCCATAACCCCTCACACTAGACTACTGCCATAAACCCTCACACTAGACTACTGCCATAACCCCTCACACTACACTACTGCCATTACCCCTCACACTAGACTACTGCCATAACCCCTCACACTAGACTACTCGAATAACCCTTTACACTAGACTACTGCCATAACCCCTCACACTAGACTACTGCCATAACCCCTCACACTAGACTACTGACATAACCCTTTACACTAGACTACTGCCATAACCCCTCACACTAGACTACTGCCATAACCCCTCACACTAGACTACTGCCCTAACCCCTCACACTAGACTACTTGAATAACCCTTTACACTAGACTACTGCCATAACCCCTCACACTAGTCTACTGCCATAACCCCTCACACTAGACTACTGACATAACCCCTCACACTAGACTACTGCAACACCGTTTCCCCTGCCATAACCCCTCACACTAGACTACTGCAACACTGTTTCCCCTGCCATAAACCCTTACACTAGACTACTGCCATAACTCCTCACACTAGACTACTGCCATAAACCCTCACTCTAGAGTACTGCCATAACCCCTCACACTAAACTACTGCCACACCGTTTCCCCTGCCATAACCCCTCACACTAGACTACTGCAACCCTGTTTCCCCTGCCATAACCCCCCACACTAGACTACTGCCCTAACCCCTCACACTAGACTACTGCCATAACCCCTCACACTAGACTACTGTCATAACCCCTCACACTAGACTACTGACGTAACCACTCACACTAGACTACTGCCATTACACCTCACACTAGATTACTGCCATAACCCCTCACACTAGACTACTGCCATAACCCCTCACACAAGACTACTGACATAACCCTTTACACTAGACTACTGCCATAACCCCTCACACTAGACTACTGCCATAACCCCTCACACTAGACTACTGCCATAAACTCTCACACTAGGCTACTGCCATAACCCCTCAAACTAGACTACTGCCAATACCCCTCACACTAGACTACTGACATAACCCCTCACACTAGACTACTGCCATAACCCTTCACACTAGACTACTGTCATAACCCCTCACACTAGACTACTGCCATAACCCCTCACACTAGACTACTGACATAACCCTTTACACTAGACTACTGCCATAACCCTTTACACTAGACTACTGCCATAACCCCTCACACTAGACTACTGACATAACCCTTAACACTAGACTACTGCCATAACCCCTCACACTAGACTACTGCCATAACCCCTCACACTAGACTACTTGAATAACCCTTTACACTAGACGACTGCCATAACCCCTCACACTAGACTACTGCCATAACCCCTCACACTAGACTACTGCCATAACCCCTCACACTAGACTACTGCCATAACCCCTTACACTAGACTACTGCTACACTGTTTCCCCTGCCATAAACCCTCACAATAGACTACTGCCATAACCCCTCACACTAGACTACTGCCATAAACCCTCACACTAGAGTACTGCCATAAATCCTCACACTAGACTACTGCCACACCGTTTCCCCTGACATAACCCCTCACACTAGACTACAGCAACACTGTTTCCCCTGTCATAACCCCTCACACTAGACTACTGCCATAACCCCTCACACTAGACTACTGCCATAACCCCTCACACTAGACTACTGCCATAACCCCTCACACTAGACTACTGCCATAACCCCTCACACTAGACTACTGCCATAACCCCTCACACTAGACTACATTTACATTTACATTTTAGTCATTTAGCAGACGCTCTTATCCAGAGCGACTTACAGTTAGTGGCTAGACTACTGCTATATCCCCTCACACTAGACTACTGCCATTACCCCTCACACTAGACTACTGCCATAACCCCTCATACTAGACTACTGACATAACCCCTCACACTAGACTACTGCCATAACCCCTCACACTAGACTACTGACATAACCCTTTACACTAGACTACTGCCATAACCCTTTACACTAGACTACTGCCATAACACCTCACACTAGACTACTGCCATAACCCCTCACACTAGACTACTGCCATAACCCCTCACACTAGACTACTGACATAACCCTTTACACTAGACTACTGCCATAACCCCTCACACTAGACTACTGCCATAACCCCTCACACTAGACTACTTGAATAACCCTTTACACTAGACTACTGCCATAACCCTTTACACTAGACTACTGCCATAACCCCTCACAATAGACTACTGCCATAACCCCTCACACTAGACTACTGCCATAACCCCTCACACAAGACTACTGACATAACCCTTTACACTAGACTACTGCCATAACCCCTCACACTAGACTACTGCCATAACCCCTCACACTAGACTACTTGAATAACCCTTTACACTAGACTACTGCCATAACCCCTCACACTAGACTACTGCCATAACCCTTCACACTAGACTACTGACATAACCCTTTACACTAGACTACCGCCATAACCCCTCACACTAGACTACTGCCATAACCCCTCACACTAGACTACTGACATAACCCCTCACACTAGACTACTTGAATAACCCTTTACACTAGACTACTGCCATAACCCCTCAAACTAGACTACTGCCATAACCCCTCACACTAGACTACTGATATAACCCTTTACACTAGACTACTGCCATAACCCCTCACACTAGACTACTGATATAACCCTTTACACTAGACTACTGCCATAACCCCTCACACTAGACTACTGCCATAACCCCTCACACTAGACTACTTGAATAACCCTTTACACTAGACTACTGCCATAACCCCTCACACTAGACTACTGCCATAACCCCTCACACTAGACTACTGACATAACCCTTTACACTAGACTACTGCCATAACTCCTCACACTAGACTACTGCCATAACCTCTCACACTAGACTACTTGAATAACTATTTACACTAGACTACTGCCATAACCCCTCACACTAGACTACTGCCATAACCCCTCACACTAGACTACTGCCATAACCCCTCACACTAGACAACTGACATAACCCCTCACAATAGACTACTGCCATAACCCCTCACACTAGACTACTGCCATAACCCCTCACACTAGACTACTGCCATTACCCCTCACACTAGACTACTGCCATAACCCCTCACACTAGACTACTGCCATAACCCCTCACACTAGACTAATGACATAACCCCTCACACTAGACTACTGCCACTACCCCTCACACTAGACTACTGCCATAACCCCTCACACTAGACTACTGACATAACCCTTTACACGAGACTACTGCCATAACCCCTCACACTAGACTACTGCCATAACCCCTCACACTAGAGTACTGCCATAAATACCTCACACTAGACTACTGCCACACTGTTTCCCCTGCCATAACCCCTCACACTAGACTACTGCCATAACCCCTCACTCTAGACTACTGCCATAACCCCTCACACTAGACTACTGCCATAACCCCTCACACTAGACTACTGCCATAACCCCTCACACTAGACTACTGACATAACCCTTTACACTAGACTACTGCCATAACCCCTCACACTAGACTACTGCCATAACCCCTCACACTAGACTACTTGAATAACCCTTTACACTAGACTACTGCCATAACCCTTTACACTAGACTACTGCCATAACCCCTCACAATAGACTACTGCCATAACCCCTCACACTAGACTACTGCCATAACCCCTCACACTAGACTACTGACATAACCCTTTACACTAGACTACTGCCATAACCCCTCACACTAGACTACTTGAATAACCCTTTACACTAGACTACTTGAATAACCCTTTACACTAGACTACTGCCATAACCCCTCACACTAGACTACTGCCATAACCCCTCACACTAGACTACTGACATAACCCTTTACACTAGACTACTGCCATAACCCCTCACACTAGACTACTGCCATAACCCCTCACACTAGACTACTGCCATAACCCCTCACACTAGACTACTTGAATAACCCTTTACACTAGACTACTGCCATAACCCCTCAAACTAGACTACTGCCATAACCCCTCACACTAGACTACTGCAACACTGTTTCCCCTGTCATAACCCCTCACACTAGACTACTGCAACACCGTTTCCCCTGCCATAACCCCTCACACTAGACTACTGCCATAACCCCTCACACTAGACTACTGCCATAACCCCTCACACTAGACTACTGCCAAAACCCCTCACACTAGACTACTGCAACACCGTCCGTTTCCCCTGCCATAACCCCTCACACTAGACTACTGCAACACCGTTTCCCCTGCCATAACCCCTCACACTAGACTACTGGCATAACCCCTCACACTAGACTACTGCCATAACCCCTCACACTAGACTACTGCCATAACCCCTCACACTAGACTACTGCAACACCGTTTCCCCTGCCATAACCCCTCACACTAGACTACTGCAATAACTCCTCACACTAGACTACTGATATAACCCTTTACACTAGACTACTGCCATAACCCCTCACACTAGACTACTGATATAACCCTTTACACTAGACTACTGCCATAACCCCTCACACTAGACTACTGCCATAACCCCTCACACTAGACTACTTGAATAACCCTTTACACTAGACTACTGCCATAACCCCTCACACTAGGCTACTGCCATAACCCCTCACACTAGACTACTGCCATAACCCCTCACACTAGACTACTTGAATAACCCTTTACACTAGACTACTGCCATAACCCCTCACACTAGACTACTGCCATAACCCCTCACACTAGACTACTGACATAACCCTTTACACTAGACTACTGCCATAACTCCTCACACTAGACTACTGCCATAACCTCTCACACTAGACTACTTGAATAACCCTTTACACTAGACTACTGCCATAACCCCTCACACTAGACTACTGCCATAACCCCTCACACTAGACTACTGCCATAACCCCTCACACTAGACAACTGACATAACCCCTCACACTAGACTACTGCCATAACACCTCACACTAGACTATTGCCATAACCCCTCACACTAGACTACTGCCATTACCCCTCACACTAGACTACTGCCATAACCCCTCACACTAGACTACTGCCATAACCCCTCACACTACACTACTGCAACACTGTTTCCCCTGCCATAACCCCTCACACTAGACTACTGCCATAATCCCTCACACTAGACTACTGCCATAACCCCTCACACTAGACTACTGCCATAACCCCTCACACTAGACTACTGCAACACCGTTTCCCCTGCCATAACCCCTCACACTAGACTACTGCAACACCGTTTCCCCTGCCATAACCCCTCACACTAGACTACTGCCATAAACACTCACACTAGACTACTGCCATAACCCCTCACACTAGACTACTGCCATAACCCCTCACACTAGACTACTGCAACACCGTTTCCCCTGCCATAACCCCTCACACTAGACTACTGCCATAAACCCTCACACTAGACTACTGCCATAACCCCTCACACTACACTACTGCCATTACCCCTCACACTAGACTACTGCCATAACCCCTCACACTAGACTACTTGAATAACCCTTTACACTAGACTACTGCCATAACCCCTCACACTAGACTACTGCCATAACCCCTCACACTAGACTACTGATATAACCCTTTACACTAGACTACTGCCATAACCCCTCACACTAGACTACTGCCATAACCCCTCACACTAGACTACTTGAATAACCCTTTACACTAGACTACTGCCATAACCCCTCACACTAGACTACTGACATAACCCTTTACACTAGACTACTGCCATAACCCCTCACACTAGACTACTGCCATAACCCCTCACACTAGACTACTGGCATAACCCCTCACACTAGACTACTGCCATTACCCCTCACACTAGACTACTGCCATAACTCCTCACACTAGACTACTGACATAACCCTTTACACTAGACTACTGCCATAACCCCTCACACTAGAATACTGCCATAACCCCTCACACTAGACTACTCGAATAACCCTTTACACTAGACTACTGCCATAACCCCTCACACTAGACTACTGCCATAACCCCTCACACTAGACTACTGACATAACCCTTTACACTAGACTACTGCCATAACCCCTCACACTAGACTACTGCCATAACCCCTCACACTAGACTACTGCCCTAACCCCTCACACTAGACTACTTGAATAACCCTTTACACTAGACTACTGCCATAACCCCTCACACTAGACTACTGCCATAACCCCTCACACTAGACTACTGACATAACCCCTCACACTAGACTACTGCAACACCGTTTCCCCTGCCATAACCCCTCACACTAGACTACTGCAACACTGTTTCCCCTGCCATAAACCCTTACACTAGACTACTGCCATAACCCCTCACACTAGACTACTGCCATAAACCCTCACTCTAGAGTACTGCCATAACCCCTCACACTAAACTACTGCCACACCGTTTCCCCTGCCATAACCCCTCACACTAGACTACTGCAACACTGTTTCCCCTGCCATAACCCCTCACACTAGACTACTGCCATAACCCCTCACACTAGACTACTGCCATAACCCCTCACACTAGACTACTGTCATAACCCCTCACACTAGACTACTGACGTAACCCCTCACACTAGACTACTGCCATTACACCTCACACTAGATTACTGCCATAACCCCTCACACTAGACTACTGCCATAACCCCTCACACAAGACTACTGACATAACCCTTTACACTAGACTACTGCCATAACCCCTCACACTAGACTACTGCCATAACCCCTCACACTAGACTACTGCCATAAACTCTCACACTAGGCTACTGCCATAACCCCTCAAACTAGACTACTGCCAATACCCCTCACACTAGACTACTGACATAACCCCTCACACTAGACTACTGCCATAACCCCTCACACTAGACTACTGCCATAACCCCTCACACTAGACTACTGCCATAACCCTTCACACTAGACTACTGACATAACCCTTTACACTAGACTACTGCCATAACCCTTTACACTAGACTACTGCCATAACCCCTCACACTAGACTACTGACATAACCCTTAACACTAGACTACTGCCATAACCCCTCACACTAGACTACTGCCATAACCCCTCACACTAGACTACTGCCATAACCCTTCACACTAGACTACTGCCATAACCCCTCACACTAGACTATTGCCATAACCCTTCACACTAGACTACTGTCATAACCCCTCACACTAGACTACTGCCATAACCCCTCACACTAGACTACTGACATAACCCTTTACACTAGACTACTGCCATAACCCTTTACACTAGACTACTGCCATAACCCCTCACACTAGACTACTGACATAACCCTTAACACTAGACTACTGCCATAACCCCTCACACTAGACTACTGCCATAACCCCTCACACTAGACTACTTGAATAACCCTTTACACTAGACGACTGCCATAACCCCTCACACTAGACTACTGCCATAACCCCTCACACTAGACTACTGCCATAACCCCTCACACTAGACTACTGCCATAACCCCTTACACTAGACTACTGCTACACTGTTTCCCCTGCCATAAACCCTCACAATAGACTACTGCCATAACCCCTCACACTAGACTACTGCCATAAACCCTCACACTAGAGTACTGCCATAAATCCTCACACTAGACTACTGCCACACCGTTTCCCCTGACATAACCCCTCACACTAGACTACAGCAACACTGTTTCCCCTGTCATAACCCCTCACACTAGACTACTGCCATAACCCCTCACACTAGACTACTGCCATAACCCCTCACACTAGACTACTGCCATAACCCCTCACACTAGACTACTGCCATAACCCCTCACACTAGACTACTGCCATAACCCCTCACACTAGACTACATTTACATTTACATTTTAGTCATTTAGCAGACGCTCTTATCCAGAGCGACTTACAGTTAGTGGCTAGACTACTGCTATATCCCCTCACACTAGACTACTGCCATTACCCCTCACTCTAGACTACTGCCATAACCCCTCATACTAGACTACTGACATAACCCCTCACACTAGACTACTGCCATAACCCCTCACACTAGACTACTGACATAACCCTTTACACTAGACTACTGCCATAACCCTTTACACTAGACTACTGCCATAACACCTCACACTAGACTACTGCCATAACCCCTCACACTAGACTACTGCCATAACCCCTCACACTAGACTACTGCCATAACCCCTCACACTAGACTACTGCCATAACCCCTCACACTAGACTACTGCCATAACCCCTCACACTAGACTACTTGAATAACCCTTTACACTAGACTACTGCCATAACCCTTTACACTAGACTACTGCCATAACCCCTCACAATAGACTACTGCCATAACCCCTCACACTAGACTACTGCCATAACCCCTCACACAAGACTACTGACATAACCCTTTACACTAGACTACTGCCATAACCCCTCACACTAGACTACTGCCATAACCCCTCACACTAGACTACTTGAATAACCCTTTACACTAGACTACTGCCATAACCCCTCACACTAGACTACTGCCATAACCCTTCACACTAGACTACTGACATAACCCTTTACACTAGACTACCGCCATAACCCCTCACACTAGACTACTGCCATAACCCCTCACACTAGACTACTGACATAACCCCTCACACTAGACTACTTGAATAACCCTTTACACTAGACTACTGCCATAACCCCTCAAACTAGACTACTGCCATAACCCCTCACACTAGACTACTGATATAACCCTTTACACTAGACTACTGCCATAACCCCTCACACTAGACTACTGATATAACCCTTTACACTAGACTACTGCCATAACCCCTCACACTAGACTACTGCCATAACCCCTCACACTAGACTACTTGAATAACCCTTTACACTAGACTACTGCCATAACCCCTCACACTAGACTACTGCCATAACCCCTCACACTAGACTACTGACATAACCCTTTACACTAGACTACTGCCATAACTCCTCACACTAGACTACTGCCATAACCTCTCACACTAGACTACTTGAATAACTATTTACACTAGACTACTGCCATAACCCCTCACACTAGACTACTGCCATAACCCCTCACACTAGACAACTGACATAACCCCTCACAATAGACTACTGCCATAACCCCTCACACTAGACTACTGCCATAACCCCTCACACTAGACTACTGCCATTACCCCTCACATTAGACTACTGCCATAACCCCTCACACTAGACTACTGCCATAACCCCTCACACTAGACTAATGACATAACCCCTCACACTAGACTACTGCCACTACCCCTCACACTAGACTACTGCCATAACCCCTCACACTAGACTACTGACATAACCCTTTACACTAGACTACTGCCATAACCCCTCACACTAGACTACTGCCATAACCCCTCACACTAGAGTACTGCCATAAATACCTCACACTAGACTACTGCCACACTGTTTCCCCTGCCATAACCCCTCACACTAGACTACTGCCATAACCCCTCACTCTAGACTACTGCCATAACCCCTCACACTAGACTACTGCCATAACCCCTCACACTAGACTACTGCCATAACCCCTCACACTAGACTACTGACATAACCCTTTACACTAGACTACTGCCATAACCCCTCACACTAGACTACTGCCATAACCCCTCACACTAGACTACTTGAATAACCCTTTACACTAGACTACTGCCATAACCCCTCACAATAGACTACTGCCATAACCCCTCACACTAGACTACTGCCATAACCCCTCACACTAGACTACTGACATAACCCTTTACACTAGACTACTGCCATAACCCCTCACACTAGACTACTTGAATAACCCTTTACACTAGACTACTGCCATAACCCCTCACACTAGACTACTGCCATAACCCCTCACACTAGACTACTGACATAACCCTTTACACTAGACTACTGCCATAACCCCTCACACTAGACTACTTGAATAACCCTTTACACTAGACTACTGCCATAACCCCTCACACTAGACTACTGCCATAACCCCTCACACTAGACTACTGACATAACCCTTTACACTAGACTACTGCCATAACCCCTCACACTAGACTACTGCCATAACCCCTCACACTAGACTACTGCCATAACCCCTCACACTAGACTACTTGAATAACCCTTTACACTAGACTACTGCCATAACCCCTCAAACTAGACTACTGCCATAACCCCTCACACTAGACTACTGATATAACCCTTTACACTAGACTACTGCCATAACCCCTCACACTAGACTACTGATATAACCCTTTACACTAGACTACTGCCATAACCCCTCACACTAGACTACTGCCATAACCCCTCACACTAGACTACTTGAATAACCCTTTACACTAGACTACTGCCATAACCCCTCACACTAGACTACTGCCATAACCCCTCACACTAGACTACTGCCATAACCCCTCACACTAGACTACTTGAATAACCCTTTACACTAGACTACTGCCATAACCCCTCACACTAGACTACTGCCATAACCCCTCACACTAGACTACTAACATAACCCTTTACACTAGACTACTGCCATAACTCCTCACACTAGACTACTGCCATAACCTCTCACACTAGACTACTTGAATAACCCTTTACACTAGACTACTGCCATAACCCCTCACACTAGACTACTGCCATAACCCCTCACACTAAGCTACTGCCATAACTCCTCACACTAGACAACTGACATAACCCCTCACACTAGACTACTGCCATAACCCCTCACACTAGACTACTGCCATAACCCCTCACACTAGACTACTGCCATTACCCCTCACACTAGACTACTGCCATAACCCCTCACACTAGACTACTGCCATAACCCCTCACACTAGACTAATGACATAACCCCTCACACTAGACTACTGCCACTACCCCTCACACTAGACTACTGCCGTGGTCCTCTGTAGCTCAGCTGGTAGAGCACGGCGCTTGTAATGCCAAGGTAGTGGGTTCGATCCCCGGGACCACCCATACACAAAAATGTATGCACGCATGACTGTAAGTCGCTTTGGATAAAAGCGTCTGCAAAATGGCATATTATTATTATTATAACCCCTCACACTAGACTACTGACATAACCCTTTACACTAGACTACTGCCATAACCCCTCACACTAGACTACTGCCATAACCCCTCACACTAGAGTACTGCCATAAATACCTCACACTAGACTACTGCCACACCGTTTCCCCTGCCATAACCCCTCACACTAGACTACTGCAACACTGTTTCCCCTACCATAACCCCTCACACTAGACTACTGCCATAACCCCTCACTCTAGACTACTGCCATAACCCCTCACACTAGACTACTGCCATAACCCTTCACACTAGACTACTGCCATAACCCCTCACACTAGACTACTGCCATAACCCCTCACACTAGACTACTGCCATAACCCCTCACACTAGACTACTGCCATTACCCCTCACACTAGACTACTGCCATAACCCCTCACACTAGACTACTGACATAACCCCTCACACTAGACTACTGACATAACCCATTGATTAGCAATTGTCAAGGATGCACAAAATTCCTAAATATAGATTATTTGTTTGCAACATGTGATCTACAGTCTAAGAGAGCTTCATATGCTGTTTATTCGATTGTGGGGTTTGAATAGTGTGAGAAGACAACAACATATTTGGTGATGATCACAACATAGGGTACACAATCAACATCCTTGCTATCTGGGATCCTTGGGACTTCCCAACTCTGACGTTACCCAATTGAAGTTGACATTTAAAATGGTTAAGGTAAGGGTTAAGGTTAGGTAAGGGTTATGGTTAAGGTTAGAGTAAGGGTAGGGGTTAAGGTTAGGGTTTTGGGTACAGATGTCCCAAAGATCCCGGATACCATTAATGACATAACCCCTCACACTAGACTACTGCCACTATCCCTCACACTAGACTACTGCCGTGGTCCTCTGTAGCTCAGCTGGTAGAGCACGGCGCTTGTAATGCCAAGGTAGTGGGTTCGATCCCCGGGACCACCCATACACAAAAATGTATGCACGCATGACTGTAAGTCGCTTTGGATAAAAGCGTCTGCAAAATGGCATATTATTATTATTATAACCCCTCACACTAGACTACTGACATAACCCTTTACACTAGACTACTGCCATAACCCCTCACACTAGACTACTGCCATAACCCCTCACACTAGAGTACTGCCATAAATACCTCACACTAGACTACTGCCACACCGTTTCCCCTGCCATAACCCCTCACACTAGACTACTGCAACACTGTTTCCCCTACCATAACCCCTCACACTAGACTACTGCCATAACCCCTCACTCTAGACTACTGCCATAACCCCTCACACTAGACTACTGCCATAACCCTTCACACTAGACTACTGCCATAACCCCTCACACTAGACTACTGCCATAACCCCTCACACTAGACTACTGCCATAACCCCTCACACTAGACTACTGCCATTACCCCTCACACTAGACTACTGCCATAACCCCTCACACTAGACTACTGACATAACCCCTCACACTAGACTACTGACATAACCCATTGATTAGCAATTGTCAAGGATGCACAAAATTCCTAAATATAGATTATTTGTTTGCAACATGTGATCTACAGTCTAAGAGAGCTTCATATGCTGTTTATTCGATTGTGGGGTTTGAATAGTGTGAGAAGACAACAACATATTTGGTGATGATCACAACATAGGGTACACAATCAACATCCTTGCTATCTGGGATCCTTGGGACTTCCCAACTCTGACGTTACCCAATTGAAGTTGACATTTAAAATGGTTAAGGTAAGGGTTAAGGTTAGGTAAGGGTTATGGTTAAGGTTAGAGTAAGGGTAGGGGTTAAGGTTAGGGTTTTGGGTACAGATGTCCCAAAGATCCCGGATACCATTAATTGGTATTTTGACCAATCACATCAGATCTTTTTCATAGCTGATCTGATTGGTCAAAAGACCAATTTGTGAAAAAAATATCAGAATTGGGCACCCTATGTGAAACCAACTGAGCCTGAGGTGGAATATAGTATGACACTTAAGCTGCGTTTACACAAGCAGCCCTATTCTGATCTTTTGACCAATATGGGCAAAAGAGCTGATCTGATTGGTCGAAAGATCAGAATTGTACTGTAAACACAGCCTTTATCATACTTCCCACAGCCACGGTGGATCTTGAAGTTACGCCTTTGCTCTTGCCTCTGCCGAACCTCACTTTTCCACTATAGTGGCCAAACCACAACAATCTAACAGGCTTCATCACTCCTATAAAATCTCCTGCTAATAGAATCAGTTAAGGTGTACAGTACACAAATATGTTCCCTTGATTATACTTGGTCCAGTGTCTTTTATGGGAATTCCCATTAGTTGACATTGCATAGTCAGCAGCAGGGAGGCAGCAGATTCCTGACAGACCCAAGCTGTGGTCTGATGTAGAGTTTGTTGCCTTGTCCTGTATTAACCACAAGGAGAGTGACGGACGTAAGAATATGCAGCCTAATGATCTACAGGACAATGACCCAACACACCTCCAGGCTGTGTAAGGGCTATTTTACCAAGAAGGAGGGTGATGGAGTGCTGCATCCACAATCCCCCTGGCCTCAACCCAATTGAGATGGTTTGGAATGAGTCGGACGGCAGAGTGAAGGAAAAGCAGCCAACAAGCGCTCAGCATATGTGGGAACTCCTTCAAGACTGTTTGAAAAGCATTCCAGGTGAAGCTGGTTGAGAGAATGCCAAGAGTGTGCAAAGCTGTCATCAAGACAAAGGGTGGCTATTTGAAGAATCTCAAATATATTTTGATTTGTTTAACACCTTTTTGGTTACTACATGATTCCATATGTATTTTTCATAGTTTTGATGTCTTCACTATTATTCTACAATGTAAAAAATAGTAAAAATAAAGAAAAGCCCTTGAATGAGTAGGTGTGTCCAAACTTTTGACTGGTACTGTATATATACACTACTGCTCAAAAGTTTGGGGTCACTTAGATATTTCCTTGTTTTTTGAAAGAAACCAATATTTTTGTCCATTAAAATAATATAAAATTGATCAGAAATACCATGTAGACATTGTTAATGTTGTAAATGGCTATTGTAGCTGGAAACGGCTGATTTTTAATGGAATATCTACATAGGCATACAGAGGCCCATTATCAGCAACCATCAGTCCTGTGTTCCAATGTCACGTTGTGTTTGCTAATCCAAGTTTATCATTTTAAAAGGCTAATTGATCATTAGAAAAGCTTTTTGCAATTATGTTAGCACAGCTGAAAACTGTTGTGCTGATTAAAGAAGCAATACAACTGGCCTTCTTGAGACTAATTGAGTATCTGGAGCATCAGCAATTATGGGTTCGATTACAGGCTCAAAATGGCCAGAAACAAATAACTTTCTTCTGAAACTCGTCAGTCTATTCTTGTTCTGAGAAATGAAGGCTATTCCATGCGAGAAATTGCCAAGAAACTGAAGATCTCATACAACTCTGTGCACTACTCCCTTCACAGAACAGCGCAAACTGGCTCTAACCAGAATAGAAAGAGGAGTGGGAGGCCCCGGTGCACAACTGAGCAAGAGGACAAATACATTACAGTGTCTAGTTTGAGAAACAGGCGCCTCACAGGTCCTCAACTGGCAGCTTCATTAAATAGTACCCGCAAAACACCAGTCTCAACGTCAACAGTGAAGAGGCGTCTCCGGGATGCTGACCTTCTAGGCAGAGTTGCAAAGAAAAAGCCATATCTTAGACTGGCCAATAAAAATAAAAGATTAAGATGGGCAAAATAACACAGACACTGGACAGAGGAAGATTGGAAAAAAAAGTGTTATGGACAGACAAATCAAAGTTTGAGGTGTTCGGATCACAAATGAAAAGATGCTGGAGGAGTGCTTGATGCCATCTGTCAAGCATGGTGGAGGCAATGCGATGGTCTGGGGGTGCTTTGGTGGTGGTAAAGTGGGAGATTTGTACAGGGTAAAAGGGATCAAGAAGATGGAAGGCTATCACTCCATTTTGCAATGCCATGCCATACCCTGTGGACGGCGCTTGATTGGAGCCAATTTCCTCCTACAACAGGACAAGGACCCAAAGCACAGCTCCAAACTATGCAATAACTATTTAGGGAAGAAGCAGTCAGCTGGTATTCTGTCTATAATGGAGTGGCCAGCACAGTCACCGGATCTCAACCCTATTGAGCTGTTGTGGGAGCAGCTTGACCGTAAGAAGTGCCCATCAAGCCAATCCAACTTGTGGGAGGTGCTTCAGGAAGCATGGGGTGAAATCTCTTCAGATTACCTCAACAAATTGGAGGATTCTTTGACGAAAGCAAAGTTTGAAGGACACAATTATTATTTCAATTAAAAATCATTATTTCTAGCCTTGTCAATGACTACATTTGTCACGACTTCGGCCGAGGCTGCCTCCCCTCCTTGTTCGGGCAGGCTTCGGTATTCGTTGTCACCGGAGTACTAACCACTGCCGCCCCAATCATCATCACACATGTCTTGTCAATTACACACACCTGGTTCCTATCCCCTAATTAGTCTGTGTATAAGTGTTCCCTCTGCCCCCTTGTCCTTGGGGGTGATTGTTAATTGTGAGAGTATGTAGCTCGGTGGGGCTACTCATAACATTGTGTTGCCAGGGTAGATTTTCCCCCTGTGCCTATGTATTATTGGATTCCGTTACAGTTTCTTTCCCCTGTGCCTGTTTCGTTGATCGCTATTGGAGCGCATGTGTGTGTCAACAAAGGAATTAACTCTGTATTCGGTGATTACCCTCCTGCGCCTGACTCCTTTCACCACACTCACCACAGAATCACCCACCCGCTATGGAGTCAGCGGGAGAAGAGCGCAGGTCTGGAGTCGTGGCACGGGTCCAGGAGCATTCCACGATGCTGGCCAGCTTGTGTGAAGCGATGGATTGGGTTCTTCAGGCCGTCCAATGCCTGGAGAGAAGAGGACCCGATCTGTCGAGACCAGCTGGCCAACCGGATCCAGCCATCTACACCCCAGCACCCAGAGGGATCCAGATATCCCGATCACGGGCGTTTGATGGGACGGCGGCGCTTTGCCAGGGATTCCTCCTTCAATTGGAGCTTTACTTCACCAGCATCAGACCGGCGCCATCGGAGCGGGAGAAGGTGTCCGTCCTCGTTTCCCGCCTCTGTGGGAAAGCCCTGGAGTGGGCCAACGTGGTGTGAAATGAGGGAGGAGCCGCGTTGGAGGACTACAGGGAGTTCCCTCGCCTCTTTCGGGCGGTCTTCGATCACCCGCCCGAGGGTCGAGAGGTGGGTGAGCGGCTGGTCCACCTGAGGCAGGGGACGAGGACCACGCAGGAATTCGCGTTGGAGTTTCGGACACTGGCAGCGGGGTCCGGGTGGAACGAGCGGGCCCTGATCGACCATTTCCGGTGCCATCTGCGGGAGGACGTCCGACGGGAGCTAGCCAGCTGGGACACCGTGTTGTCCTTCGATAAACTGGTGGACATGGCCATTCGTTTGGACAACCTGCTGGCAGCCAGAGGACGTCCTGGTAGGGGTCTGCCCGTTTCCACCCCGGACAACTCGGATCCCGAGCCGTTGGAGCTGGGTGGAGCCGCCGGCCGAGAGAGCGGAGGAGGACAGCGACAGTGCCACTGAAGGGACAAGGGACAATCCACCACACTTCGTAGCACCCCAGGTATCGAACACCCACACTTGTTCAGAGCCCTCTGTTGCGCACTGTACCCTACCTATCCACTTTCCCGATATCATGGTAGTTCTCCAGTGTAAGGCGCTAGTCGATTCAGGCGCAGCTGGGAACTTTTTGGACAGGGCATTCGCACGCCATCAAAGCATTTCATTGGTTCCCCTCTCCATTCCACTCCCCATCAGAGCACTCGATAGTCGACCATTAGGGTCCGGGTTTGTTACGGAAGTCACTATACCGGTCACCATGATCACCCATGAGACTCATTGTGAGCAGGTTATTTTTTCCCTGTGGTATTAGGTATCCCTTGGCTAGCACTCCACAACCCCACCTTCTCATGGCCGCAGAGGGCTCTCGCGGGGTGTTCGCGTGAATGTCAGGGTAGGTGTCTAGATGTTTCCGTTGGTGCAACCACGGTGGAAAGTCCAGACGGTACCTCCATCGTACGCATTCCCCCCGAAAACCTCGATTTGGCGCACACGTTTTCCAAGACGCATGCTACTAAATTACCACCTCATCAGGTGGGGGATTGCGCGACAGACCTTCGGGTAGACACTGTACCTCCCAGGAGTCATGTGTACCCCCTGTCGCAGGCTGAAATGGAGGCTATGGAAACATACGTCTCTGAGTCCCTGGGCCAGGGGTACATACATCCCTCCACTTCACCCGCCTCCTCAAGTTTCTTCTTTGTGAAGAAGAAAGACGACGGTCTGCGCCCGTGCATTGATTATCGATCACTGAACAAGGAGATGATTAGATTTAGTTATCCTCTCCCCCTCATTCCTTCAGTGATCGAGTCAATGCATGGGGCGCGCTTCTTCACAAAGCTAGATCTCAGGAGTGCGTACAACCTGGTGCGTGTTCGGGAGGGGGACGAGTGGAAGACGGTATTCAGCACAACCACGGGGCATTATGAATACCTGGTGATGCCCTACAGTTTGATGAATGCTCCATCCGTCTTCCAGTCCTTTGTGAACGAGGTGTTTCGGGACATGCTTGGTCGCGGTGTAGTGGTCTACATCGATGACATCCTGGTGTATTCCGCTACTCGCGCCGAGCATGTGTCCCTGGTTCGCAAAGTGCTGGCCAGACTGTTGGAAAATGACCTTTATGCCAAGGCAGAGAAGTGTATGTTTTTCCAGCAGTCCGTCTCCTTCCTCGGATACCGCATTACCACCTCAGGTGTGGAGATGGAGGGAGATCACATTTCAGCCGTGCGTAATTGGCCGACTCCAACCACGGTTAAGGAGGTGCAGCGATTCCTTGGCTTTGCCAACTACTACCGAAGGTTGATCCGGGGCTTTTGTTTGTTTCCCCTGTGCCTGTTTCGTTGATTGCTATTGGAGCACATGTGTGTGTCAACAAAGGAATCAACTCTGTATTCAGTGATTACCCTCCTGCGCCTGACTCCTTTCACCACACTCACCACAACATTTCCTATGCATTTTGCTATATTTCCTATTCAAACTAATTTCATGTATGTTTTCATGGAAAACAAGGACATTTCTAAGTGACCCCAAACTTTTGAACGGTAGTGTATATATACACACACATACATACATATATACATCAAATTGTATTTGTCACATACACGTGTTTAGCAGATGTTATAGCGGGTGTAGCGAAATGCTTGTGCTTCTAGCTCCGACAGTGCAGTAATATCTAACAATTTCACAACATAAACCCAATACACACAAAACTAGTAAGGAATGGAATTGAAGAAAATATACATATATGGACAAGCATTGGCAGAGCGGCATGGACTAAGATACAGTAGAATATTATAGAATAGAATGCAGTCTATACATATGAGATGAGTAGTGCAAGATATGTAAACATTATTAAAGTGATTAGTGTTCCATTTCTTAAAGTGGCCAGTGATTTCAATAGGCAGCAGCAGCCTCTAATGTGCTAGTGATGGCTATTTAACAGTCTGATGGCCTTGAGATAGAAGCTGTTTTTCATTCTCTCTGTCCCAGCGTTGATGCACCTGTACTGACCTCACCTTCTGGATGATAGCGGGGTGAACAGGCAGTGGCTCGGGTGGTTGATGTCCTTGATGATCTTTTTGGCCTTCCTGTGACATCGGGTGCTGTATGTGTCTTGGAGGGCGGGTAGTTTGCCCCCGATAATGCGTTCGGCAGACCGCTCCACCCTCTGGAGAGCCCTGCGGTTGCGGGCGGTGCAGTTGCTGTACCAGGTAGTGATTCAGCCCGACAGGATGCTCTCAATTGTGCATCTGTTAAAGTTTGTTAGGGTTTTAGGTGCCAAGCCAAATTTCTTCAGCCTCCTGAGGTTGAAGAGGCGCTGTTGCGCCTTCTTCACCACACTGTCTGCGTGGTTGGACCTTTTCAGTTTGTCGGTGATTGTATGCCAAGGAACTTGAAGCTTTCCACCTTCTCCACTGTGGTCCCGTCGATGTGGATAGGGGGGTGCACCCTCTGCTGTTTCCTGAAGTCCACGATCATCTCCTTTGTTTTGTTGACGTTGAGTGAGAGGTTATTTTCCTGGCACCACACTCCCAGAGCCCTCACCTCCTCCCTGTAGGCGGTCTCGTCATCGTTGGTAATCAAGCCTACTACTGTTGTGTCATCTGCAAACTTGATGATTGAGTTGGAGGTGTGCTTGGCCACGCAGTCATGGGTGAACAGGGAGTACAGGAGGGGGCTGAGCACGCACCCTTGTGGGGCCCCAGTGTTGAGGATCAGCGAAGTGGAGATGTTGTTTCCTACCTTCACCACCTGGGGGCGGCCCGTCAGGAAGTTCAGGACCCAGTTGCACAGGGCGGGGTTCAGACCCAGGGCCTCGAGCTTAATGATGAGCTTGGAGGGTACTATGGTGTTGAATGCTGAGCTATAGTCAATGAACAGCATTCTTACATAGGTATTCCTCTTGTCCAGATGGGATAGGGCAGTATGCAGTGTGATGGCGATTGCATCGTCTGTGGATCTATTGGGGCGGTAAGCAAATTGAAGTGGGTCTAGGGTGACAGGTAAGGTAGAGGTGATATGATCCTTGACTAGTCTCTCAAAGCACTTCATGATGACAGAGGTGAGTGCTACAGGGCGATAGTCATTTAGTTCAGTTACCTTTGCTTTCTTGCGTACAGCAGACTGGGAAAGGGAGAGATTGAATATGTCCATAAACACACCAGCCAGCTGGTCTGCGCATGCTCTGAGGACGCGGCTAGGGATGCCGTCTGGGCCGGCAGCCTTGCGGGGGTTAACATGCTTAAACGTCTTAATTATGTCGGCCACGGAGAAGGAGAGGCCACAGTCCTTGGTAGTGGGCCTCGTCAGTGGCACTGTGTTGTCCTCAAAGCGGGCGAAGAATGTGTTTAGCTTGTCTGGAAGCGAGACGTCGGTGTGTTTATACATACATACATACATACATACATACATACATACATACATACATACATACATACATACGTGCGTGCGTTTATTTTTTCTTGTCTACTACCCAGTCAGCAGAGTTCTACTACATTGGGACTATTGCCCCTCAAATCACACCTTTTGATTTCTGCCTCTTGATCGCTACACTGGTGGCAGCGTTGGGATAAAGTCTCAGGTCTTTGTTGGAAGGAATATAGGAGGATTAGTGTGTCAGTGTAATAGAACCTAATCTCACCCACCAGGCGGCTCTCTATATGCGGTAGCAGGTGAGCCTGGGGACGAGGTTAACTAAAACCGAACCCGCCAAGACATCTGGAACTTTATGGCACAGGTGATAAAGCACTTTGCCCCATAATTACAAGGTTACTGGTTCAAACCCTGATGAACTTGTCTTTACTTGGCTGTAAATCATCACTTTTTCACACTATTCAAGTAATTCAGTAAACTTTTATTTGATCTGTGCCTTGGATGACTGAGTACATGCATCCATCTCTCTGGAAAATACGTTCATCACTACTGTAAGACCTGACAGTAGCGCCAAACAATGTTTGCTTTGTTTACTTGTGAACATTGTTGCTTGGCAATGATCAGAACACCTTGTGGATTACTAGTGGTCATATACATCAGTCTAGGCTACCTGTATATGTGGTTAATTTGGATGACAATATGTTAACAACGACAACCTAATGGCGTCGTTAGACTTTTCGGTATAGAACTATCTGATGTGATGCTCTTTCCTGTACTGGCCCTAAATCATCCTAAATAAAGTTATGACTGCTTTAGTAGGGGTGAGACATCCCTATCTCCATTTCAGTTGGGGTGAGACATCTCCATCTCCATTTCAGTTGGGGTGAGACATCTACATCTCCATTTCAGTTGGGGTGAGACATCTCCATCTCCATTGATCTGTTTGGGGTGAGACATCTCCATTGATCTGTTTGGGGTGAGACATCTCCATTGATCTGTTTGGGGTTGTGAAAGCTTCTATTCCCCTTTATCCTTTTGACAGTTTTTATTGTAAATCACAGCCAGCCAGGGGAATTGTTTACGTTGGAATAGTGACATGTTGGCTGCAGACAGTATTGTCCCTGGTCAGTAATGTGGTGTGGTTGAAATTAGATTGTTTTAACAGGCCTATATTTTGCATGTCTTGCCCAAAAAACACCATGAGGGACAGAGGGGATGCATGGTCCTTTGAGCGGACATAATCAGTTGACCTTTTCCCCTCCTCCCTTTAAAAAAACAGCTTATTGTTGGGAAAAGGAATAGACTGCTGACAGAGATGGAGATAGATACCTCTGTACTATGGTCCTATCTATCAGGTGTTCCATGCTCACAACAGATCTGTTGAGAATGGTACAACAACAAGTTGGCAAGTAGGGTTCATGCTGGGAGGGAGTACACTGTGTGTAGGCCTGTACTGTGATACTGTTTTGATACAACTACTGAATGGTTAAATGCCTGTGAGAGGGAGGTGATATTTGGCTCCAAGAAGACCTTGGTAGCCTGTAGAAATTGGCTAAATTGGTGCAATGACTGTGTTAGTGAGGGTTTTTTACATTTACATTTTAGTCATTTAGCAGACGTTCTTATCCAGAGCGACTTACAGTTAGTGAGTGCATACATTATTATATTTTTTCATACTGGCCCCCCGTGGGAATCAAACCCACAACCCTGGCGTTGCAAACGCCATGCTCTACCAACTGAGCTACATCCCTGCAGGCCATTCCCTCCCCTACCCTGGACGACGCTGGGCCAATTGTGCGCCGCCCCATGGGTCTCCCGGTCGCGGCCGGCTGCGACAGAGCCTGGATTCGAACCAGGATCTCTAGTGGCACAGCTAGCACTGTGATGCAGTGCCTTAGACCACTGCGCCACTCAGGAGATAGTTTGCCACTTAGTGGGTTTGTTTGGTAAACAAAGGTTTCTTCATTTGAAAGTTCAAAATAAACTTGGTTTGCTTTTAGATTAAGAACAGGGACCCCACCCAGGCAAACCGGGTGACCCAGGGACCCCACCCAGGCAAACCGGGTGACCCAGGGACCCCACCCAGGCAAACCGGGTGACCCAGGGACCCCACCCAGGCAAACCGGTGACCCAGGGACCCCACCCAGGCAAACCGGGTGACCCACGGACCCCACCCAGGCAAACCGGGTGACCCAGGGACCCCACACAGGCAAACCAGTGACCCAGGGACCCCACCCAGGCAAACCGGGTAACCCAGGGACCCCACCCAGGCAAACCGGGTGACCCAGGGACCCCACCCAGGCAAACCGGTGACCCAGGGACCCCACCCAGGCAAACCGGGTGACCCTGGGACCCCACCCAGGCAAACCGGGTGACCCAGGGACCCCACCCAGGCAAACCGGGTGACCCAGGGACCCCACCCAGGCAAACCAGTGACCCAGGAACCCCACCCAGGCAAACCGGGTGACCCAGGGACCCCACCCAGGCAAACCGGGTGACCCAGGGACCCCACCCAGGCAAACCGGTGACCCAGGGACCCCACCCAGGCAAACCGGGTGACCCACGGACCCCACCCAGGCAAACCGGGTGACCCAGGGACCCCACACAGGCAAACCAGTGACCCAGGGACCCCACCCAGGCAAACCGGGTAACCCAGGGACCCCACCCAGGCAAACCGGGTGACCCAGGGACCCCACCCAGGCAAACCGGTGACCCAGGGACCCCACCCAGGCAAACCGGGTGACCCTGGGACCCCACCCAGGCAAACCGGGTGACCCAGGGACCCCACCCAGGCAAACCGGGTGACCCAGGGACCCCACCCAGGCAAACCAGTGACCCAGGGACCCCACCCAGGCAAACCGGGTGACCCAGGGACCCCACCCAGGCAAACCGGGTGACCCAGGGACCCCACCCAGGCAAACCGGTGACCCAGGGACCCCACCCAGGCAAACCGGGTGACCCTGGGACCCCACCCAGGCAAACCGGGTGACCCAGGGACCCCACCCAGACAAACCGGTCACCCAGGGACCCCACCCAGGCAAACCGGGTGACCCAGGGACCCCACCCAGGCAAACCAGTGACCCAGGGACCCCACCCAGGCAAACCGTTCACCCAGGGACCCCACCCAGGCAAACCGGTGACCCAAGGACCCCACCCAGACAAACCGGTCACCCAGGGAACTCACCCAGGCAAACCGTTCACCCAGGGACCCCATCCAGGCAAACCGGGTGACCCAGGGACCCCACCCAGGCAAACCAGTGACCCAGGGACCCCCATCATTTGTTAGCAAAGAAATCATGAGGTTAATGATAACGGAAAAAATAATTAATCAACATTTTAAAATGAATAGATTTGATAGATTGTTTATTTTATTTATTTTGACCTGGAAGAGGAAGTGTAAACTCTAAAATAGCTACTCTAAGACGACTGTCATGAATCACTGAGTGTGAGACACCACACGTTTACCGCGTCAGACAGTTCATCAGTGTCTGCCTGGCTGTTCTCTCTCAGTGTGCCTTTGTGGTGATGCCAGATTGCCAGTGTCCCTCCAGATGACTTGAACTGAATGTGACAGCACTGCATTTGTGTGTATATACAGGCCATGCCAAGGCCAATTTCAGTCTTGTGTTTGGCTGTAATATATTACATTGGCTGTGTTCGGCTGTAAGATATTACATTGGCTGTGTTTGGCTGTAATATATTACATTGGCTGTGTTCGGCTGTAAGATATTCCATTGGCTGTGTTTGGCTGTAATATATTACATTGGCTGTGTTTGGCTGTAATATATTACATTGGCTGTGTTTGGCTGTAATATATTACATTGGCTGTGTTTGGCTGTAATATATTACATTGGCTGTGTTCGGCTGTAATATATTACATTGGCTGTGTTTGGCTGTAATATATTACATTGGCTGTGTTTGGCTGTAATATATTACATTGGCTGTGTTCGGCTGTAATATATTACATTGGCTGTGTTTGGCTGTAATATATTACATTGGCTGTGTTTGGCTGTAATATATTCCATTGGCTGTGTTTGGCTGTAATATATTCCATTGGCTGTGTTTGGCTGTAATATATTACATTGGCTGTGTTTGGCTGTAATATATTACATTGGCTGTGTTTGGCTGTAATATATTACATTGGCTGTGTTTGGCTGTAATATATTCCATTGGCTGTGTTTGGCTGTAATATATTACATTGGCTGTGTTTGGCTGTAATATATTACATTGGCTGTGTTGGGCTGTAATATAATACATTGGCTGTGTTTGGCTGTAATATATTACATTGGCTGTGTTCGGCTGTAATATATTCCATTGGCTGTGTTTGGCTGTAATATATTACATTGGCTGTGTTTGGCTGTAATATATTACATTGGCTGTGTTGGGCTGTAATATATTACATTGGCTGTGTTCGGCTGTAATATAATACATTGGCTGTGTTTGGCTGTAATATATTACATTGGCTGTGTTTGGCTGTAATATATTACATTGGCTGTGTTGGGCTGTAATATAATACATTGGCTGTGTTTGGCTGTAATATATTACATTGGCTGTGTTCGGCTGTAATATATTCCATTGGCTGTGTTTGGCTGTAATATATTACATTGGCTGTGTTTGGCTGTAATATATTACATTGGCTGTGTTGGGCTGTAATATATTACATTGGCTGTGTTCGGCTGTATTATAATACATTGGCTGTGTTTGGCTGTAATATATTACATTGGCTGTGTTCGGCTGTAATATATTACATTGGCTGTGTTTGGCTGTAATATATTACATTGGCTGTGTTTGGCTGTAATATATATTACATTGCTTCATGTGTAGATATGGTTTGAGGGATTCCCCTCCTGGAAGTCATTGTGCATTAGTACTGCAATGTTCCCCTCATCTAAATCAGGTTTAAAATGACTTGCACGTTAGGAACCACCCCTTCTCTCTCCTCCCCTTCAGGTGTTCAATGCTAAAACAGCAGAGCTGCTCAGTCACAGTGCAGAGCAGAGCTTTCGATTTGGCTTCTGGGGGGGGGGGCAAGGAAACCCCCCAGCTACGTTAAAAACATTGACAACTACGTACCGTTTTTTTCAAGCGATTGTTAAATAGATTTTAAAAACTATTTGGCTTTAATATCACCTTTTGAAGAGCATATTCAGAGCTACACATGTCCGATTATTCCATGCAAAACAATTGCACACGTTTAGCTCTATCATCAGAGTTATACAGCAAGTTATACAGCAAGTAAACATTAACTGATCATGTAATTTCTGATACTTGAGTTTGAGCAATTTTACTGAGTTTGATAAATTCTGACAAAAGCAAGGTATGTATTACATTTACATTTTAGTCATTTAGCAGACTCTCTTATCCAGAGTGACTTACAGGAGCAATTAGGGTTAAGTGCCTTGCTCAAGGGCACATCGACAGATTTTTCACCTATGTTGCCCTAAGAGTTGTGCAGAGTTGGTAGAATCTTATTCACAGCTGTAATGGCTGCCAAAGCTGCTTCCACCAAGTTTTAACTCTGGGGTGTGAAGACGTGCAATCAAGACATCTTAATTTTTTTACTTTTTATTAATTTGGGACATTTTCTAGAATTTTCTTTCACTTTGAAAATGTGGATCCAATTTAATCCCCATTTAGATTTAATTTTAAGGCAGCAAAATGTGAAGACTGCGCAAGGGGTGTGACGACTTTCACTGGTGACCGTATCTTTACCCTCTAGTAGGTGACATCAACCCAACATTGCAAACAACCCCGTTTCTCACCCCCTACATTGTCATCCCATTTTGTTAACCCCCACTATCTCTCTCTCTCTCTCCATCTCTTCATCTCTCCATCTCTCCCCAGCACAAGGTTGGTCTTCCCATCATTTTTTACATTTTAGTCATTTAGCAGACGCTCTTATCCAGAGCGACTTACAGGAGCAATTAGGGTTAAGTGCCTTGCTTAAGGGCACATCGACAGATTTTTCACCTAGTCGGCTCGGGGATTAGAACCAGCGACCTTTCGGTTACTGGCACAACGCTCTTAACCACTAAGCCACCTGCCGCCCCATCAGTACATACTTCAGTGCTGTGAAGCTGCGTTGGCTCATGGACAACGTGGATGGAGGTCGCTGAGGCCATCCTGACCCACAGAGCCATGTTCGGTACCGTCGACTGGGCTGAACCAGAACCCTACAGGCTGGGTGATTTACTACTGGGCTGGGAACAAAAAAACCTGCTAAGCTTTTCAAGATCAGAGTCGGTGACCGCTGATCAGTTAATGCTCAAATGGTTTATCTGTGATAAATGATATCTATCCACACCATGTCAACAGTAATATTCATTACTCTTATGTGACTGTGTGTGTTCCTCTCACCCCAGTGTCTGACGTGACCAAGCCAAACCTCTTCAACAGACACACCCTGGACTGCAAGTAGGGACACAAACACACACACTTCAACATGTTTAGTGGTCCTCTGTAGCTCAGCTGGTAGAGCACGGCGCTTGTAACGCCAAGGTAGTGGGTTTGATCCCCGGGACCACCCCATACACAAAAAATGTATGCACGCATGACTGTAAGTCGCTTTGGATAAAAGCGTCTGCTAAATGGCATATTATATAATTATTATTATATGTTTGCATCGACATACAGAGTTCCACATGAGTCGTTAATTGATTTCTTACAATATTTTTTCCTGCATTATTTTAAACACACTTTATTTTTGTTGGTTGTAGATATTTTGATGTACCAGTGGAAATTGTTCCCCAAGTGAAGAGCTCCTCAGAAATATACGATTCAGTGGGGAGTTGATAGAACCTTCCGGTCTAGCTTGTGTGTCTCTGTACGTTTGTATGCATGTAGTGTTTTGGTTTTGAAACCATTACCAAACAATGCTTCGAAAATGAACCTACCTATCCAGGTTAAATTGTATGATCTTTCAATAGAAGGGAGATGTTATTGAGATTTAAGTACATCATAAAAGCAGCTACCTTGCCCTGGTGTCCAGAGGTCATTCAGTGCACCTTACCCTGGTGTCCAGAGGTCATTCAGTGCACCTTGCCCTGGTGTCCAGAGGTCATTCAGTGCACCTTGCCCTGGTGTCCAGAGGTCATTCAGTGCACATTGCCCTGGTGTCCAGAGGTCATTCAGTACACCTTGCCCTGGTGTCCAGAGGTCATTCAGTGCGCCTTGCCCTGGTGTCCAGAGGTCATTCAGTGCACCTTGCCCTGGTGTCCAGAGGTCATTCAGTGCACCTTACCCTGGTGTCCAGAGGTCATTCAGTGCACCTTGCCCTGGTGTCCAGAGGTCATTCAGTGTACCTTGCCCTGGTGTCCAGAGGTCATTCAGTGTACCTTGCCCTGGTGTCCAGAGGTCATTCAGTGCACCTTGCCCTGGTGTCCAGAGGTCATTCAGTGCACCTTGCCCTAGTGTCCAGAGGTCATTCAGTGAGCTGGTTGCATCCCCCTCCTATTTCTGACATGTTCTTGTCTGCCACTGTCCCAAAAATGTCCTCTATTTCTTTAGCCTCCCACCTCACTCTACCAGATGGAGGTTAGGTAAGGTGCCAGTCTATCTACCAGATGGAGGTTAGGTAAGGTGCCAGTCTATCTACCAGATGGAGGTTAGGTAAGGTGCCAGTCTATCTACCAGATGGAGGTTAGGTAAGGTGCCAGTCTATCTACCAGATGGAGGTTAGGTGCCAGTCTATCTACCAGATGGAGGTTAGGTAAGGTGCCAGTCTATCTACCAGATGGAGGTTAGGTAAGGTGCCAGTCTATCTACCAGATGGAGGTTAGGTAAGGTGCCAGTCTATCTACCAGATGGAGGTTTGGTCACTCCACTGGCTTCCAGTTGAAGCTCGCATCCGCTACAAGACCATGGTGCTTGCCTACGGAGCTGTGAGGGGAACGGCACCTCCGTACCTTCAGGCTCTGATCAGTCCCTACACCCAAACGAAGGCATTGCGTTCATCCACCTCTGGCCTGCTGGCTCCCCTACATCTGCGGAAGCATAGTTCCCACTCAGCCCAGTCAAAACTGTTCGCTGCTCTGGCACCCCAATGGTGGAACAAGCTCCCTCACGACGCCAGGACAGCGGAGTCACTCACCACCTTCCGGAGACATTTTAAACCCCACCTCTTTAAGGAATACCTGGGATAGGATAAAGTAATCCTTCTACAACCCCCCCCCCCCCCCCCCCCTTACCCCAACCCACCCCCCAAAAAATAAAAATAAAAACATTTTTTTTTAAACATTGTAAAGTGGTTATCCCACTGGCTATAAGGTGAATGCACCAATTTGTAAGTCGCTCTGGATAAGAGCGTCTGCTAAATGATGTAAATGTAAATGTAAATGGTAAGGTGCCAGTCTGTCTACCAGATGGAGGTTAGGTAAGGTGCCAGTCTGTCTACCAGATGGAGGTTAGGTAAGGTGCCAGTCTGTCCACCAGATGGAGGTTAGGTAAGGTGCCAGTCTGTCTACCAAAACAAGTGAACTGTGATGGAGGAGAGGAGACTCATTCTCCGGTGGAAGGAAAAGAACGTCCCTATCATGCCTGGTTTTACTTTGAATGTTTTAAAGGGATAGTTCAGCATGCTAGCTGCCATATAGCATGCTGGCTGCTCCTGTAGACTTCCAGTCATTGCGCAAGTTAGCAATGCCTCCAGAAACTACCTTTAACTTCCTTCAAACTGTAAGCAGAGACATACAATTTAATTGCCATTATCCCTCTGTACAAGCTGGCCAGGTGAGTCCAGGTGAAAGCTATGATCCCTTATTGATGTCACTTATTAAATCCACTTTAAATCAGTGTAGATGAAGGGAAGAAAGGCAGGTTAAAGAATGATTTTTATGGATTGTGTATGTGTGTCATTCAGAGGGTGAATGGGAAAGACAATAGATTGAAGTGCCTTGTTATTTTGTAAATCTAATTTATCACCACTGCAAATCACCCACAACAGCACATCTTGCATGTATGCAGTTTGAAGAGTGGAGCTTTGAAGTGGTAGGCTGGTTCATAGCTAGGGCCTGGTGTATTCCCCTTGTATTTTAAAGAGCAACTACCCGTAAAAAACAACTTCTCATTTAGAAAATAGCCTATGCGTCATCGATATGACTCAAACATTTATTCTACTATCAAAATTTACTACAAAGGCCTCCTGAGTGGCGCAGCGGCTTAAGGCACTGCATTGCAGTGCTAGAGGCGTCACTAGATTCGGGTTCGATCCCAGACTGCGTCACAGCAGGCTGCGACCGGGAGACCCCCGTGAGGTGGCGCAAACTTGTCCCAGCGTCGTCCGGGTTAGGGGAGGGTTTGGCTGGTTGGGATGTCCTTGTCCTATCGCGCGCTCTAGCAACTCCTGTGGCTGGCCGGGCGCATGCACGCTGACACTGTCACCAGTTGTACAGTGTTTCCTCAGACACATTGGTGCGGCTGGCTTCCGGGTTAAGCGAGCAGTGTGTCAAGAAGCAGTGCGGCTTGGCAGTGTCGTGTTTCGGAGAACGCACAGCTCTCGACCTTGGTCTCTCCCAAGTCCGTATGGGAGTTGCAGCGATGGGACAAGACTGTCATTACCAATTTGATATCACGAAAAAGGGGTAGAAACATGTTTGAAGAAATGTTAAGATAAAAAACAAAAAAAACATGAAATACAGAAATGTATAATTTACATAAGTATTCACACCCCTGAGTCAACACGTTAGAACTGCCTTTGGCAGCGATTACAGCTGTGAGTATTTCTGGGTAAGTCTTTAAGAGCGTTCCACACCAGGATTGTATATACTTGCCCATTTTTCTTTTCGAAATTCTTCAAGCTCTGTCAAATTGGTTGTTGATCATTACTAGACAACCATTTTCAAGTCTTGTCATAGATTTTGATGCAGCTTTATGTCAAAACTGTAACTCAGCCACTCAGAAACATTCACTGCCTTCTTGGTAAGCAACTCCAGTGTAGATTTGGCATTGTGGTTTAGGTTATTGTCCTGCTGAAAGGTGAATTCATCTCCCAGTGTTTGGTTTCCCCTAGGATTTTGCCTGTGCTTAGCTCCATTCCATTTATTTTTTTATCCTGAAAAACTCCCCATTCCTTAATGATTACAAGCATAACCATAACATGACGCAGCCACCACTATGCTTGAAAATACAGAGAGTGGTACTCAGTAATATGTTATATTGGATTGCCCCAAACATAACACTTTGTATTCAGGACAAAAAGGTAATTATTTTGCCACATTTTTAGCAATATTACTTTAGTGCCTTGTTGCAAACAGGACGCATGTTTTGGAATATTTTTATTCTGTACAGGCTTCCTTCTTTTCACTCTGTAAATTAGGTTAGTATTGTGGAGTAACTACAATGTTGTTGATGCTTCCTCAGCTTTCTCCTATCATAGCCATTAAACTCTGTAACTGTTTTAAAGTGACCATTAGCCTCATGGTGAAATCCCTGAGCGGTTTCCTTCCTCTCCAGCAACTGAGTTAGGAAGGACGCCTGTATCTTTGTAAAGACTGGGTGAATTGATACACCATCCAATGTGTAATTAATAACTTGACCATGGTCAAAGGGATATTCAATGTCTGCTTTTATTATTTCTACCCATCTACCAATAGGTGCCGTTTTTTGCGAGGCGTTGGAAAACCTCCCAGGTCTTTGTGGTTGAATCTGTGTTTGAAATTCACTGCTCGACTGAATAAAAACACTGACATTACATTACAGTTGAACCAGTCCTTAGGGTGGAGATGGGCCATAATGTGTCCTGTTCCCAGTTGAACCAGTCCTTAGGGTGGAGATGGGTCATAATGTGTCCTGTTCCCAGTTGAACCAGTCCTTAGGGTGGAGATGGGTCATAATGTGTCCTGTTCCCAGTTGAACCAGTCCTTAGGGTGGAGATGGGTCATAATGTGTCCTGTTCCCAGTTGAACCAGTCCTTAGGGTGGAGGTGGGTCATAATGTGTCCTGTTCCCAGTTGAACCAGTCCTTAGGGTGGAGATGGGTCATAATGTGTCCTGTTCCCAGTTGAACCAGTCCTTAGGGTGGAGATGGGTCATAATGGAAGCCAGTTCCCTGCTGAGCAGCAGGTCAACAGTACAGTCCAGTAGTAAGGACCTTCTATGGGTCAGCCGTCTTTCTTCCTGGCCTTGAGGAAGGGCTGGTGTAGCACATCATAGAGGCGTCTGGCCTGTGGGACACAGCAAACAAACACGTCACCTCTCAATAACGGAGACTAACCAAGGAAAAGTGACACTGTTCGAATGATGAAGATTCTAAAAACGAGGATATCTTTTCCTAAATGGGTTTTGAAATAACCATCGATGTTTGGAAACAATCACACTGAATTATAATAATTAAAGTTGAAGGTCATATTTTAGATTCAAGTGAATACTACTCCTCTCCTTCCGTCAATCGAACACATTCCTCTCTGCTCACCTTCTGTGGTCCCAGTCCAGGACAGAGAACCAGGTCTTCTTTAGACGCATCGATGATCCCCTCTAAGGACTGAGAAAGAGCATCTCTCAGCCAACTCAAGACAAATCATTTGAGTGCATTAGTAGTAGTATTAGTACTGTTCATGTCAACATACTGAAAGCCTCTTACAGAAAAGGTAGACAGCAGAGTGATGGAGTCAGTCTTGTTGACAGACTTCACAGTGGTCAGACAGTCTGTCACCTGTAAAAACAAAACACTTCATTAAAAAAAAATTGGGATTTTAATTCTACAATTTCCTGTAGTACTGTATATGTAGAAGTACTGTATACGTGACTGTTGACTATGCCCTGTAGAAGCTCAGAACTTAGACAGTTGGTACTAATATGACTGTTGGCTATGGCCTATAGCAGCTTAGACAGGTAGTATTAATGTGACTGTTGGCTATGGCCTGTAGCAGCTTAGACCTTAGACAGGTAGTATTAATATGACTGTTGGCTATGGTCTGTAGCAGCTTAGACAGGTAGTATTAATATGACTGTTGGCTATGGCCTGTAGCAGCTTAGACAGGTAGTATTAATATGACTGTTGGCTATGGCCTGTAGCAGCTTAGACAGGTAGTATTAATGTGACTGTTGGTTATGGCCTGTAGCAGCTTAGACAGGTAGTATTAATATGACTGTTGGCTATGGCCTGTAGCAGCTTAGACAGGTAGTATTAATATGACTGTTGGTTATGGCCTGTAGCTGCTTAGACAGGTAGTATTAATGTGACTGTTGGCTATGGCCTGTAGCAGCTTAGACAGGTAGTATTAATATGACTGTTGGCTATGGCCTGTAGCAGCTTAGACAGGTAGTATTAATGTGACTGTTGGTTATGGCCTGTAGCAGCTTAGACAGGTAGTATTAATATGACTGTTGGCTATGGCCTGTAGCAGCTTAGACAGGTAGTATTAATATGACTGTTGGTTATGGCCTGTAGCTGCTTAGACAGGTAGTATTAATATGACTGTTGGCTATGGCCTGTAGCAGCTTAGACAACTACCTGTCTATGGCCTGTAGCAGCTTAGACAGGTAGTATTAATATGACTGTTGGCTATGGCCTGTAGCAGCTTAGACAGGTAGTATTAATATGACTGTTGGTTATGGCCTGTAGCTGCTTAGACAGGTAGTATTAATGTGACTGTTGGCTATGGCCTGTAGAAGCTTAGACAGGTAGTATTAATATGACTGTTGGCTATGGCCTGTAGCAGCTTAGACAGGTAGTATTAATATGACTGTTGGCTATGGCCTGTAGCAGCTTAGACAGGTAGTATTAATATGACTGTTGGCTATGGCCTGTAGCAGCTTAGACAGGTAGTATTAATATGACTGTTGGCTATGGCCTGTAGCAGCTTAGACAGGTAGTATTAATATGACTGTTGGCTATGGCCTGTAGCAGCTTAGACAGGTAGTATTAATGTGACTGTTGGCTATGGCCTGTAGAAGCTTAGACAGGTAGTATTAATATGACTGTTGGCTATGGCCTGTAGCAGCTTAGACAGGTAGTATTAATATGACTGTTGGCTATGGCCTGTAGCAGCTTAGACCTTAGACAGGTAGTATTAATGTGACTGTTGGCTATGGCCTGTAGAAGCTTAGACCTTAGACAGGTAGTGTTAATATGACTGTTGGCTATGGCCTGTAGCAGCTTAGACAGGTAGTATTAATATGACTGTTGGCTATGGCCTGTAGCAGCTTAGACAGGTAGTATTAATGTGACTGTTGGTTATGGCCTGTAGCAGCTTAGACAGGTAGTATTAATATGACTGTTGGCTATGGCCTGTAGCAGCTTAGACAGGTAGTATTAATATGACTGTTGGTTATGGCCTGTAGCTGCTTAGACAGGTAGTATTAATGTGACTGTTGGCTATGGCCTGTAGCAGCTTAGACAGGTAGTATTAATATGACTGTTGGCTATGGCCTGTAGCAGCTTAGACAGGTAGTATTAATGTGACTGTTGGTTATGGCCTGTAGCAGCTTAGACAGGTAGTATTAATATGACTGTTGGCTATGGCCTGTAGCAGCTTAGACAGGTAGTATTAATATGACTGTTGGTTATGGCCTGTAGCTGCTTAGACAGGTAGTATTAATATGACTGTTGGCTATGGCCTGTAGCAGCTTAGACAACTACCTGTCTATGGCCTGTAGCAGCTTAGACAGGTAGTATTAATATGACTGTTGGCTATGGCCTGTAGCAGCTTAGACAGGTAGTATTAATATGACTGTTGGTTATGGCCTGTAGCTGCTTAGACAGGTAGTATTAATGTGACTGTTGGCTATGGCCTGTAGAAGCTTAGACAGGTAGTATTAATATGACTGTTGGTTATGGCCTGTAGCTGCTTAGACAGGTAGTATTAATGTGACTGTTGGCTATGGCCTGTAGCAGCTTAGACAGGTAGTATTAATATGACTGTTGGCTATGGCCTGTAGCAGCTTAGACAGGTAGTATTAATATGACTGTTGGCTATGGCCTGTAGCAGCTTAGACAGGTAGTATTAATATGACTGTTGGCTATGGCCTGTAGCAGCTTAGACAGGTAGTATTAATGTGACTGTTGGCTATGGCCTGTAGAAGCTTAGACAGGTAGTATTAATATGACTGTTGGCTATGGCCTGTAGCAGCTTAGACAGGTAGTATTAATATGACTGTTGGCTATGGCCTGTAGCAGCTTAGACCTTAGACAGGTAGTATTAATGTGACTGTTGGCTATGGCCTGTAGAAGCTTAGACCTTAGACAGGTAGTGTTAATATGACTGTTGGCTATGGCCTGTAGCAGCTTCGACCTTTGACATTTTTGTTCAGTGTACTACCTGTCTAAGACTTTACTAAGTTACAGTTCATATGGAAATCAGTCAATTGAAAAAATATATTAGGCCCTCATCTATGGATTTCACATGACTGGGAATACAGATATGCATCTGTTGATCACAGATACCTTTAAACAAAGAGTGTGGATCAGAAAACCAGTCAGTATCTGGTGTGACCACCATTTGCCTCATGCAGCGTGACACATCTCCTTCGCATAGAGTTGATCAGGCTGTTGGTTGTGGCCTGTCCCATTCTTCTTGCTGGATATTGGTGGGAACTGGAAAACGCTGTCGTACATGTCGATCCAGAGCATCCCAAACATGCTCAATGGGTGACATGTCTGGTGACTATGCAGGCCATGGAAAAACTGGGACATCTTCAGCTTCCAGGAATTGTGTACAGATCCTTGCGACATGGGGACGTGCATTATCATGCTGAAACATGAGGTGATGGCGGCTAATGAATAGGCACGACAATGGGCCTCAGGATCTCATCAAGGTATATCTGGGCATTCAAATTGTGTTCGTTGTCCGTAGCTTATGCCTGCCAATACCATAGCCCCACCATCATGGGGCACTCTGTTCACAACGTTGACAATCAGCAAACCGCTCGCCCACACAACACCATACACGCTGTCTACCATCTGCCCGGTAAAGACGAAACTAGGATTCATCCGTGAAAAGCCCACTTCTCCAGCGTGCCAGTGGCCATCGAAGGTGAGCATTTGCCCAATGAAGTCGGTTACAACGCCAAACTGCAGTCAGTTCAAGACCCTGGTGAGGACAACGAGCACGCAGATGAGCTTCCCCGAGACGGTTTCTGACAGTTTGTGCAGAAATTATTTAGTTGTGCAAACCCCCCAGTTTCATAAGCTGTCCGGCTGGCTGGTCTCACACGATTCCGCAGGTGAGGAAGCCGGATGTGGAGGTCCTGGGCTGGCGTGGTTATATGTGGTTTGTGGTTGATAGGCCGGTCAGACGTTCTGCCAAATTCTTTAAAACGACGTTGGAGGCGGCTTATGGTAGAGAAATTAACATAAAATTATCTGGCAACAGCTCTGGTGGACATTCCTGCAGTCAGCATGCCAATTGCACGATCCCTCAAAACTTGAGACATCTGTGGCATTGTGCTGTGTGACTAAACCACACATTTTAGAGTGGCCTTTTATTGTCCCCAGCACAAGGTGCACCTGTGTAATGATCATGCTGTCTACTCAGCTTCTTGATATGCCACACCTGTCAGGTATATGGATTATCTTGGCAAAGGAGAAATACTCACTAACAGGGATGTAAACACATTTCTGCACAACATTTGAGAGAAATAAGCTTTTTGTGTGTAAGGACATTTTCTGGGATCTTTTACATCAGCTCATGAAACCAACATTTTACATGTTGCGTTGATATTTTTGTTCAGTGTATTAATATGACTGTGTTGGTGATGGCCCATATTGGCTCAGACCTTAGACAGGTAGTCTTTCTCCACATGTTCCTTCAGCAGATCGGCTGGTTTCTTCTCATAGGACTTATAGGTCTCCAGGTAACGCCCCGCCTCCTCTGGACTGTTAAGAAAAATAAGTTCCAACTTAAAATCTTCACTCTCAAACACTGTCATTACATAGGCTACAGCTGCTACTCTCCATTCCTGACTGAGGGTTACCTCCAGGCCAGGATGAGAGGGTTACCTCCAGGCCAGGATGAGAGGGTTACCTCCAGGCCAGGATGAGAGTGTTACCTCCAGGCCAGGATGAGAGGGTTACCTCCAGGCCAGGATGAGAGGGTTACCTCCAGGCCAGGATGAGAGTGTTACCTCCAGGCCAGGATGAGAGTGTTACCTCCAGGCCAGGATGAGAGTGTTACCTCCAGGCCAGGATGAGAGTGTTACCTCCAGGCCAGGATGAGAGTGCAGTCAGCCATGATGCAGATACGAGCCAGCTCTTTCAGAGAATGGTGAGGGTCTTTCTGCAACACACCACCAGGGAGAGTGGGGACGGGAGAGAGTGGGGTATTAGGCAAAGCTGCAATGTGATGTGTATCACTCAACAAGCTGAAAAAGTATCAGTATAAAGTACTTTTACACTATAATCATGGCCTCTTGTTAATTCAATTCAACAATAAATGAGGAGAAAATACCAGTTTACTAGTCTCACCACATCAACTAGCACCAGTAGAACCCTGAGGGTGAAGGTTTGGCCCAGCAGTTTGAGACGGTCGTGGATGTAGCTGGGGTTGAGGTTGTGGTACCTCAGACTGCCGGTCCAACAACGAGCCAGGCCAGGACAACACCAACAGGCCAGGACAACACCAACAGGCCAAGCCAGGACAACACCAATAACCACAGACACAAATACAAGGGGGAGAGACTATGAGAACCTCTTCCATTAGAACATGACTAGCATAGTTTGTTCCAGAGTAGTCGTTGCATAGCAACAGTCAAGGTGTAAAGGTTCACAGAATAAAACAATAGGAAAAGAAAAGGTGGTTAGCGGTTACTCACTAACTAGGTGAGAGGTTGACATTATGACAGGTTTCAGTGGAACACAAGAGGCCACATCACACACACAACAATTACACACACACACACAACAATTACACACACACACACAACAATTACACACACAAACACAGGGTAAAAAGTCCATAAAGCATGTATTGTACACACACACACACCTAAGGAAGAGAGCGCAGGTTGTCTGTCCCAGGACATAGTCAGGGACCACTTCTCCAAACTCCCAAGGCACACTCCTCACAAACTTCAGAATGGGGTTTCCTCTCTGCACAATAACAACCAGGGTATCAAGATGAATTAGTAAGACAACACATCAAAGCTTTCTTAAGCTATTGGTATAGTCTCTCTGAACAAAGACTTTAAATTCAATTATTATGTTGGTAAGAATGCTACTTAGGGGTAATGTATCCCAACCATCTAACTAGAAACATGACACTTTTTCAACTGTAGCTTTTTTATCATCCATCACTCTTACCTGTCTGGGGCTGACTATGATACTATTACCAGACCCCACTGGTTTAGGATGACCCAGGATGTTGCTGCCCTCTGCCCTTTGACCCTCCTCCTGCTTCTGCTCGGTCCCAGCCCTCTGCCCCTCCTCTCCCTCTGTAACCCCTGGTGGTCCACCAGAACCCGGACACTCTGTCCCCTGGGCCTGGTCCTGGTCCTGAGGCCTCTCACACGATGTACCATCAGGCCCACCTTGTACTCCTTGACTGGGACCCTGCTTCAAACTGCCAGTCCCGGTCTCTATCCCAGTCCCTGCGTCCACCCTGGACTGCCCCACTCTCTGCGGAGCCGAGGGGACCCGTGGAAGCGGAGGTGCAGCATGGCCTTTGCTCTGGACAATGAACTCCGCGTATGATAGCGGTTGGCCAGCAGACGGGGGTGCAGGCTGAGCTGTGGTCTCAGAGGTGGTTGATGATGATGATGCACTCTGGCCTGCCTTAGAGGAAGGCTGGAACAGGGGTTTCACCTGCAAGAGAACAAGGTGGGTGATCCTCTGTAGCTCAGCTGGTAGAGCACGGCGCTTGTAACGCCAAGGTAGTGGGTTCGATCCCCGGGAGCACCCATACGTAAAAATGTATGCACGCATGACTGTAAGTCGCTTTGGAAAAAAGCGTCTGCTAAATGGCATATTATTATTATATTATTATTAATCATGTGTTCATGCAGTTCTCTAACACATGACATATGCAATGTGTATTGTAATGCTCTACAATCATCAAAGCTACGTTGGAAAGTTATGACTAGTGTATGGAGGTCCAAAACCCTACAACCGGAAAATTGTATTTTCAACCACTTGCTATCTTCAACCTTCCTTGTAGGTGTTAACCACAATAACGTTTACATCTTAGTAATTTAGCTAGCATACTTCAGTAACGTCAAAAAGACTAGCTACGGATGAGGTTTGTGGGACTGGTTGTCTGGTCTGCTACTGCATCCCAATAGTACAATCTGGGCAAAAGATAGACCAGTATCCAGTGTTTCGAGACTCCAAAGATCTCTGCTGTAGCTTTGGCCAGCACTACTAACTTAGCTAGATAGCTAACAAGACTAGCATTGATAGAATAGCTAGCTAGCCTACAACCTTATAATATAATATAATATAATAATAAATTCAACCTTGAAAAATATCTGGTGATTAGCTAGCTAATTAGCGCTTTATTTACCGGGGCTCTTTCTTTTGTGAAGGCAGAGTCGTCTAGGTTGATATTAAACCTCTTCTTTTCCATATTTGAATCAAATACATGCTCTAGCTAGACACAGCCAACTGCCACTCTGTTTTGAGGTCCACTGTCGAGCATCGAAAATGTCAACCAGGCATGACTTTATGCTGTTGATCAAGGAGTAATCGATTCCACTACCAGTATTTCCATAATCTGTCACCAGAGGACGCAAGAGTTCCACAGAAGGAAACGGTTCGTCGATCTGAACGCATTTCTGCTGGCGTGTTTAGAACATGGGGCAGAGCATTGCACCCCCAACCCCTAAAAGTACTTTTTGAAGAAGGAAAATAAAAATTGGAGGAAAATCCCTTGGGCAACGACAGCTCCGTAACAGATGTGTGCCAGCATCTTCAATTGTAGGCTACTAGGAAAGAGACAGACACCAAAACTGTATGATTGTGTAACCTTTGCTGAAGGATAATGAAGTGGAGCCCCATGGCTGTCACTGTTGGTGTGAAACCTCAGACGCAGGAGTCAGTCACAGGCAGGAGCAGGCAGCACAGGGTGATGGTTGACTTTGAGATGGTAGACCTATGAAACTGTGCATAATCTTCCAGTTTTACTCATCACCTGGTCGGCCCAAACATTAATGTTCATCCAGCCCCAGTAACTGTTTTTATCGCTGAATAATGGGACAGTGCCTATTATTGCGTATAGGCTGCTGTGTAATGAGAATGCCAAGAGTGTGCAAAGCTGTCATCAAGTCAAAGGGTGGCTACTTAGAAGAATCTAAAATATGACATATATTTTGATTTGTTTAACACTTTTTTGGTTACTACATGATTCCATATGTGTTATTTCATAGTTTTAATGTCTTCACTATTATTCTACAATGTAGAAAATAGAAAAAAATAAGAAAAACCCTTGAATGAGTAGGTGTGTCTAAACATGTGACTGGTACTGTGTATATATACAGTTGAAGTCGGAAGTTTACATACACCTTAGCCAAATACATTTATACTCAGTTTCTCACAATTCCTGACATTTAATCCTAGTAAAAATTCCCTGTCTTAGGTTAGTTAGGATCACCACTATATTTTAAGAATGTGAAACGTCAGAATAATAGTAGAGAGAATGATTTATTTCAGCTTTTATTTCTTTCATCACATTCCCAGTGGGTCAGAAGTTTACATACACTCAATTAGTATTTGGTAGCATTGCCTTTAAATTGTTTAACTTGGGTCAAACGTTTCGGGTAGCCTTCCACAAGCTTCCCACAATAAGTTGGGTGAATTTTGGCCCATTCCTCCTGACAGAGCTAGTGTAACTGAGTCAGGTTTGTAGGCCTCCTTGCTCGCACACGCTTATTCAGTTCTGCTCACAACTTTTCTATAGGATTGAGGTCAGGGCTTTGTGATGGCCGCTCCAATACCTTGACTTTGTTGTCCTTAAGCCATTTTGCCACAACTTTGGAAGTATGCTTGGGGTCATTGTCCATTTGGAAGACCCATTTGCGACCAAGCTTAATCTTCCTGACTGATGTCTTGAGATGTTGCTTCAATATAACATAGCATAATTTTCCTTCCTCATGATGCCATCTATTTTGTGAAGTGCACCAGTCCCTCCTGCTGCAAAGCACCCCCACAGCATGTTGCTGCCACCCCCGTGCTTCACATTTAAATTTTTACATTTACGTCAATTATTATTATATTTTCTTATCCAGAGCGACTTACAAATTGGTGCATTCACCTTATAGCCAGGGTTTCAAATGTTTCCGGAAGGTGGTGAGTGACTCCGCTGTCCTGGCGTCGTGAGGGAGCTTGTTCCACCATTGGGGTGCCAGAGCAGCGAACAGTTTTGACTGGGCTGAGCGCGAACTGTGCTTCCGCAGAGGTAGGGGAGCCAGCAGGCCAGAGGTGGATGAACGCAATGCCCTCGTTTGGGTGTAGGGACTGATCAGAGCCTGAAGGTACGGAGGTGCCGTTCCCCTCACAGCTCCGTAGGCAAGCACCATGGTCTTGTAGCAGATGCGAGCTTCAACTGGAAGCCAGTGGAGTGTGCGGAGGAGCGGGGTGACGTGAGAGAACTTGGGGGTAAAAAGTATGATCTTTGTCCCCATGTGCAGTTGCAAACTGTAGTCTGGCTTTTTTATGGCGGTTGTGGAGCAGTGGCTTCTTCCTTGCTGAGCGGCCTTTCAGGTTATGTCAATATAGGACTTGTTTTTCTGTGGATATAGATATTCTTGGCTGATTTCTTTTGATTTTCCCATGATGTCAAGCAAAGAGGCACTGATATTGAAGGTAGGCCTTGAAATACATCCACAGGTACACCTCCAATTGACTCAAATGATGTCAATTAGCCTATCAGAAGCTTCTAAAGCCATTACATCATTTTCTGGAATTTCCCAAGCTGTTTAAAGGCACAGTCAACCTAGTGTATGTAAACTTCTGACCCACTGGAATTGTGATACAGTGAATTATAAGTGAAATAATTTAAATGGATTTTTTGGGGGTTTGTATCATTTGATTTACACAACAGGCTACCACTTTGAAGATGCAAAATACTTTTTATTGTGAACAAACAAGAAATAAGACAAAAAAAACTGAACATTTGAGCGTGCATAACTATTCACCCCACCAAAGTCAATACTTTGTAGAGCCACCTTTTGCAGCAATTACAGCTACAAGTCTCTTGGGGTATGTCTCTATAAGCTTGGCACATTTAGCCACTGGGATTTTTGCCCATTCTTCATGGCAAAACTGCTCCACCTCCTTCAAGTTGGATGGGTTCCGCTGGTGTACAGCAATCTTCAAGTCATACCACAGATTCTCAATTGGATTGAGGTCTGGGCTTTGACTAGGCCATTCCAAGACATTTAAATGTTTCCCCTTAAACCGCTTAAGTATTGCTTTAGCAGTATGCTTAGGGTCTTTGTCCTGCTGGAAGGTGAACCTCCGTCACAGTCTCAAATCTCTGGAAGACTGAAACAGGTTTCCCTCAAGAATTTCCCTGTATTTAGCGCCATCCATCATTCCTTCAATTCTGACCAGTTTCCCAGTCCCTGCTGATGAAAAACATCCCCAAAGCATGATGCTGCCACCACCATGCTTCACTGTGGGGATGGTGTTCTTGGGGTGATGCGAGATGTTGGGTTTGCGCCAGACATAGTGTTTTCCTTGATGTCCAAAAAGCTCAATTTTAGTCTCATCTGACCAGACTACCTTCTTCCTTATGTTTGGGGAGTCTCCCACATGCCTTTTGGCGAACACCAAACGTGTTTGCTTATTTTTTTCTTCAAGCAATGGCTTTTTTCTGGCCACTCTTCCATAAAGCCCAGCTCTGTGGAGTGTACTGCTTAAAGTGGTCCTATGGACAGATATTCCAATCTCTGCTGTGGAGTTTTGCAGCTCCTTCAGGGTTATCTTTGGTCCCTTTGTTGCCTCTCTGATTAATACCCTCCTTGCCTAGTCTGTGAGTTTTGGTGGGCGGCCCTCTCTTGGCAGGTTTGTTGTGGTGCCATATTCTTTCAATTTTTTTATAATGGATTTAACTTTAATGGTGCTCCGTGGGATGTTCAAAGTTTCGGATATTTTTTTATAACCCAACCTTGATCTGTACTTCTCCACAACTTTGTCCCTGACCTGTTTGGAGAGCTCCTTGGTCTTCATGGTGCCGCTTGCTTAGTGGTGCCCCTTGCTTAGTGGTGTTGCAGACTCTGGGGCCTTTCAGAACAGGTGTATATATACTGAGATAATGTGACAGATCATGTAACTTCTGAAGGTAATTGGTTGCACCAGATCTTATTTAGGGGCTTCATAGCAAAAGGGGTGAATACATATGCACGCACCACTTTTCCGTTATTTATTTTGTAGAATTTTTTGAAACAAGTTATTTTTTTCATTTCACTTCACCAATTTGGACTAATTTGTGTATGTCCATTACATGAAATCCAAATAAAAATCTATTTAAATTACAGGTTGTAATGCAACATAATTGGAAAAACGCCAAGGGGGATGAATACTTTTGCAAGGCACACAGATATCTATAGGATTTTTTTTGTCGTTGCTGTTCTGCCTGCAAGTCGTTGTTAAATTCTCATCTATGCTTCAGAACCAAAAAGTTGCTTGTTTTGATTGTTGACAATGGCCAGTTATCAGCATTGGCGTCCAGCTTAGTGACAATACATAATTTGTTTAATTTCCTCCCGTTTTGCCAGGCAAAAACAGAGTAGGCCTGGATGTTTATCATCCATAGAAAATACAGTTTAGCAATCTACTGCTCATCTTTGCCAGAACAATAGGCTACCTGGCAATTTGATTTAACATTTTCATATTTCAAATAAGCCTAGTTTGGGTGGCTACTGGTTATATGTTTAAAGATAAACAGCTGTAACATCGCACTGCCTTAAATATTATAGGATGAAGATATTTACATATTCAGGCGATTTTTTTATGATATCTGTGAGGGAGAACATTTCTACCCGGCTGGCAAAGAGTCCTCTGCAGGCAGGCTGCCCTCCAACATGATGGTGAGGTGCAGACAGAACAGGCAGGCTGCCCTCCAACATGATGGTGCGGTGTGGACAGAACAGGCAGGCTGCCCTCCAACATGATGGTGAGGTGCAGACAGAACATCCTTTCCATTCGATCCTGAAACCTCCACTACAAGTAGGCCGGCAGTGGTGGAAAAAGAACCGAACCGTCATACTTGAGTAAAAGTAAAGATACATTAATAGAAAATGACTCAAGTCAAAGTGAAAGTCACCCAGTAAAATACTACTTGAGTAAAAGTCTAAAAGGATTTGGTTTGAAATATACTTAAGTATCATACGTAAATGTAATTGCTAAAATATACTTAAGTATCAAAAGTAAAAGTATAAATCATTTCAAATTCCTTTTATTAAGCAAACCAGACGGCATCATTGTCTTGTTTACTTTAATTTACGGATAGCCAGGGGCACACTCCAACACTCAGACATAATTTACACACGAAGCATGTGTGTTTAGTGAGTCCGCCAGATCAGAGGCAGTAGGGATGACCAGGAATGTTCTCTTGATAAGTGTGTGAATTTGACAATTTTCCTGTCCTGCTAAGCATTCAAAATGTGATGAGTACTTTTGGGTATCAGGGAAAATGTATGGAGTAAAATGTACACCATTTTCTTTAGGAATGTAGTCAAGTAAAAGTAAAAGTTGTCAAAAAATATTAATAGTAAAGTAATGTACAGATACCCCAAAAACTACTTAAGTAGTACTTTCAAGTATTTTCATTTAAGTACTTTACACCACTGTAGGCCGGTATGATTTAGCTTGCTCTGGACTCCAGAGAAGTGTCATGATATATCCCTAGTTGATATTGGCTGCTAACATGAATGACTTTCAGCTCCAAATGCAGGTGTAAAACACAGTGTATTTCTGTAGCCTATCCTGCGTATCGAAACCATGAACCATTTATGGCTGTGATGACAGGTGCAGACATGCATGTGCGTATGTGGGTGGTCGCAGGTTTTGTAGGCCTACCACTCCTTTACTGGGGGTCGCGGGTCAAAGTTTGAAAACCACTGGGATACATGATAGTGGCAACCAGTGGAGTTGGGTTGGATATAGAAATAGTGCAGTATGTCTTACTATCTTCTAGTTGTGTTGGACATTGTTAATAAGGGCAGCTTTTATTCCAGTTCAAAATCGTTTTTTCAAAATACTTAACTCATCAGATTGGGCTGCTTTCCCTTCTTGTAATAATTGCTCAACGAGTCTGTTACCATGGTTGCGATGCAAAACAATTTATTGTTTGACCACATGCCCCCCAAAAGGTCTGTTTACGGCCCTGAGTCTGAACCACATGCCCCCAAAAAGCCTGCACTGAGCCTGCACTGAGCCTGCACTGAGCCTGCACTGAGCCTGCACTGAGCCTGCACTGAGCCAATGACCTGACGTCAGCACCACCATAAGGAGCCTGTCTCTCTGGAGTGCATGCTCCATTTGATCACACAACAATCCCTCACTTTACCCCCAGCAGCCCTGTGGCCCTGACTGACTGTTAACTAGTTAATGAGGGACTGGCCCTGTGGCCCTGACTGTTAACTAGTTAATGAGGGACTGGCCCTGTGGCCCTGACTGTTAACTAGTTAATGAGGGACTGGCCCTGTGGCCCTGACTGTTAACTAGTTAATGAGGGACTGGCCCTGTGGCCCTGACTGTTAACTAGTTAATGAGGGACTGGCCCTGTGGCCCTGACTGTTAACTAGTTAATGAGGGACTGGCCCTGTGGCCCTGACTGTTAACTAGTTAATGAGGGACTGGTCCTGTGGCCCTGACTGTTAACTAGTTCATGAGGGACTGGCCCTGTGGCCCTGACTGTTAACTAGTTAATGAGGGACTGGCCCTGTGGCCCTGACTGTTAACTAGTTAATGAGGGACTGGCCCTGTGGCCCTGACTTTTAACTAGTTAATGAGGGACTGGCCCTGTGGCCCTGACTGATAACTAGTTAATGAGGGACTGGCCCTGTGGCCCTGACTGTTAACTAGTTAATGAGGGACTGGCCCTGTGGCCCTGACTGTTAACTAGTTCATGAGGGACTGGTCCTGTGGCCCTGACTGTTAACTAGTTAATAAGGGACTGGCCCTGTGGCCCTGACTGTTAACTAGTTCATGAGGGACTGGTCATGTGGCCCTGACTGTTAACTAGTTAATAAGGGACTGGCCCTGTGGCCCTGACTGTTAACTAGTTCATGAGGGACTGGCCCTGTGGCCCTGACTGCTAACTAGTTAATAAGGGACTGGTCCTGTGGCCCTGACTGTTAACTAGTTAATGAGGGACTGGCCCTGTGGCCCTGACTGTTAACTAGTTAATAAGGGACTGGTCCTGTGGCCCTGACTGTTAACTAGTTAATGAGGGACTGGCCCTGTGGCCCTGACTGTTAACTAGTTAATGAGGGACTGGTCCTGTGGCCCTTCCCTGAGACTGGTCCTGTGGCCCTTCCCTGAGACTGCTGCTGCTAGGACAGAGAATAGTCTTAGAGGCTCTTAATGTCTAACACCCTTGTCTTTCTTGCACTAACACTCACACTTGTCTTTTCTTGCTGGCACTAGCTTTAATGATAGCTGCTTTATTAAAGAAACGTTTTACTTACTTTGACTGTGATCTGTGGTTGTCTCACCTAGTGAATGCACAAACTGTAAGTGGCTCTGGATAAGAGCGTCTGCTAAATGACTAGAATGTAGTGTTGGACTATTGCCCTCTGCTAAATGACTAGAATGTAGTGTTGGACTACAGCCCTCTGCGAAATGACTAGAATGTAGTGTTGGACTACTGCCCTCTGCTAAATGACTAGAATGTAGTGTTGGACTGTAGTGTTGGACTACTGCCCTCTGCTAAATGACTAGAATGTAGTGTTGGACTACTGCCCTCTGCTAAATGACTAGAATGTAGTGTTGGACTACTGCCCTCTGCGAAATGACTAGAATTTAGTGTTGGACTACTGCCCTCTGCTAAATGACTGGTCCTGTGGCCCTTCCCTGAGACTGGTCCTGTGGCCCGTCCCTGAGACTGGTCCTGTGGCCCTTCCCTGAGACTGTTCCTGTGGCCCGTCCCTGAGACTGGTCCTGTGGCCCTTCCCTGAGACTGGTCCTGTGGCCCGTCCCTGAGACTGGTCCTGTGGCCCTTCCCTGAGACTGGTCCTGTGGCCCGTCCCTGAGACTGGTCCTGTGGCCCTTCCCTGAGACTGGTCCTGTGGCCCTTCCCTGAGACTGGTCCTGTGGCCCGTCCCTGAGACTGCTGCTGCTAGGACAGAGAATAGTCTTAGAGGCTCTTAATGTCTAACACCCTTGTCTTTCTTGCACTAACACTCACACTTGTATTTTCTTGCTGGCACTAGCTTTAATGATAGCTGCTTTATTAAAGAAACGTTTTACTTACTTTGACTGTGATCTGTGGTTGTCTCACCTAGTGAATGCACAAACTGTAAGTGGCTCTGGATAAGAGCGTCTGCTAAATGACTAGAATGTAGTGTTGGACTACTGCCCTCTGCTAAATGACTAGAATGTAGTGTTGGACTACAGCCCTCTGCGAAATGACTAGAATGTAGTGTTGGACTACTGCCCTCTGCTAAATGACTAGAATGTAGTGTTGGACTACTGCCCTCTGCGAAATGACTAGAATGTAGTGTTGGACTACTGCCCTCTGCGAAATGACTAGAATGTAGTGTTGGACTACTGCCCTCTGCTAAATGACTAGAATGTAGTGTTGGACTACTGCCCTCTGCGAAATGACTAGAATTTAGTGTTGGACTACTGCCCTCTGCTAAATGACTAGAATGTAGTGTTGGACTACTGCCCTCTGCGAAATGACTAGAATTTAGTGTTGGACTACTGCCCTCTGCTAAATGACCAGAATGTAGTGTTGGACTACTGCCCTCTGCGAAATGACTAGAATTTAGTGTTGGACTACTGCCCTCTGCTAAATGACTAGAATGTAGTGTTGGACTACTGCCCTCTGCGAAATGACTAGAATTTAGTGTTGGACTACTGCCCTCTGCTAAATGACCAGAATGTAGTGTTGGACTACTGCCCTCTGCTAAATGACTAGAATTTAGTGTTGGACTACTGCCCTCTGCGAAATGACTAGAATGTAGTGTTGGAATACTGCCCTCTGCTAAATGACTAGAATGTAGTGTTGGACTACTGCCCTCTGCTAAATGACTAGAATGTAGTGTTAGACTACTGCCCTCTGTCACGCCCTGGCTCTGGGGACAATGTTATGTTGAGCCAGGGTGTGTAATTCTATGTTTGATTTTTCTATGTTGGTCTGAGTGACTCCCAATCAGAGGCAACGAGTGTCAGCTGGGTGTCTCTGATTGGGAGCCATATTTAACTGTCTGTCTTTCACGTTGTGTTTGTGGTTTCTTGTTCGTGTTGGTGTGTGTTTAACCATAGACGTCACGTTTTTCGTTTTGATCGTGTGATCATTTAATAAATATAATATGTTCACCCGCAACGCTGCGCCTTGGTCTCTCCATGACGATCGTGACAGAAGAAACCACCTAAACCAGACCAAGCAGCGTGTCCAGGAGCCATCGCTGGCAGATCTCCGTGGCAGCCTCGACTGGGTCAAGCCTAGTGAGGAGCAGAGAGGGTGGACTTGGGACCAGTTGAGGAGGAGCTTCGACTGGGTCAAGCCCATTGAGGAGCTGAATGGCGAGAGTTGGAGACAGAGGAGCGAGAGTTGGGCGAGAACGATGGAGGCCTGGCCCACGAGGAGGAGAGACCCCCAGAAAATTTTTAGGGGGGGGCTCACGACGTCGGGGCAGCAGGAGGCCGCGATAGAGCGGTCCAGCGGGTTGGCAGAGGAGGCCGCCAGGTTACGGGAGTCACTGGCCACCAGGGGGAAGGAGATTGTAGAGGCACGGCGAGAGATACTGGCGTGTGTTGCCAGTCCGGTCCGGCCTGTTCCTGATCCTCAAGTAGGGCCAGTGGTGTGTGTTCCCAGTACGGTCCGGCCTGTTCCTGCCACTCCCACCAAGTCAGTGGTGCACGTCGTCAGCCCGGTCCGGCCCATTCCTGCTCCCCGCACCAAGTCAGGGGTGCGCTTCGTCAGCCCGGTCCGGTCCATTCCTGCTCCCCGCACCAAGGCAGGGGTGCGCTTCGTCAGCCCGGCTCGGCCCGTTCCTGCTCCCCGCACCAAGTCAGTGGTGTGCTTCGTCAGCCCAGTCCGGCCTGTCCCTGCTCCACGCACCAAGCCTACGGTGTGCGTCGTCAGCCTAGTAAGGCCCGTTCCTCCTCCACGCACCAAGCCAGGGGTGCGCGTCGTCAGTCCAGCACAACCCGTGCCTGGGTCATGTCCGGGGCCGGATCCGCCGCCTAGGCGGAGTGCCCACCCGGTCCCTCCCCTGTGGGATTTAGTTGGCGCGGTCGGAGTCCGCGCCTTTAGGGGGGGGGTACTGTCACGCCCTGGCTCTGGGGACAATGTTATGTTGAGCCAGGGTGTGTAATTCTATGTTTGATTTTTCTATGTTGGTCTGAGTGACTCCCAATCAGAGGCAACGAGTGTCAGCTGGGTGTCTCTGATTGGGAGCCATATTTAACTGTCTGTCTTTCACGTTGTGTTTGTGGTTTCTTGTTCGTGTTGGTGTGTGTTTAACCATAGACGTCACGTTTTTCGTTTTGATCGTGTGATCATTTAATAAATATAATATGTTCACGCTGCGCCTTGGTCTCTCCATGACGATCGTGACACCCTCTGCGAAATGACTAGAATGTAGTGTTGGACTACTGCCCTCTGCTAAATGACTAGAATGTAGTGTTGGACTACTGCCCTCTGCTAAATGACTATAATGTAGTGTTGGACTACTGCCCTCTGCTAAATGACTAGAATGTAGTGTTGGACTACTGCCCTCTGCTAAATGACTAGAATGTAGTGTTGGACTACTGCCCTCTGCGAAATGACTAGAATGTAGTGTTAGACTACTGCCCTCTGCTAAATGACTAGAATGTAGTGTTGGACTACTGCCCTCTGCGAAATGACTAGAATTTAGTGTTGGACTACTGCCCTCTGCTAAATGACTAGAATGTAGTGTTGGACTACAGCCCTCTGCTAAATGACTAGAATGTAGTGTTGGACTACTGCCCTCTGCTAAATGACTAGAATGTAGTGTTGGACTACTGCCCTCTGCGAAATGACTAGAATGTAGTGTTGGACTACTGCCCTCTGCTAAATGACTAGAATGTAGTGTTGGACTACTGCCCTCTGCTAAATGACTAGAATGTAGTGTTGGACTACTGCCCTCTGCTAAATGACTAGAATGTAGTGTTGGACTACTGCCCTCTGCTAAATGACTAGAATGTAGTGTTGGACTACTGCCCTCTGCTAAATGACTAGAATGTAGTGTTGGACTACTGCCCTCTGCGAAATGACTAGAATGTAGTGTTAGACTACTGCCCTCTGCTAAATGACTAGAATGTAGTGTTGGACTACTGCCCTCTGCGAAATGACTAGAATTTAGTGTTGGACTACTGCCCTCTGCTAAATGACTAGAATGTAGTGTTGGACTACAGCCCTCTGCTAAATGACTAGAATGTAGTGTTGGACTACTGCCCTCTGCTAAATGACTAGAATGTAGTGTTGGACTACTGCCCTCTGCGAAATGACTAGAATGTAGTGTTGGACTACTGCCCTCTGCTAAATGACTAGAATGTAGTGTTGGACTACTGCCCTCTGCTAAATGACTAGAATGTAGTGTTGGACTACTGCCCTCTGCTAAATGACTAGAATGTAGTGTTGGACTACTGCCCTCTGCGAAATGACTAGAATGTAGTGTTGGACTACAGCCCTCTGCTAAATGACTAGAATGTAGTGTTGGACTACTGCCCTCTGCTAAATGACTAGAATGTAGTGTTGGACTACTGCCATCTGCGAAATGACTAGAATTTAGTGTTGGACTACTGCCCTCTGCTAAATGACTAGAATGTAGTGTTGGACTACAGCCCTCTGCTAAATGACTAGAATGTAGTGTTGGACTACTGCCCTCTGCGAAATGACTAGAATGTAGTGTTGGTTTGCTGCCCTCTGCTTTTCCTTTCTCTTTCTCTCTAGTCAATCTTTACCTTCCTTCTCTCTAGTCAATCTTTACCTTCCTTCTCTCTAGTCAATCTTTACCTTCCTTCTCTCTAGTCAATCTTTACCTTGCTTCTCTCTAGTCAATCTTTACCTTGCTTCTCTCTAGTCAATCTTTACCTTCCTTCTCTCTAGTCAATCTTTACCTTCCTTCTCTTTAGTCAATCTTTACCTTCCTTCTCTCTAGTCAATCTTTACCTTCCTTCTCTCTAGTCAATCTTTACCTTCCTTCTCTCTAGTGTGTGAACCTTATTTACTTCTAGAAGAAGAGAGAAGTTCTCATCTTGAAATGTCTGAGTTGTAGTTCCTGCCACTACGTCCTAACCAGCAATCAGCTTGGGTACCAGAAAACATCCCACTGGTTAAAAACTGGTTGAATCAACGTTGTTTCCACGTCATTTCAACCCAAAATAATCTATGTGATGACGTTGCATCAAAGTGGAAAACTGATAAGATTTGCTAAAATTCATCAACGTTAGGGCATTTCGTCTCTCTCTCTCTGTCTCTGTGTGTCAGATAGCCATTGGGCCGCTCATGGCTGTGCCTCTGTCTCTGTGTGTATCTGAGTCTGTGTGGCCCTGGGGGTCTGGCCTTCCTGTTTGTGTTTCTCCTTTCTGTTTAATGGACAGGACTGGAGGTTTGAGGGACATCTGCTGTCAGCCTGCCGCTCTGGGTGCTTGACCCTCAGGAAGTGGGGGTAGGTGGAGGGTAGGGGGGTAGGCGGAGGGTAGGGGGGTAGGTGGAGGGTAGGGGGGTAGGCGGAGGGTAGGGTAGGGGGGTAGGTGGAGGGTAGGGGGGGTAGGCGGAGGGTAGGGTAGGGGGGTAGCTGGAGGGTAGGGGGGGTAGGTGGAGGGTAGGGGGGTAGGCAGAGGGTAGGGGGGTAGGTGGAGGGTAGGGTAGGGGGGTAGGTGGGGGGTAGGGGGGTAGGCGGAGGGTAGGGGGGTAGGTGGAGGGTAGGGGGGTAGGCGGAGGGTAGGGTAGGGGGGTAGGTGGAGGGTAGGGGGTAGGTGGAGGGTAGGGGGGTAGGTGGAGGCCATGGTAGGGGGGTAGGCGGAGGCCATGGTAGGGGGGTAGGTGGAGGGTAGGGGGGTAGGTGGAGGGTAGGGTAGGGGGGTAGGTGGAGGGTAGGGGGGTAGGTGGAGGGTAGGGTAGGGGGGTAGGTGGAGGGTAGGGTAGGGGGGTAGGTGGAGGGTAGGGTAGGGGGGTAGGTGGAGGGTAGGGTAGGGGGGTAGGTGGAGGGTAGGGTAGGGGGGTAGGTGGAGGGTAGGGTAGGGGGGTAGGTGGAGGCCATGGTAGGGGGGTAGGTGGAGGGTAGGGTAGGGGGGTAGGTGGAGGGTAGGGTAGGGGGGTAGGTGGAGGGTAGGGTAGGGGGGTAGGTGGAGGGTAGGGTAGGGGGGTAGGTGGAGGGTAGGGTAGGGGGGTAGGTGGAGGGTAGGGTAGGGGGGTAGGTGGAGGGTAGGGTAGGGGGGTAGGTGGAGGGTAGGGTAGGGGGGTATGGAGGATGGCCATCACCGTGCCAGAATACAGCGGGGGACGCGGCCAGATGGTGCCAGGCAGCGTCCCCTCCATCCGTAGCTCTGTCCGCTGAAAATACACAAAGCCCTGATATGACCCTCATGTCCATCACTAGCTAAACGGACCTGTCAGAGAGAGAGTGGGCACCAAGCCTGAATATCACAAACATACACACACACACACACACACACACGCAAACACAAATACAGTACACACACATACACACACACACTTTTGTTCATGAATAACACAGTGTACTGTGTACTGGATTCCTCTATGTGAGAAGGGCGGACGTGACAAGAATAGTTTTAGTTTTAAACTATTCAAGGGGTTAGACAGTTCAATACCCCTGCAGCACAGCATGATATTCTTGGCAGAGAGGAGGCTACTCCTAAGTTGATACCAATAACATCTCTTGTCTTGATGATTGTCCGTTGTAGCTTGTTCTCCAACGTGAAGAAATGCTAGCTGGTTTCAACAGAAAACCAGGTAGCGTCTTTATAAAGTTTGCTGCATGGACAGCTGTTGAAGAACTCAGTCTTCATTCCACTACCTCCTACCTCCCTATCTAGGCTAATTCTCTCCCAGACACACAGTAGCAACGGTCATCGAAATTGTTAAAACTGTTGTTTTTTTTTAAACGGTTCTAATAAATGCAACAGTTGGACAATTGGATGAAGACGGGAAGTTCGGCTCTTTTTTTACTGACTCGGATGTTTTCGTCTCGTTCAGTCAAAAGAACACATCTTTCGACTCATTGCGTTCATTTGAGACAGCATCGCCCAGAGCACGTAGGACCTGCTGCCAGCGAACGATGAACAAAAAAAACAGTAAAGAGTCATGATTCTACAAGCCTCGCTCACGTCGGCTTATTGGAGCTGTCATTCGTGACAGACTTGTAAACATGTCTTTAAATTTTTTTTACATTTGCTGATTGCTAGGCATACAAATACGATTATTTCTTGTTACATTTGAAAACGAGGTCTAGTTGTGGCCGTAACCAGACTAGATTGTGAACGGCTCTTGGCAGAGAATGCGTACCTTTAATGCTGTATCACTACAATGGATGAAGATACTGGTCATGTCCATGTGAAAGGACCCATGAGCACCAACATGGGAAGTTCATAGGAACATGTCAAATTGGGTGTCAAATGAAAGCGAAGAGTGTATTTTTGAGAAATTGAGGCATATATACATTTTCCCACCATTTTCCCATCCTAAATTTAGGAATAGGCAAAGGCTTTGATTTCTGGTCAAACAGATGAAAAAGGGGTCTTAGAAAACATCTACCATCAAAACACAATGTAGAAGTAAAGACACCTGCCAACTAATATCAACACTTACACTGAGTGTACAAAACATTAGGAACACCTGCTCTTTCCATGACACAGACTGACCAGGTGAATCCAGATGAAAGCTATGATCCCTTATTGATGTCACTTGTTAAATCCTCTTCAAATCAGTGTGGATGAAGGGGAGGAGACAGGTTAAAGGAGGATTTCTAAGCCTTGAGACAATTGAGACATGGATTGTGTATGTGTGCCATTCAGAGGGTGAATGGGTAAGATAAAAGATGTAAGTGCCTTTGAACGGGGTATGGTAGCAGGTGCCAGATGCACCGGTTTGAGTGTGTCAAGAACTGCAACGCTGCTGGGTTTTTCACGCTCAACAGTTTCCTGTGTGTATCAAGAATGGTCCACCACCCAAAGGACATTCAGCCAACTTGACACGACCGTGGGAAGCATTGGAGTCAACATGGGCCAGCATCCCTGTGGAACGCATTCGACACTTTGTAGAGTCCATACCCCGACGAATTGAGGTTGCTCTGAAGGCAAAAGGGCGTTCAAGTCAATATTAGGAAGGTGTTCCTAATGTTTTGTCCGCTGTGTATATTTAGTTTTGGATACATTTTTATGAAACATTGTGTTGTGCCTTGAAATTCCTTTGCTAAAAACCACATATCTTTAACTGATTTTCTAATTTCTCTCCGTCATGAGGAGATAAACGTTCATAGAAGTAACAAGTAAAGGAAATATCCATTAGTTCTAGTGTTTTTACTGATATACATTTTGTTTCTGAATTATTAAATGATTTAAACTTGAAATTCCTTTACCAAATTGGTAACATAATTTCCAAAAAATTGGTAACGGAATTTCTGTAATTTAATTGGTTACAATGGGAAATCATAGTAGTCAGAAACCACAGTTGTGTTTACAAGTTACAGTTCAGTAGAGTAGAATAGAGTATAGTACAGTAGAGTAGAGTACAGTAGAGCACACTAGAGTTGAGTACACTATAATGTACTGTAATATACTGTACTTTACTATATTCTACTGTAATATACTCACATATACTGAACTCTACTGTACTCTACTGAACTCTACTGAACTCTACTGAGCTCTACTCTGATGTCCAAACTTGTGAAACATAGACGTCTATGATTGGTTCAGATTTGGTCCGGTCCGGACCAACCAAATTTGTTCTTGTTTGGGGGCAGAACTCATTACAATAATAGCCAGTGTGTAGAACAATAGCCAAATATGCCAAGGAGGATATTGTATATTTCTACTCTACGTTTGTGTTCCTACTCAGGAAACATCACCATGAAGAGCACGACATTACTATCATCATTATTATGCATTTCTGTGTAGTACAGATCAGGGACCCATGATGAAATGCCGTTACCATCATTCTGTTACTGGGTGTAAATCCACTTCACTTATTGTAGTTCAATAACCAAAGGATATGTTTTCAAACTCAAGGTGCCATGTCATAGCTGAACCCCATTCTTTCTGCAGACAACACTGAATCTTAATTTGGAGCAGATATTTAACAGAGTTTTTGGAAAAAACGTGGACACATTTTACCGGAATTCTTTTACCAAACTTTGCATCTGCACAGTTCTTCCAGTAAATTTGTTTTTGGAAAATGTGTAAATTTTTTAGAAGTAGTTAGAAGAAAGTTGTATGGTTTGTTAAACTTTGAAATATTTTTATTTTTTTTGGCATCTATTTTAAGAAAAACAATCGAGTCTCAGCGCAATTCCGTTACAAACTTTTAGAATTTTTCAAATCAATTGCCTCATTTCCATATAAACACTGGGTGTATTTGCAGACATTAATATATTAACATAAAGGGGTGGACCAGGGCTTCAACCACCAAAAATGTACTCTGTCTCTAGGTGTATACCTGCGCTTACCTGCGCTGTCTAGACCGCCTCGTTAATTATTCATTATTGTTGTTGTTATGTTCTGTTGCATACTTCAACAAGTGTGTCAATAGCAGGATACCTCATATTAACAATCAACAGCTTGGCTCTAGATTAAACCTCTATACGTACTTTACATTGTGAGATCAGACATAATATCACTATAATCCCAGTGTTCATTTTCAGAAGTTGCTTTTAGTTCAGCGCATGTCATTTGTAAACATTTCAACATCATTTTTTACAATTACGCAATAAATCAACACTCATCAAAATAAAGTTATCTTTCTTTCTCTTTCTTGTGATGTAACTGTCGAGACGGTGCGTTAAATCCCCCCTGACGAAGCGTTCTTATAGATGCAACGGAAAGCCATTTCAGCCGTTACCGGAGTGTGTTAGACAGGTCATTACAAAAAGTTTCCTCAGTCGTTACGTTAACGGTAAAAAAAAAACTTTAAAAAAAAACGAATGGCACTAGCAAGAGTCACTAGCAAAATGAAAGCCATCAATCCAGCGAGAAATAGATGGCTGAAAAGGAGATCGGAAGGTGGGCGGAGGATGGAAGTTTCTAAAATCACACACAGCGTGACAGCCCTGCCATGTCCTCTCTCTGCCATCCGGCCAAGCATATCAAAGTGGATTTAGTAACTTTTTAGCACTTGTCCTGTATTGCTGTGTTCTCTGTCTGTGTGCCCCCCCCCCCTCCATTTCACTCACTAGCGGTGAGTTGGCAGTGTGCCTGGACTAGGAAGCTGCCTGCCTGCCTGTCAGTCTGCCTGCCGCTGTAACGGCCACCTCCACCCGCTGCCCTCCTCCCCACCTCGGCACCATGCCGTGCGGGCTGTGTCGAGCTGTCAGACCCCGGCTGCGGCCTGCCAAGCGGCACGTCCCGCCCAGAGGGGCAGAGGGGGCAAATGGTCGGACGCCGTGGGTGCACCTGTGCTCCCTCCGCCGTGCAGCGGACCCCCACGACAGATTGGGTCTCCAGCTGGCTGGCACCAGGCCCGCTCTGGCCCCACGCTGGGGACACATGCCGCAAACTGATACCCCCCCGCCCATACACTGCCACCTCCACCAACACACCAACCCACAACACACACCAACACACAGCAATTCACAACACACAACACACACCAACACACACCAACACACAACACACACCGACACACAACACACAACACACACCAACACACAACACACACACAACACACACCAACACACCAACACACCAACACACACCAACACACAACACACACCAACACACCAACACACAACACACACCAACACACAACACACAACACACACCAACACACAACACACACCAACACACAACACACACCAACACAACACACACCAACACACACCAACACACAACACACACCAACACACAACACACAACACACACCAACACACAACACACACACAACACACACCAACACACAACACACAACAACACACAACACACAACACACACCAACACACAACACAACACACACAACAACACACAACACACAACACACCAACACACAACACACACCAACACACAACACACAACACACACCAACACACACCAACACACAACACACACCAACACACAACACACACCAACACACAACACACAACACACACCAACACACAACACACAACACACAACACACAACACACAACAACAACACACAACACACAACACACACCAACACACAACACACACAACAACACACAACACACAACACACACCAACACACAACACAAAACACACACCAACACACAACACACAACAACACACACCAACACACAACAACACACAACACACAACAACACACAACACACACCAACACACACCAACACACACCAACACACAACACACACCAACACACAACACACACCAACACACACCAACACACAACAACACACACCAACACACAACACACACCAACACACAACACACACCAACACACAACACACAACAACACACAACACACACCAACACACAACACACACCAACACACACCAACACACAACACACACCAACACACACCAACACACACCAACACACAACACACACCAACACACAACACACAACAACACACAACACACAACACCAACACATAACAACACACAACACACACCAACACACAACAACACACACCAACACATAACAACACACAACACACAACACACACCAACACACAACACACAACACACACCAACACACAACACACAACACACACCAACACACAACACACACCAACACACAACAACACACAACACACAACACACAACACACACCAACACACAACACACACCAACACACAACACACACCAACACACACCAACACACAACACACACCAACACACAACACACAACAACACACAACACACACCAACACACAACAACACACAACACACACACACCAACACACAACAACACACAACACACACACAACAACACACAACAACACACACCAACACACACCAACACACAACACACACCAATACACAACACACACACACCAACACACAACAACACACAACAACACACAACACACACCAACACACAACAACACACACCAACACACAACAACACACACCAACACACAACAACACGCACCAACACACAACACACACAACACACAACACACACCAACACACAACACACACACACCAACACACACCAACACACAACACACAACACACAACACACACACACCAACACACAACAACAACACACAACAACACACAACAACACACAACAACACACACCAACACACACCAACACACAACAACACACACCAACACACACCAACACACAACACACACCAACACATAACAACACACACCAACACACAACAACACACAACACACACACACCAACACACACCAACACACAACAACACACACCAACACACACCAACACACACCAACTCACACCAACCCACACCAACCCACACCAACCCACACCATGCCTGTTTACTTCCCTTTCCTCAGCTGATCAGTTCAACCCCAGAATGCTCAATCTTCCCTTTCTCCTTTATTGGATCATATTCCACTATGTCTGTCTGCCATCTAGTTATCCATATTCCACTATGTCTGTCTTGCCATCTATTTATCCATATTCCACTATGTCTGTCTGCCATCTAGTTATCCATATTCCACTATGTCTGTCTTGCCATCTAGTTATCCATATTCCACTATGTCTGTCTGCCATCTAGTTATCCATATTCCACTATGTCTGTCTGCCATCTAGTTATCCATATTCCACTATGTCTGTCTGCCATCTAGTTATCCATATTCCACTATGTCTGTCTGCCATCTAGTTATCCATATTCCACTATGTCTGTCTTGCCATCTAGTTATCCATATTCCACTATGTCTGTCTTGCCATCTAGTTATCCATATTCCACTATGTCTGTCTTGCCATCTAGTTATCCATATTCCACTATGTCTGTCTTGCCATCTAGTTATCCATATTCCACTATGTCTGTCTTGCCATCTAGTTATCCATATTCCACTATGTCTGTCTTGCCATCTAGTTATCCATATTCCACTATGTCTGTCTTGCCATCTAGTTATCCATATTCCACTTTGTCTGTCTTGCCATCTAGTTATCCATATTGCTTTGTATTTTGTCATGTTCAGCCTTATTGTGTGTATTTTCCAAAATGTGTGTGTGTGTGTGTGTGTGTGTGTGTGTGTGTGTGTGTGTGTGTGTGTGTGTGTGATACTATACTTTCCTACTTGCATCACCCTACACCTACTCTACTCCTGACTCTGAGGAAGGTATATTCTCAGTTGTCTGTTGTTATCCACCCCTGAACCCCCTGTCTGCTATTCAGAACTACCGTTACCCAAGTGGCAGTGCGACACAGGGTGTCTCTTCTCTCTGTTTGCTGCAACACAACCCAGCCTTGTTCTGCAGTAATAGCACACTACCATACCAAACCCCAAGTCCAGGTTGCCCTATGCTACAGTCTCTCTCTCTCTCTCTCTCTCTCTCTCTCTCTCTCTCTCTCTCTCTCTCTCTCTCTCTCTCTCTCTCTCTCTCTCTCTCTCTCTCTCTCTCTCTCTCTCTCTCTCTCTCTCTCTCTCTCTCTCTCTCTCTCTCTCTCTCCGCAAGTCAGGTGAAATTCCCAGTGTGCCTTTGTTAGCTACACTAGCCGAGCCTGTGTCCCCAGCCGTGGGGTCCCAGGGGCGTTCAGGCAGGATCTGTGGCCCCCGGGAGCCTGCGAGCCAGCCTGTACCCTGTCGGTCCACGGTCTGTTTTCCAGTTGTGACAGGGAGCGCAGCCTTATGATGACAATTAGGGTCTGTTAAAGAGCACAGATGAGCACTGCGAAAGGGAGGAGGAGAGAGGGGAGAAGGGCAGGAGACAGAGGGATGGGGAGAGGGGAGAAGGGCAGGTGGTGAGAAATGCAGGACACAATTAACAAACATGGAGTGAATAGCAGCTAATGAGGATGGGCAAAGCTCAAGGGAGGGGGAGAGGAGGGGGAGGGGAGGGGGAGGGGTGAGTACACACTGTAACTCTGTAATTCAGGAGGGAGGGGGAGAGGAGGGGGAGAGGAGGGGGAGGCAGGGGAGGAGGGAGGGTTGAGGAGAGAGGATGAGTCACTTTGTTGCAATAGCACAGGTGCAAGGAGGAAAGGACGAGTAAATGAGAGAGATGCACAGGTAGTAAAATCACCTAAGAGACAAATGAGAGAAACTTCATCCAATCTATCTTAACGTGTGCCCACTGACCTAAACTTCATCCAATCTATCTTAACGTGTGCCCACTGACCTAAACTTCATCCAATCTATCTTAACGTGTGCCCACTGACCTAAACTTCATCCAATCTATCTTAACGTGTGCTTCATCCAATCTATCTTAACGTGTGCCCACTGATCTACTCAGTTGGCTCAGTTCTATGTCACATGCACAGTTTTGTAATCCGTCTCCTTTCAAAGTCTCTTCTTTCAACATACCCACTTATTTTAGCTTGTTTGTTAGCAATAAAAGCAGTCACATGTTACCCACGATGCACAAGTAGCTAAAACGGCGCCTTGACCCCAAAAAGGTTTCTTAATAATAATATAATGCCATTTAGCAGACACTTTTATCCAAAGCGACTTACAGTCATGCGTGCATACATTTTTGTGTATGGGTGGTCCCGGGGATTGAACCCACTACCTTGGCGTTACAAGCGCCGTGATCTACCAGCTGAGCTACAGAGGACCACATTATACCGTAAGCCTTGCATCTCCTGTGTCTTTCTGAACTGACCTGTTTTAGTATCGTTTAGCATCTTTAATCCATTATCTTCACGGTGGATTCCATGCCAAGTCCCACGCCCAACAACTCCCATCAACGCCCCAACAACGCCACAACAACTCCCAACAACGCCCCAACCAAACCCTTCCCTCTATCTTCCCGTGACCTACATCCCTGCAGCATGTTTTATTGTTATGTGTTTATTAACCCAACGCATCCCAACGCATCTCCCTTTTGTTTATCGCCGGGCCAGGGAGGGCTTAAGACCCCGTTGTCCTCCCGTGTAAGGGCTAGAACCCGTAGCCTGATAAACAACAACAACAACAACAACAACAAACTCCCAACACAATGATGGCATCCCACCGCGGTGCACAACACAAGTCGTCCATTGTGGGGCATTTCACATGCCGTGTATGCATTGTGCTGGTGGACATCATTGCCTCATGACAGCTGTTGTCGAGGGAAACGGGCCTGACTGTCAGCTGCTGCTGGGGACGGGTGATGGAAGCTTCATTACACCAGGGTCAGAGCTGCTTTTAGAACTGGGCTCAGGCTAGATGGTATAGGGGCTGGGGTTCAGCTATATATAGCAGGGTGGTATAGGGGGCTGGGGTTCAGCTATATATAGCAGGGTGGTATAGGGGGCTGGGGTTCAGCTCTATATAGCAGGGTGGTATAGGGGCTGGGGTTCAGCTATATATAGCAGGGTGGTATAGGGGGCTGGGGTATAGATAGCAGGGTGGTATAGGGGGCTGGGGTTCAGCTATAGATAGCAGGGTGGTATAGGGGGCTGGGGTTCAGCTATATATAGCAGGGTGGTATAGGGGGCTGGGGTTCAGCTATATATAGCAGGGTGGTATAGGGGGCTGGGGTTCAGCTATAGATAGTAGGGTGGTATAGGGGGCTGGGGTTCAGCTATATATAGCAGGGTGGTATAGGGGGCTGGGGTTCAGCTATATATAGCAGGGTGGTATAGGGGGCTGGGGTTCAGCTATATATAGCAGGGTGGTATAGGGGGCTGGGGTTCAGCTATATATAGCAGGGTGGTATAGGGGGCTGGGGTTCAGCTATATATAGTAGGGTGGTATAGGGGGCTGGGGTTCAGCTATATATAGCAGGGTGGTATAGGGGGCTGGGGTTCAGCTATAGATAGCAGGGTGGTATAGGGGGCTGGGGTTCAGATATATATAGTAGGGTGGTATAGGGGGCTGGGGATCAGCTTTATATAGTAGGGTGGTATAGGGGGCTGGGGTTCAGCTATATATAGTAGGGTGGTATAGGGGGCTGGGGTTCAGCTATAGATAGCAGGGTGGTATAGGGGGCTGGGGTTCAGCTATAGATAGCAGGGTGGTATAGGGGGCTGGGGTTCAGCTATATATAGTAGGGTGGTATAGGGGGCTGGGGTTCAGCTATATATAGTAGGGTGGTATAGGGGGCTGGGGTTCAGCTATAGATAGCAGGGTGGTATAGGGGGCTGGGGTTCAGCTATATATAGTAGGGTGGTATAGGGGGCTGGGGTTCAGCTATATATAGTAGGGTGGTATAGGGGGCTGGGGTTCAGCTATATATAGCAGGGTGGTATAGGGGGCTGGGGTTCAGCTATAGATAGCAGGGTGGTATAGGGGGCTGGGGTTCAGCTATATATAGCAGGGTGGTATAGGGGGCTGGGGTTCAGCTATAAATAGCAGGGTGGTATAGGGGGCTGGGGTTCAGCTATATATAGCAGGGTGGTATAGGGGGCTGTGGTATAGATATAGATAGTAGGCTGGTATAGGGGGCTGTGGTTCAGCAATAGATAGAAGGGTGGTATAGGGGGCTGGGGTTCAGCTATATATAGCAGGGTGGTATAGGGGGCTGTGGTATAGATATAGATAGTAGGGTGGTATAGGGGGCTGGGGTTCAGATATAGATAGTAGGGTGGTATAGGGGGCTGTGGTATAGATATAGATAGTAGGGTGGTATAGGGGGCTGGGGTTCAGCTATAGATAGTAGGGTGGTATAGGGGGCTGTGGTATAGATATAGATAGTAGGGTGGTATAGGGGGCTGGGGTTCAGATATAGATAGTAGGGTGGTATAGGGGGCTGTGGTATAGATATAGATAGTAGGGTGGTATAGGGGGCTGTGGTATAGATATAGATAGTAGGGTGGTATGGGGGGCTGGGGTTCAGCTATATATAGCAGGGTGGTATGGGGGGCTGGGGTTCAGCTATATATAGCAGGGTGGTATAGGGGCTGGGGTTCAGCTATAGATAGCAGGGTGGTATAGGGGCTGGGGTTCAGCTATAGATAGCAGGGTGGTATAGGGGCTGGGGTTCAGCTATAGATAGCAGGGTGGTATAGGGGGCTTGGGTTCAGCTATAGATAGCAGGGTGGTATAGGGGGCTGGGGTTCAGCTATATATAGCAGGGTGGTATAGGGGGCTGGGGTTCAGCTATATATAGCAGGGTGGTATAGGGGGCTGGGGTTCAGCTATATATAGCAGGGTGGTATAGGGGGCTGGGGTTCAGCTATAGATAGCAGGGTGGTATAGGGGGCTGGGGTTCAGATATATATAGCAGGGTGGTATAGGGGGCTGGGGTTCAGCTATATATAGTAGGGTGGTATAGGGGGCTGGGGTTCAGCTATATATAGTAGGGTGGTATAGGGGGCTGGGGTTCAGCTATAGATAGCAGGGTGGTATAGGGGGCTGGGGTTCAGCTATAGATAGCAGGGTGGTATAGGGGGCTGGGGTTCAGATATATATAGTAGGGTGTTATAGGGGGCTGGGGTTCAGCTATATATAGTAGGGTGGTATAGGGGGCTGGGGTTCAGCTATAGATAGCAGGGTGGTATAGGGGGCTGGGGTTCAGCTATAGATAGCAGGGTGGTATAGGGGGCTGGGGTTCAGCTATATATAGTAGGGTGGTATAGGGGGCTGGGGTTCAGCTATATATAGTAGGGTGGTATAGGGGGCTGGGGTTCAGCTATAGATAGCAGGGTGGTATAGGGGGCTGGGGTTCAGCTATATATAGTAGGGTGGTACAGGGGGCTGGGGTTCAGCTATATATAGTAGGGTGGTATAGGGGGCTGGGGTTCAGCTATATATAGCAGGGTGGTATAGGGGGCTGGGGTTCAGCTATAGATAGCAGGGTGGTATAGGGGGCTGGGGTTCAGCTATATATAGCAGGGTGGTATAGGGGGCTGGGGTTCAGCTATATATAGCAGGGTGGTATAGGGGGCTGTGGTATAGATATAGATAGTAGGGTGGTGTAGGGGGCTGTGGTTCAGCTATAGATAGTAGGGTGGTATAGGGGGCTGGGGTTCAGCTATAGATAGTAGGGTGGTATAGGGGGCTGTGGTATAGATATAGATAGTAGGGTGGTATAGGGGGCTGGGGTTCAGCTATAGATAGTAGGGTGGTATAGGGGGCTGTGGTATAGATATATATAGCAGGGTGGTATAGGGGGCTGTGGTATAGATATAGATAGTAGTGTGGTATAGGGGGCTGGGGTTCAGCTATCGATAGTAGGGTGATATAGGGGGCTGTAGTATAGATATAGATAGTAGGGTGGTATAGGGGGCTGTGGTATAGATATATATAGCAGGGTGGTATAGGGAGCTGGGTTATAGATATAGATAGTAGGGTGGTATAGGGGGCTGGGGTTCAGCTATAGATAGTAGGGTGGTATAGGGGGCTGGGGTTCAGCTATAGATAGCAGGGTGGTATAGGGGGCTGTGGTTCAGCTATAGATAGTAGGGTGGTATAGGGGGCTGTGGTATAGATATAGATAGTAGGGTGGTATAGGGGGCTGTGGTATAGATATAGATAGTAGGGTGGTATAGGGGGCTGGGGTTCAGCTATAGATAGTAGGGTAATATAGGGGGCTGTGGTATAGATATAGATAGCAGGGTGGTATAGGGGGCTGTGGTATAGATATAGATAGCAGGGTGGTATAAGGGGCTGTGGTATAGATATAGATAGTAGGGTGGTATAGGGGGCTGGGGTTCAGCTATAGAGAGCAGGGTGGTATAGGGGGCTGGGGTATAGATATAGATAGTAGGGTGGTATAGGGGGCTGTGGTTCAGCTATAGATAGCAGGGTGGTATAGGGGGCTGGGGTTCAGCTATAGATAGTAGGGTGGTATAGGGGGCTGTGGTATAGATATAGATAGTAGGGTGGTATAGGGGGCTGTGATATAGATATAGATAGCAGGGTGGTATAGGGAGCTGTGGTTCAGCTATAGATAGCAGGGTGGTATAGGGGGCTGTGGTATAGATATAGATAGCAGGGTGGTATAGGGGGCTGTGGTTCAGCTATAGATAGCAGGGAGGTATAGGGGGCTGTGGTATAGATATATATAGCAGGGTGGTATAGGTGCCTGTGGTTCAGCTATAGATAGTAGGGTGGTATAGGGGGCTGTGGTATAGATATATATAGCAGGGTGGTATAGGTGCCTGTGGTTCAGCTATAGATAGTAGGGTGGTATAGGGGGCTGTGGTATAGATATAGGTAGCAGGGTGGTATAGGGGGCTGTGGTATAGATATAGATAGCAGGTTGGTATAGGGGGCTGGGGTATAGATATAGATAGTAGGGTGGTATAGGGGGCTGGGGTATAGATATAGATAGTAGGGTGGTATAGGGGGCTGGGGTGTAGATATAGATAGCAGGGTGGTATAGGGGGCTGGGGTTCAGCTATAGATAGTAGGGTGGTATAGGGGGCTTTGGTATAGATATAGATAGCAGGGTGGTATAGGGGGCTGGGGTTCAGCTATAGATAGTAGGGTGGTATAGGGGGCTGTGGTTCACCTATAGATAGTAGGGTGGTATAGGGGACTGGGGTTCAGCTATAGATAGTAGGGTGGTACAGGGGGCTGTGGGATAGATATAGATAGCAGGGTGGTATAGGAAGCTGGGGTTCAGATATAGATAGTAGGGTGGTATAGGGGGCTGGGGTACAGCTATAGATAGTAGGGTGGTATAGGGGGCTGTGGTATAGATATAGATAGCAGGGTGGTATAGGGGGCTGTGGTTCAGCTATAGATAGTAGGGTGGTATAGGGGGCTGGGGTATAGATATAGATAGTAGGGTGGTATAGGGGGCTGGGGTTCAGCTATAGATAGCAGGGTGGTATAGGGGGCTGTGGTATATATATAGATAGCAGGGTGGTATAGGGGGCTGTGGTATAGATATAGATAGTAGGGTGGTATAGGGGGCTGTGGTATAGATATAGATAGCAGGGTGGTATAGGGGGCTGTGGTTCAGCTATAGATAGTAGGGTGGTATAGGGGGCTGGGGTAAAGATATAGATAGTAGGGTGGTATAGGGGGCTGTGGTATAGATATAGATAGCAGGGTGGTATAGGGGGCTGTGGTTCAGCTATAGATAGCAGGGTGGTATAGGGGGCTGTGGTATAGATATAGATAGTAGGGTGGTATGGGGGTTCAGCTATAGATAGTAGGGTGGTATAGGGGGCTGTGGTATAGATATAGATAGCAGGGTGGTAAAGGGGGATGTGGTATAGATATAGATAGCAGGGTGGTATAGGGGGCTGTGGTATAGATATAGATGGCAGGGTGGTATAGGGGGCTGTGGTATAGATATAGATAGTAGGGTGGTATAGGGGGCTGGGGTATAGATATAGATAGTAGGGTGGTATAGGGGGCTGTGGTATAGATATAGATAGTAGGGTGGTATAGGGGGCTGTGGTATAGATATAGATAGTAGGGTGGTATAGGGGGCTGTGGTTCAGCTATAGATAGTAGGATGGTATTGGGGGCTGTGGTATAGATATAGATAGTAGGGTGGTATAGGGAGCTGTGGTATAGATATAGATAGCAGGGTGGTATAGGGGGCTGGGGTTCAGCTATAGATAGCAGGGTGGTATAGGGGGCTGGGGTTCAGCTATATATAGTAGGGTGGTATAGGGGGCTGGGGTTCAGCTATATATAGTAGGGTGGTATAGGGGGCTGGGGTTCAGCTATAGATAGCAGGGTGGTATAGGGGGCTGGGGTTCAGCTATATATAGTAGGGTGGTACAGGGGGCTGGGGTTCAGCTATATATAGTAGGGTGGTATAGGGGGCTGGGGTTCAGCTATATATAGCAGGGTGGTATAGGGGGCTGGGGTTCAGCTATAGATAGCAGGGTGGTATAGGGGGCTGGGGTTCAGCTATATATAGCAGGGTGGTATAGGGGGCTGGGGTTCAGCTATATATAGCAGGGTGGTATAGGGGGCTGTGGTATAGATATAGATAGTAGGGTGGTGTAGGGGGCTGTGGTTCAGCTATAGATAGTAGGGTGGTATAGGGGGCTGGGGTTCAGCTATAGATAGTAGGGTGGTATAGGGGGCTGTGGTATAGATATAGATAGTAGGGTGGTATAGGGGGCTGGGGTTCAGCTATAGATAGTAGGGTGGTATAGGGGGCTGTGGTATAGATATATATAGCAGGGTGGTATAGGGGGCTGTGGTATAGATATAGATAGTAGTGTGGTATAGGGGGCTGGGGTTCAGCTATCGATAGTAGGGTGATATAGGGGGCTGTAGTATAGATATAGATAGTAGGGTGGTATAGGGGGCTGTGGTATAGATATATATAGCAGGGTGGTATAGGGAGCTGGGTTATAGATATAGATAGTAGGGTGGTATAGGGGGCTGGGGTTCAGCTATAGATAGTAGGGTGGTATAGGGGGCTGGGGTTCAGCTATAGATAGCAGGGTGGTATAGGGGGCTGTGGTTCAGCTATAGATAGTAGGGTGGTATAGGGGGCTGTGGTATAGATATAGATAGTAGGGTGGTATAGGGGGCTGTGGTATAGATATAGATAGTAGGGTGGTATAGGGGGCTGGGGTTCAGCTATAGATAGTAGGGTAATATAGGGGGCTGTGGTATAGATATAGATAGCAGGGTGGTATAGGGGGCTGTGGTATAGATATAGATAGCAGGGTGGTATAAGGGGCTGTGGTATAGATATAGATAGTAGGGTGGTATAGGGGGCTGGGGTTCAGCTATAGAGAGCAGGGTGGTATAGGGGGCTGGGGTATAGATATAGATAGTAGGGTGGTATAGGGGGCTGTGGTTCAGCTATAGATAGCAGGGTGGTATAGGGGGCTGGGGTTCAGCTATAGATAGTAGGGTGGTATAGGGGGCTGTGGTATAGATATAGATAGTAGGGTGGTATAGGGGGCTGTGATATAGATATAGATAGCAGGGTGGTATAGGGAGCTGTGGTTCAGCTATAGATAGCAGGGTGGTATAGGGGGCTGTGGTATAGATATAGATAGCAGGGTGGTATAGGGGGCTGTGGTTCAGCTATAGATAGCAGGGAGGTATAGGGGGCTGTGGTATAGATATATATAGCAGGGTGGTATAGGTGCCTGTGGTTCAGCTATAGATAGTAGGGTGGTATAGGGGGCTGTGGTATAGATATATATAGCAGGGTGGTATAGGTGCCTGTGGTTCAGCTATAGATAGTAGGGTGGTATAGGGGGGCTGTGGTATAGATATAGGTAGCAGGGTGGTATAGGGGGCTGTGGTATAGATATAGATAGCAGGTTGGTATAGGGGGCTGGGGTATAGATATAGATAGTAGGGTGGTATAGGGGGCTGGGGTATAGATATAGATAGTAGGGTGGTATAGGGGGCTGGGGTGTAGATATAGATAGCAGGGTGGTATAGGGGGCTGGGGTTCAGCTATAGATAGTAGGGTGGTATAGGGGGCTTTGGTATAGATATAGATAGCAGGGTGGTATAGGGGGCTGGGGTTCAGCTATAGATAGTAGGGTGGTATAGGGGGCTGTGGTTCACCTATAGATAGTAGGGTGGTATAGGGGACTGGGGTTCAGCTATAGATAGTAGGGTGGTACAGGGGGCTGTGGGATAGATATAGATAGCAGGGTGGTATAGGAAGCTGGGGTTCAGATATAGATAGTAGGGTGGTATAGGGGGCTGGGGTTCAGCTATAGATAGTAGGGTGGTATAGGGGGCTGTGGTATAGATATAGATAGCAGGGTGGTATAGGGGGCTGTGGTTCAGCTATAGATAGTAGGGTGGTATAGGGGGCTGGGGTATAGATATAGATAGTAGGGTGGTATAGGGGGCTGGGGTTCAGCTATAGATAGCAGGGTGGTATAGGGGGCTGTGGTATATATATAGATAGCAGGGTGGTATAGGGGGCTGTGGTATAGATATAGATAGTAGGGTGGTATAGGGGGCTGTGGTATAGATATAGATAGCAGGGTGGTATAGGGGGCTGTGGTTCAGCTATAGATAGTAGGGTGGTATAGGGGGCTGGGGTAAAGATATAGATAGTAGGGTGGTATAGGGGGCTGTGGTATAGATATAGATAGCAGGGTGGTATAGGGGGCTGTGGTTCAGCTATAGATAGCAGGGTGGTATAGGGGGCTGTGGTATAGATATAGATAGTAGGGTGGTATGGGGGTTCAGCTATAGATAGTAGGGTGGTATAGGGGGCTGTGGTATAGATATAGATAGCAGGGTGGTAAAGGGGGATGTGGTATAGATATAGATAGCAGGGTGGTATAGGGGGCTGTGGTATAGATATAGATGGCAGGGTGGTATAGGGGGCTGTGGTATAGATATAGATAGTAGGGTGGTATAGGGGGCTGGGGTATAGATATAGATAGTAGGGTGGTATAGGGGGCTGTGGTATAGATATAGATAGTAGGGTGGTATAGGGGGCTGTGGTATAGATATAGATAGTAGGGTGGTATAGGGGGCTGTGGTTCAGCTATAGATAGTAGGATGGTATTGGGGGCTGTGGTATAGATATAGATAGTAGGGTGGTATAGGGAGCTGTGGTATAGATATAGATAGCAGGGTGGTATAGGGGGCTGGGGTATAGATATAGATAGTAGGGTGGTATAGGGGGCTATGGTATAGATATAGATAGTAGGGTGGTATAGGGGGATGTGGTTCAGATATAGATAGCAGGGTGGTATAGGGGGCTGGGGTATAGATATAGATAGTAGGGTGGTATAGGGGGCTGTGGTATAGATATAGATAGTAGGGTGGTATAGGGGGCTGGGGTTCAGCTATAGATAGTAGGGTGGTATAGGGGAAAGGGGTTCAGCTATAGATAGTAGGGTGGTATAGGGGGATGTGGTTCAGCTATAGATAGTAGGGTGGTATAGGGGGCTGGGGTTCAGCTATAGATAGTAGGGTGGTATAGGGGGCTGTGGTATAGATATAGATAGTAGGATGGTATAGGGGGTTCAGCTATAGATTGTAGGGTGGTATAGGGGGCTGTGGTTCAGATATATATAGTAGGGTGGTATAGGGGGCTGTGGTTCAGCTATAGATAGTAGGGTGGTATAGGGGGCTGTGGTTCAGCTATAGATAGTAGGGTGGTATAGGGGGCTGGGGTTCAGCTATAGATAGTAGGGTGGTATAGGGGGCTGGGGTTCAGCTATAGATAGTAGGGTGGTATAGGGGGCTGTGGTATAGATATAGATAGTAGGGTGGTATAGGGGGCTGGGGTATAGATATAGATAGCAGGGTGGTATAGGGGGCTGTGGTATAGATATATATATAGCAGGGTGGTATAGGGGGCTGTGGTATAGATATAGATAGCAGGGTGGTATAGGGGGCTGTGGTATAGATATAGATAGTAGGGTGGTATAGGGGGCTGTGGTATAGATATAGATAGTAGGGTGGTATAGGGGGCTGTGGTATAGATATAGATAGTAGGGTGGTATAGGAGGCTGGGGTATAGATATAGATAGTAGGGTGGTATAGTGGGCTGTGGTATAGATATAGATAGTAGGGTGGTATAGGGGGCTGGGGTTCAGCTATAGATAGTAGGGTGGTATAGGGGGCTGGGGTTCAGCTATAGATAGTAGGGTGGTATAGGGGGCTGGGGTTCAGCTATAGATAGTAGGGTGGTATAGGGGGCTGTGGTTCAGCTATAGATAGTAGGGTGGTATGGGGGGTTCAGCTATAGATAGTAGGGTGGTATAGGGGGCTAGGGTATAGATATAGATAGTAGGGTGGTATGGGGGGTTCAGCTATAGATAGTAGGGTGGTATAGGGGGCTGTGGTATAGATATATATAGCAGGGTGGTATAGGGGGCTGTGGTATAGATATATATAGCAGGGTGGTATAGGGGGCTGTGGTATAGATATAGATAGTAGGGTGGTATAGGGGGCTGTGGTATAGATATAGATAGTAGGGTGGTATAGGGGGCTGGGGTATAGATATAGATAGCAGGGTGGTATAGGGGGCTGTGGTATAGATATATATAGCAGGGTGGTATAGGGGGCTGTGGTATAGATATAGATAGCAGGGTGGTATAGGGGGCTGTGGTATAGATATAGATAGTAGGGTGGTATAGGGAGCTGTGGTATAGATATAGATAGTAGGGTGGTATAGGAGGCTGGGGTATAGATATAGATAGTAGGGTGGTATAGGGGGCTGTGGTATAGATATAGATAGTAGGGTGGTATAGGGGGCTGGGGTTCAGCTATAGATAGTAGGGTGGTATAGGGGGCTGGGGTTCAGCTATAGATAGTAGGGTGGTATAGGGGGCTGTGGTTCAGCTATAGATAGTAGGGTGGTATGGGGGGTTCAGCTGTAGATAGTAGGGTGGTATAGGGGGCTGGGGTATAGATATAGATAGTAGGGTGGTATGGGGGGTTCAGCTATAGATAGTAGGGTGGTATAGGGGGCTGTGGTATAGATATATATAGCAGGGTGGTATAGGGGGCTGTGGTATAGATATATATAGCAGGGTGGTATAGGGGGCTGTGGTATAGATATAGATAGTAGGGTGGTATAGGGGGCTGTGGTATAGATATAGATAGTAGGGTGGTATGGGGGGTTCAGCTATAGATAGCAGGGTTGTATAGGGGGCTGTGGTATAGATATATATAGCAGGGTGGTATAGGGGGCTGTGGTATAGATATAGATAGTAGGGTGGTATGGGGGGTTCAGCTATAGATAGTAGGGTGGTATAGGGGGCTGTGGTATAGATATATATAGCAGGTTGGTATGGGGGGTTCAGCTATAGATAGTAGGGTGGTATAGGGGGCTGGGGTATAGATATAGATAAATATAATAATAATATAATATGCCATTTAGCAGACGCTTTTATCCAAAGCGACTTACAGTCATGCGTGCATACATTTTTTTTTTGTGTACGTGTGGTCCCGGGGATCGAACCCACTACCTTGGCGTTACAAGCGCCGTGCTCTACCAGCTGAGCTACAGAGGACCATAGTAGGGTGGTATAGGGGGCTGGGGTTCAGCTATAGATAGTAGGGTGGTATAGGGGGCTGTGGTATAGATATATATAGCAGGGTGGTATGGGGGGTTCAGCTATAGATAGTAGGGTGGTATAGGGGGCTGGGGTATAGATATAGATAGTAGGGTGGTATAGGGGGCTGTGGTATAGATATATATAGCAGGGTGGTATGGGGGGTTCAGCTATAGATAGTAGGGTGGTATAGGGGGCTGGGGTATAGATATAGATAGTAGGGTGGTATAGGGGGCTGTGGTATAGATATAGATAGTAGGGTGGTATAGGGGGCTGGGGTTCAGATATAGATAGTAGGGTGGTATAGGGGGCTGTGGTATAGATATAGATAGTAGGGTGGTATAGGGGGCTGTGGTATAGATATAGATAGTAGGGTGGTATGGGGGGCTGGGGTTCAGCTATATATAGCAGGGTGGTATGGGGGGCTGGGGTTCAGCTATATATAGCAGGGTGGTATAGGGGCTGGGGTTCAGCTATAGATAGCAGGGTGGTATAGGGGCTGGGGTTCAGCTATAGATAGCAGGGTGGTATAGGGGCTGGGGTTCAGCTATAGATAGCAGGGTGGTATAGGGGGCTTGGGTTCAGCTATAGATAGCAGGGTGGTATAGGGGGCTGGGGTTCAGCTATATATAGCAGGGTGGTATAGGGGGCTGGGGTTCAGCTATATATAGCAGGGTGGTATAGGGGGCTGGGGTTCAGCTATATATTGCAGGGTGGTATAGGGGGCTGGGGTTCAGCTATAGATAGCAGGGTGGTATAGGGGGCTGGGGTTCAGATATATATAGCAGGGTGGTATAGGGGGCTGGGGTTCAGCTATATATAGTAGGGTGGTATAGGGGGCTGGGGTTCAGCTATATATAGTAGGGTGGTATAGGGGGCTGGGGTTCAGCTATAGATAGCAGGGTGGTATAGGGGGCTGGGGTTCAGCTATAGATAGCAGGGTGGTATAGGGGGCTGGGGTTCAGATATATATAGTAGGGTGGTATAGGGGGCTGGGGTTCAGCTATATATAGTAGGGTGGTATAGGGGGCTGGGGTTCAGCTATAGATAGCAGGGTGGTATAGGGGGCTGGGGTTCAGCTATAGATAGCAGGGTGGTATAGGGGGCTGGGGTTCAGCTATATATAGTAGGGTGGTATAGGGGGCTGGGGTTCAGCTATATATAGTAGGGTGGTATAGGGGGCTGGGGTTCAGCTATAGATAGCAGGGTGGTATAGGGGGCTGGGGTTCAGCTATATATAGTAGGGTGGTACAGGGGGCTGGGGTTCAGCTATATATAGTAGGGTGGTATAGGGGGCTGGGGTTCAGCTATATATAGCAGGGTGGTATAGGGGGCTGGGGTTCAGCTATAGATAGCAGGGTGGTATAGGGGGCTGGGGTTCAGCTATATATAGCAGGGTGGTATAGGGGGCTGGGGTTCAGCTATATATAGCAGGGTGGTATAGGGGGCTGTGGTATAGATATAGATAGTAGGGTGGTGTAGGGGGCTGTGGTATAGATATAGATAGTAGTGTGGTATAGGGGGCTGGGGTTCAGCTATCGATAGTAGGGTGATATAGGGGGCTGTAGTATAGATATAGATAGTAGGGTGGTATAGGGGGCTGTGGTATAGATATATATAGCAGGGTGGTATAGGGAGCTGGGTTATAGATATAGATAGTAGGGTGGTATAGGGGGCTGGGGTTCAGCTATAGATAGTAGGGTGGTATAGGGGGCTGGGGTTCAGCTATAGATAGCAGGGTGGTATAGGGGGCTGTGGTTCAGCTATAGATAGTAGGGTGGTATAGGGGGCTGTGGTATAGATATAGATAGTAGGGTGGTATAGGGGGCTGTGGTATAGATATAGATAGTAGGGTGGTATAGGGGGCTGGGGTTCAGCTATAGATAGTAGGGTAATATAGGGGGCTGTGGTATAGATATAGATAGCAGGGTGGTATAGGGGGCTGTGGTATAGATATAGATAGCAGGGTGGTATAAGGGGCTGTGGTATAGATATAGATAGTATGGTGGTATAGGGGGCTGTGGTTCAGCTATAGATAGCAGGGTGGTATAGGGGGCTGGGCTTCAGCTATAGATAGTAGGGTGGTATAGGGGGCTGTGGTATAGATATAGATAGTAGGGTGGTATAGGGGGCTGTGATATAGATATAGATAGCAGGGTGGTATAGGGAGCTGTGGTTCAGCTATAGATAGCAGGGTGGTATAGGGGGCTGTGGTATAGATATAGATAGCAGGGTGGTATAGGGGGCTGTGGTTCAGCTATAGATAGCAGGGAGGTATAGGGGGCTGTGGTATAGATATATATAGCAGGGTGGTATAGGTGCCTGTGGTTCAGCTATAGATAGTAGGGTGGTATAGGGGGCTGTGGTATAGATATATATAGCAGGGTGGTATAGGTGCCTGTGGTTCAGCTATAGATAGTAGGGTGGTATAGGGGGCTGTGGTATAGATATAGGTAGCAGGGTGGTATAGGGGGCTGTGGTATAGATATAGATAGTAGGGTGGTATAGGGGGCTGTGATATAGATATAGATAGCAGGGTGGTATAGGGAGCTGTGGTTCAGCTATAGATAGCAGGGTGGTATAGGGGGCTGTGGTATAGATATAGATAGCAGGGTGGTATAGGGGGCTGTGGTTCAGCTATAGATAGCAGGGAGGTATAGGGGGCTGTGGTATAGATATATATAGCAGGGTGGTATAGGTGCCTGTGGTTCAGCTATAGATAGTAGGGTGGTATAGGGGGCTGTGGTATAGATATATATAGCAGGGTGGTATAGGTGCCTGTGGTTCAGCTATAGATAGTAGGGTGGTATAGGGGGCTGTGGTATAGATATAGGTAGCAGGGTGGTATAGGGGGCTGTGGTATAGATATAGATAGCAGGTTGGTATAGGGGGCTGGGGTATAGATATAGATAGTAGGGTGGTATAGGGGGCTGGGGTATAGATATAGATAGTAGGGTGGTATAGGGGGCTGGGGTGTAGATATAGATAGCAGGGTGGTATAGGGGGCTGGGGTTCAGCTATAGATAGTAGGGTGGTATAGGGGGCTTTGGTATAGATATAGATAGCAGGGTGGTATAGGGGGCTGGGGTTCAGCTATAGATAGTAGGGTGGTATAGGGGGCTGTGGTTCACCTATAGATAGTAGGGTGGTATAGGGGACTGGGGTTCAGCTATAGATAGTAGGGTGGTACAGGGGGCTGTGGGATAGATATAGATAGCAGGGTGGTATAGGAAGCTGGGGTTCAGATATAGATAGTAGGGTGGTATAGGGGGCTGGGGTTCAGCTATAGATAGTAGGGTGGTATAGGGGGCTGTGGTATAGATATAGATAGCAGGGTGGTATAGGGGGCTGTGGTTCAGCTATAGATAGTAGGGTGGTATAGGGGGCTGGGGTATAGATATAGATAGTAGGGTGGTATAGGGGGCTGGGGTTCAGCTATAGATAGCAGGGTGGTATATGGGGCTGTGGTATATATATAGATAGCAGGGTGGTATAGGGGGCTGTGGTATAGATATAGATAGTAGGGTGGTATGGGGGCTGTGGTATAGATATAGATAGCAGGGTGGTATAGGGGGCTGTGGTTCAGCTATAGATAGTAGGGTGGTATAGGGGGCTGGGGTAAAGATATAGATAGTAGGGTGGTATAGGGGGCTGTGGTATAGATATAGATAGCAGGGTGGTATAGGGGGCTGTGGTTCAGCTATAGATAGCAGGGTGGTATAGGGGGCTGTGGTATAGATATAGATAGTAGGGTGGTATGGGGGTTCAGCTATAGATAGTAGGGTGGTATAGGGGGCTGTGGTATAGATATAGATAGCAGGGTGGTAAAGGGGGATGTGGTATAGATATAGATAGCAGGGTGGTATAGGGGGCTGTGGTATAGATATAGATGGCAGGGTGGTATAGGGGGCTGTGGTATAGATATAGATAGTAGGGTGGTATAGGGGGCTGGGGTATAGATATAGATAGTAGGGTGGTATAGGGGGCTGTGGTATAGATATAGATAGTAGGGTGGTATAGGGGGCTGTGGTATAGATATAGATAGTAGGGTGGTATAGGGGGCTGTGGTTCAGCTATAGATAGTAGGGTGGTATTGGGGGCTGTGGTATAGATATAGATAGTAGGGTGGTATAGGGAGCTGTGGTATAGATATAGATAGCAGGGTGGTATAGGGGGCTGGGGTATAGATATAGATAGTAGGGTGGTATAGGGGGCTATGCTATAGATATAGATAGTAGGGTGGTATAGGGGGATGTGGTTCAGATATAGATAGCAGGGTGGTATAGGGGGCTGGGGTATAGATATAGATAGTAGGGTGGTATAGGGGGCTGTGGTATAGATATAGATAGTAGGGTGGTATAGGGGGCTGGGGTTCAGCTATAGATAGTAGGGTGGTATAGGGGAAAGGGGTTCAGCTATAGATAGTAGGGTGGTATAGGGGGATGTGGTTCAGCTATAGATAGTAGGGTGGTATAGGGGCTGGGGTTCAGGTATAGATAGTAGGGTGGTATAGGGGGCTGTGGTATATATATAGATAGTAGGATGGTATAGGGGGTTCAGCTATAGATTGTAGGGTGGTATAGGGGGCTGTGGTTCAGATATATATAGTAGGGTGGTATAGGGGGCTGTGGTTCAGCTATAGATAGTAGGGTGGTATAGGGGGCTGTGGTTCAGCTATAGATAGTAGGGTGGTATAGGGGGCTGGGGTTCAGCTATAGATAGTAGGGTGGTATAGGGGGCTGTGGTATAGATATAGATAGTAGGGTGGTATAGGGGGCTGGGGTATAGATATAGATAGCAGGGTGGTATAGGGGGCTGTGGTATAGATATATATATAGCAGGGTGGTATAGGGGGCTGTGGTATAGATATAGATAGCAGGGTGGTATAGGGGGCTGTGGTATAGATATAGATAGTAGGGTGGTATAGGTGGCTGTGGTATAGATATAGATAGTAGGGTGGTATAGGGGGCTGTGGTATAGATATAGATAGTAGGGTGGTATAGGAGGCTGGGGTATAGATATAGATAGTAGGGTGGTATAGTGGGCTGTGGTATAGATATAGATAGTAGGGTGGTATAGGGGGCTGGGGTTCAGCTATAGATAGTAGGGTGGTATAGGGGGCTGGGGTTCAGCTATAGATAGTAGGGTGGTATAGGGGGCTGGGGTTCAGCTATAGATAGTAGGGTGGTATAGGGGGCTGTGGTTCAGCTATAGATAGTAGGGTGGTATGGGGGGTTCAGCTATAGATAGTAGGGTGGTATAGGGGGCTAGGGTATAGATATAGATAGTAGGGTGGTATGGGGGGTTCAGCTATAGATAGTAGGGTGGTATAGGGGGCTGTGGTATAGATATATATAGCAGGGTGGTATAGGGGGCTGTGGTATAGATATATATAGCAGGGTGGTATAGGGGGCTGTGGTATAGATATAGATAGTAGGGTGGTATAGGGGGCTGTGGTATAGATATAGATAGTAGGGTGGTATAGGGGGCTGGGGTATAGATATAGATAGCAGGGTGGTATAGGGGGCTGTGGTATAGATATATATACCAGGGTGGTATAGGGGGCTGTGGTATAGATATAGATAGCAGGGTGGTATAGGGGGCTGTGGTATAGATATAGATAGTAGGGTGGTATAGGGGGCTGTGGTATAGATATAGATAGTAGGGTGGTATAGGGGGCTGTGGTATAGATATAGATAGTAGGGTGGTATAGGAGGCTGGGGTATAGATATAGATAGTAGGGTGGTATAGGGGGCTGTGGTATAGATATAGATAGTAGGGTGGTATAGGGGGCTGGGGTTCAGCTATAGATAGTAGGGTGGTATAGGGGGCTGGGGTTCAGCTATAGATAGTAGGGTGGTATAGGGGGCTGTGGTTCAGCTATAGATAGTAGGGTGGTATGGGGGGTTCAGCTGTAGATAGTAGGGTGGTATAGGGGGCTGGGGTATAGATATAGATAGTAGGGTGGTATGGGGGGTTCAGCTATAGATAGTAGGGTGGTATAGGGGGCTGTGGTATAGATATATATAGCAGGGTGGTATAGGGGGCTGTGGTATAGATATATATAGCAGGGTGGTATAGGGGGCTGTGGTATAGATATAGATAGTAGGGTGGTATAGGGGGCTGTGGTATAGATATAGATAGTAGGGTGGTATGGGGGGTTCAGCTATAGATAGCAGGGTTGTATAGGGGGCTGTGGTATAGATATATATAGCAGGGTGGTATAGGGGGCTGTGGTATAGATATAGATAGTAGGGTGGTATGGGGGGTTCAGCTATAGATAGTAGGGTGGTATAGGGGGCTGTGGTATAGATATATATAGCAGGTTGGTATGGGGGGTTCAGCTATAGATAGTAGGGTGGTATAGGGGGCTGGGGTATAGATATAGATAAATATAATAATAATATAATATGCCATTTAGCAGACGCTTTTATCCAAAGCGACTTACAGTCATGCGTGCATAAATTTTTTTTTTGTGTACGTGTGGTCCCGGGGATCGAAGCCACTACCTTGGCGTTACAAGCGCCGTGCTCTACCAGCTGAGCTACAGAGGACCATAGTAGGGTGGTATAGGGGGCTGGGGTTCAGCTATAGATAGTACGGTGGTATAGGGGGCTGTGGTATAGATATATATAGCAGGGTGGTATGGGGGGTTCAGCTGTAGATAGTAGGGTGGTATAGGGGGCTGGGGTATAGATATAGATAGTAGGGTGGTATAGGGGGCTGGGGTTCAGCTATAGATAGCAGGGTGGTATAGGGGGCTGTGGTATAGATATAGATAGCAGGGTGGTATAGGGGGCTGTGGTTCAGCTATAGATATTAGGGTGGTATAGGGGGCTGTGGTATAGATATGATAGTAGGGTGGTATGGGGGGTTCAGCTATAGATAGCAAGGTGTGATTTGGGGTTGTGGTTCAACTATAGATAACAGGGTGGAATAGGGGGTTCAGCTATTTATAGCAGGGTGGTATAGGGGTTCAGCTATAGATAGCAGGGTGGTATAGTATCTGATCAGTCCCTACACCCAAACGAGGGCATTGCGTTCATCCACCTCTGGCCTGCTGGCTCCCCTTCCTCTGCGGAAGCATAGTTCCCTCTCAGCCCAGTCAAAACTGTTCGCTGCTCTGGCACCCCAATTGTGGAACAAGCTCCCTCACGACGCCAGGACAGCGGAGTCACTCACCACCTTCCGGAGACATTTGAAACCCCACCTCTTTAAGGAACACCTGGGATAGGATAAAGTAATCCTTCTACCCCCCCCCCCCCCCCCCCCCCCCCCCTCTCCTGTAAGTCGCTCTGGATAAGAGCGTCTGCTAAATGACTAAAATGTAAATGTAATGTAATGGTATAGGTGCCTGTGGTTCAGCTATAGATAGCAGGGTGGTATAGGTGCCAGTGGTTCAGCTATAGATAGTAGGTTTCACGACTCAGAATGAGACCCAGATTCAGACAAAGAAGGCGAACAGATACAATCTCAGATATTTATTATACAACAGGGGGAAACAAAAGACAAAGGGCTATGAGGTGTAATCGTAGACACAGGAAGTGTGGGATGTATTTGGGGGTGCGGTACAACAGAAGATGAACAGAAGAGGGGCTAATGATTTTAGAGATGGTGAAAGGGCCAATTAAACGGAGGACAAGTTTACAGGACTCCACCTGGAGGGGCCGATCCCGAGTGGAAAGCTGTACCCTCTGCCCGAGACGATAGCGGGGAGCAGGGGTCCGGTGGCGGTCCAACCTTCACCGATATCTGGAGTTGGTCTTGAGAAGAGAAGACAGGGCTCTCTTCCAGGTACGTTGACAGCGGCGGAGGAACATCTGGGCAGAGGGTATGCTGACCTCTTCCTCTTGCTCAGGGAAGAGCAGGGGCTGATATCCCAAGGAACACTCAAAGGGCGAGAGACCCGAAGCAGAACAGGGAAGGGTGATGGGGGCGTATTCCACCAACACGAGTTGCTGGCTCCAGGTGGTGGGGTTGGCGGAGACGAGGCAATGAAGAGCCGTCTCCAGGTCCTGATTGGCTTGCTCCGACTGGCTGTTAGACTGGGGATGAAAGCCAGAGGACAGGCTGGCCAACGACTCAATGAGGGTGCAGAACGCCTTCCAGAACCGGGATGAGAACTGAGGATCGTGATCGGAGACCATGTCGACCGGAAGTCCATGGATCCGGAAGACCTGCTGCACCATGAGCTGGGCCGTCTCCTTTGGCTGAGGGAAACTTGGGAAGGGGAATAAGATGGGCAGTGTTGCCATCTGACGGAGGGAGATCAGTGACGAAGTCCAGGGATATATGAGACCAGGGGCGGTGAGGAACAGGGAGTGGTTGAAGGAGGCCCGCCGGAGCTTGCCGTGGAGTCTTATTCTGCGCACATACAGTGCAGGTGGTGATGAACTCGGAGACGTCAGGAACCATGGTGGGCCAACAAAAACATTGTCAGACGAAAGCCAAGGTCTGACGGGAGCCAGGATGGCAGGTGAGTCTAGAGGAATGGACCCATTCCAGGACCAGAGAACAGGCAGAGTCAGGGACAAACATCCGGTTAGCCAGGCCCCCCCTGTGCCTTATGGACCCGGATGAGTGCAGCCGTCAGACAGGAGGTAGGGAGGATGGTCTCTGGGTCAGACGGTGTAGCAGCCTGGCTATACAGGCGTGACAGCGCATCAGGTTTGACATTCTAGGACCCAGGGCGGTAGGAGATAGTGAAATTAAAACGAGTGAATAACAGGGTCCATCGAGCCTGCCTTGAGTTGAGGCGCTTGGCGGTGCAGAGATATTCCAGGTCCTTATGGTCCGTCCACACTAAGAATGGATGTTCCCGCCCCCTCTAACCCGTGCCTCCACTCCTCCAATGCCATCTTAACTGCGAGTAGCTCTCGATTTCCCACGTCATAGTTCCTCTCAGCGGGGTTAAGACGGTGGGAAAGGAAGGCACAGGGATGCAGCTTTTGGTCCTGGGCAGAATGCTGGGACAGTACGGCCCCCCACTCCGACGTCCGAGGCGTTGACCTCCACCACGAACTGACGGGACGGGTCCGGATGGATTAAGATGGGAGCTGTAGTGAATCGATGCTTGAGGTCAGAGAATGCCCTGTCAGCTGCTGGAGACCACGTGAAAGGAACCTTGGGAAAGGTGAGTGCTGAGAGGGGGGAAGCCAGGGTGCTGTAACCCCGGATGAAGTGGCGGTAGAAATTAGCAAACCCCAGAAAACCTTGCAGCTGCACTTTGGATGTGGGTTGAGGCCAATCCACCACCTCTCTCACCTTGTCAGAATCCATCTGAATATTTCCTGCAGTGATGACGTATCCATGGAGGAGATGGTGGAGCGATGGAGTTCACATTTCTCTGCTTTAACAAAAAGCTGGTTCTCCAGGAGACGCTGGAGGACCTGTCGGACGTGGAGGACTTGCTCTTGAACGAGGATGTCGTCGAGGTAGACAACACCAACCGGTTCAACATGTCGTGGAGCACATCGTTGACCAGGGCCTTGAACACTGCGGGAGCCTTGGTCAGTCCGAATGGCATCACCAGGTACTCGTAGTGCCCACTAGCCATATTAAAGGCTGTGTTCCATTCGTCTCGTTCCCGTATCCGAACCAGATGGTAGGCGTTCCAAAGGTCCAAATTCGAGAAGATGGTAGCCCCCTGGAGAGGCTCGAAAGCTGAGGGGATGAGTGGTAGCGGGTAACAGTTTTTAACCGTGATATCATTAAGGCCCCGGTAGTCGATACACCGACGCAGGGTTTTGACCTTCTTCTCCACAAAGAAGGACCCTGTGCCGGCAGGGGAGGCAGATGGACGAATACTCCCTGACGCAAGAGAGTACCCAGTGTACTTTGGTCTCCAGACCCGACAGGGAATAAATCCGCCCCCAAGGCATTGTTGTACCTGGGAGAAGGTCGATAGCACAGTCATAGGATGGATGTGGATGAAGAGATGTGGCACGAGCCTTGTTGAAAACCTCCTGGAGGTTCTGGTACTCCGCAGGAACGGCGGAGAGATCCAAGGCTTTTCCCAAGCCCGCAGAAAGACGTCCCGGGGCAGAACGGGCTCCAACCCATGATAGATCCAGTAGCCCAGTCGATCAGGGGATTGTGCCTCTGGAGCCATGAAAACCCAAAAACCAGCGCAGTGACATCCATGGGAATGGAGAGGGGTTGTGTGGAGATACCCAGCTCCGACACCAGGATATTGTCCATAAAACTCTCATCTGCCCCAGAGTCAATGAGCACCTGGAGAGATTTGGACCGGTCACCCCACAGCAGGACGGCATGAAGAGGGGTACGAGTAAGGGGAGATTGGAAACTCCCAGTACTGCTCACCAGCGTACTCGTACCTACTGATGAGTCTGGTCTGTTAATGGACAGGTAGATATGTAACGTCCTGTAGTACCACAATACAGACAGCTCTTGGTGCTCAGTCTGCGCAAGCGTTCAACAGGAGACAATATAGCCCTTCCCAGTTGCATGGGCTCCGGAGGAGACGAGTCGACTGCCCTCTGTGAATCCCGAGGGAACTCGGGTGACGTCGGATTCTCTCGGCAATGTAGACTTCGGGAACTTCCGGGATTCCTCTGAGACGAGGTGGGAATTTTCGACGAGTGAGTGTGACCGGGAACAGACCTCCTCTCCCTCCTACGTTCCCGTAGCCACCCATCGATCCGTGTGGTCAAGGCTGCGAGCTCGTCTTTAACCACCTCTGATAATCCATGACGGAACGTGTCAGGTACACTATCGTCGAGCGATCTGAGGGAAATGAAGAAGGCTGCAGCTCGAAGATGAGGGAGCACTGGAAGAGAAACGCCCGACAGGTTCCTGGATCTCCAGCATTGCGCTCCGGAGGAGGTGAGCAGGGTTCACGCGGAGAGAAACGCCGCTGGTAGCCGGGGTTACTGAGAGTATGGGAGGTTACCATAGTGGCTTGCTGCCTGGTAGATCATCCGCGGAATAGCTCCAGAAATGCATTGAAAGCATGGTCATGGTGTTCCGCCAAGGTCTGGAGTCTTTCCATAAGGCTTTGAAGGAACTCCTTGTGTCTTCCAATGGTGGCTCCTTGGGAGGCCGGTTTGTACTATCACGCCTCAGGATGAGACCCAGATGCAGACACAGGAGGCAGACAGTTTGAATCTCAGATATTTATTATACAACGGGGGGCAAATGGGGGTCAAGGGCAGGCAGAGGTCAGTAATCCAAGGCGGAGTCAATGAGGGACAGAATGGTAGGCAGGCTCAAGGTCAGGGCAGGCAGAATGGTCAGGACTGGGAAGACTAGAAAACAAAACTTGAGAAACAGGAAAAACTGGAAAACTAGAACGACCTGACTGGACGAACTGGCACAGAAACAGAGAACACAGGTATAAATACACAGGAGATAGTGGGGACAAATAGGAGACACCTGGTGGTGGGTGGGGACAAGCACAGGACAGGGGAAACAGATCAGGGTGTGAGGACAAGCACAGGACAGGGGAAACAGTTCAGGGTGTGGGGACAAGCACAGGACAGGGGACACAGATCAGGGTGTGGGGACAAGCACAGGACAGGGGAAACAGATCAGGGTGTGGGGACAAGCACAGGACAGGGGAAACAGATCAGGGTGTGGGGACAAGCACAGGACAGGGGAAACAGATCAGGGTGTGGGGACAAGCACAGGACAGGGGAAACAGATCAGGGTGTGACAGTAGGACGGTATCAATAGTCTCCCTTCTACTTCAGTGTGTCAGAGGTGATATGGTAAATTACATTGTGTTGTGACCTTTGATGGTGACTCTTCTAAGTTGAGCCAAATGGGTAAGTTGAACCACCCTTGTTTCCAGGAAACCATACACAAAATTAATAATTTGACCAAATATTTAGGATGAGGTCATCATGTAATGGAGTCTGTGAAGGAAGAAACCACATGGGAAAAGTGGCAAGCAACTGAATTAATTTTGTTACAGGTATCATGATGCTTGTATTTAAACCCAAGTAAATGGAAGTGTAAAGTTGAGCAAATTGAAGTGTTTTCTTCCCAGGCATAATGCAAGGCATTATCGCTGGGATTTGAGGTAACAAACAGGGCCTGACCTATGTTTTTTGACAGGCCTTTTAGATAGGGCTGTGTTTCTGCTTATAATTTCAGACATTTTGGTAGGCTATTTGTTAGTCAACTTGTCTATAATTATATACATGCATCTTCTCTTCAGTCAGTAGGCCTACCTGTTGCCCTAGAATACGAAATATACCCTTGCTCACCAGAATAATGTCATAAATAGAATGAATGCTTCAATCTAGTTGACATCTGCAAAGTTGTTCTCTTTCATCTCTGCTTCTCTCCCGCAGCAAAGATGTTTAGGGACCGGGGAGAAAATGCAATAACAAAAAAATAATGGGAAAGATTGTCTGTGCAAAATGTCCAAATGACATCAGTTTGACCCGTTTTAAGGAAATGAAAAGGTTTGAAACTACCCAACATGTTTCTGATAACATTTCAGTTTGGCTTGAATGCATATTTTATGTAGTTGAAATACTTTCAGCTTTTATGACGCTGATAAAGATAGCGCCTTTACAGACAGTCCCTAACCGCGCATCAATTTTTCTCAAGATGCTGATAGAAAAAAATAGTATTTCTCCTCTACTGTTAAATTAAATTTAACCCATCTCAAGAGTATTCTACAGTTCCCTTGAAGTCCCCGTCTTGTGACTGTCGAATGTCTATAGCGCCTTACAGTCATCACACATGACATAACCGGCACTGCTTTCATCCTCTTTTAGACCTCACCAAATCTTTCCCACACATTAGTCTATGGTTCTGGCCCTCCCTTCCCATACATTAGGCTACGGTTCTGGCCCTCCCTTCCCATAAATTAGACTACGGTTCTGGCCCTCCCTTCCCATAAATTAGACTACGGTTCTGGCCCTCCCTTCCCAAACATTAGACTACGGTTCTGGCCCTCCCTTCCCATAAATTAGACTACGGTTCTGGCCCTCCCTTCCCAAACATTAGTCTATGGTTCTGGCCCTCCCTTCCCATACATTAGGTTATGGTTCTGGCCCTCCCTTCCCAAGCATTAGTCTACGGTTCTGGCCCTCCCTTCCCAAACATTAGTCTACGGTTCTGGCCCTCCCTTCCCAAACATTAGTCTACGGTTCTGGCCCTCCCTTCCCAAACATTAGTCTACGGTTCTGGCCCTCCCTTCCCAAGCATTAGGTTATGGTTCTGGCCCTCCCTTCCCAAGCATTAGTCTACGGTTCTGGCCCTCCCTTCCCAAACATTAGTCTACGGTTCTGGCCCTCCCTTCCCAAACATTAGGTTACGGTTCTGGCCATCCCTTCTATTCGTATTCAACTCTCCATTTCACAGCTTTTTTAAAAAAAATCCGACACTGTCCTTTTTGCCTCATTGGATCGACGTTAACTTTTTCTGCCCAAGTTTCCAAAAGCATTTGGCAGTTGGTGTGTATTACTGTACAGTTCTGCCCTAGAGCGGAGGCCGAGGCTACGCATTACACACAAATAATACAAGAAAAACCTCAACGTAGGCTATAGATATGAATTGCACAAAGATTTGTAGATTTTTACTGCATTGTTTTCTCTTTCTTCAACTCGCCCGCCATCCACTCGCCCGCCACCCACCCACTCGCCCGCCACCCACCCACCCACCCGCCCGCCACCCACCCACCCGCCCGCCAACTACCCGCCCGCCCGCCAACTACCCGCCCTTCATGCACACAATATTTCATGACTCTAAACCCACCCGCCCTGTGAATATAACCGCGGGGACTGCATCACTAACACACACACACACACACAAACATACACACACTACCCCTACACTCCTTTCTCACCAAGCTCCTAATTGGTCATAAATGTCAGTGTGAGTCCGTCTCTGATTCTCTTCTAGTAAATTAACTGTTTCTCTGACTCAGGGCTTCAGATAATTAGAGCAGGTAATCGGAGGCATTAGACTTTAACAACGGAATACACCAGTCAACATTTATTTGTCGAGCCGAGAGCAACATCTCCCCCATCCCACGGGGGATGTGGGGGGTTAGAGGGGGAGGAGGGGGAGAAGGGGTGGGGGGGTTGGGGGGGGGGGGGGGGGGTTACCCACACGGGCCTCCTGGGGGAAGTTCGGCGTCTCTATCCTGTACTGTCTCCAGGTCTCATCCTGCTGTTTCTCCAACCTCACAGCCCCTCCCTCTCTCCCTCGGCTCCCACTCTGGCAGAGAGCAGCTAATTGCTAAATAGATTGGCTATGGTTACAGATTGGCTATGGTTATAGTTATAGATTAGTTATGGTTATAGTTATAGATTGGCTATGGTTATAGTTATAGATTGGTTATGGTTATAGTTACAGATTGGTTATGGTTATAGTTATAGATTGGCTATGGTTATAGTTACAGATTGGTTATGGTTATAGTTATAGATTGGCTATGGTTATAGTTATAGATTGGTTATGGTTATAGTTATAGATTGGTTATGGTTATAGTTATAGATTGGTTATGGTTATAGTTATAGATTGGCTATGGTTATAGTTATAGATTGGCTATGGTTATAGTTATAGATTGGTCAACTTTCCAACAAGTCAGTTCATCAAATTTCTGCCCTGCTAGAGCTGCCCTGGTCAACTGTAAGTGCTGTTATTGTGAAGTGGAAATGTCTAGGAGCAACAACGGCTCAGCCACGAAGTGGTAGGCCACATAAGCTCACAGAACGGGACTGCCCAGTGTTGACGTGCGTAGCGTGTAAAAATCGTCTGTCCTCGGTTGCAACACTCACTACCGAGTGCCAAACTGCCTCTGAAAACAACGTTAGCACAAGAACTGTTAGTCGGGAGCTTCATGAAATGGGTTTCCATGGCCGAGCAGCCGCACACAAGCCTCAGATCACCATGCGCAATGCCAAGCGTCGGCTGGAGTGGTGTAAAGCTCGCCGCCATTGGACTCTGGAGCAGTGGAAACACGTTCTCTGGAGTGATGAATCACGCTTCACCATCTGGCAGTCCGGATGTATATATGTATGTATTCTTAAATTCCATTCCTTACTTATATTTGTGTGTATTGGGTAATGTTGTGAAATTGTTAGATATTAGTTGTTAGATATTACTGCACTGTCGGAGCTAGAAGCACAAGCATTTCGCTACACCCGCTATAACATATGCTAAACATGTGTATGTGACCAATAAAATGTGATTTGATTTGATTTATACATCAATTTCTCAGTGGCCTTCGTTCTGTCTTCCTGTCCAATACTCACTGACAAAGATGAGTCTATATACATACTGACTAATGCTACTATGTACTGTTTACAATATGTCACACAACGAATATGTTGTCTAGTCTTCTGCCATGAATGTGCTTTATGCAAAAGAAAGATGTCTAGAAAGAATGAAAGGCAAA
>CM062476.1:5065437-5067937 GCA_031479575.1 Coregonus ussuriensis
GTTGCCCCAATGTAAACATCCGCCGGACACACAATTGTAGCTATCAAGAGTTTATTTTCAATGACTGCATCTCACAAGTGGCTAGTTTGCATCAACTACTTTCACTAAAACCACTGCAAAGGTTTTAGTGAAAGTAGGTTTTTCGAATCGCAACGTTCTGGCATGTCTGCTATGGTAAGAGTTTTTCATGACGGCATCCCTAGACCACATCCCTAGCCGCGTCCTCAGAGCATGTGCAGACCAACTGGCTGGAGTGTTAACTAACATATTAAATCTCTCCCTATCCCAGTCTGTTGTCCCCACTTACTTCAAGATGTCAACATTTGTTCCTGTACGCAAGAAAGTGAAGGTATGTGCTTTGTGAGGCTAGTTAAAGATCATATCACCTTCACCTTACCCAACACCCTAGACACACTGCAATTTACAAATGGCCCCAACAGATACTGAGGAATGACAAAGCGAAAACAGGTTTTTAGAAATGTTTGCAAATGCATAATAATAATAAAAAAAAAAAAGATATTCCTTATTTACATAAGTATTCAGACCCTTTGCTATGAAACTAGAACTTGAGCTCAGGTGCATCCTGTTTCCATTGATCATCCTTGAGATGTTTCTACAACTTGATTGGAGTCCACCTGTGGTAAATTCTATTGATTGGACATGATTTGGAAAGGCACACACCTGTCTATATAAGGTCACACAGTTGATAGCGCATGTCAGAGCAAAAACCAAGCCATGAGGTCGAAGGAATTGTCCGTAGAGCCCCGAGACAGGATTGTGTCGATGCACAGATCTGGGGAAGGGTACCAAAAAAATTCTGCAGCATTGAAGGTCCCCAAGAACACAGTGGCCTCCATCATTCTTAAATGAAAGAAGTTTGGAACCACCAAGACTCTTTCTAGAGCTGGCCGCCCGGCCAAACTGAGCAATCATGAAGGTGACCAAGATCCCGTGGGTCACTCTGACAGAGCTCCAGAGTTCCTCTGTGGAGATGGGAGAACCTTCCAGAAGGACTACCATCTCTGCAGCACTCCACCAATCAGGCCTTTATGGTAGAGTGGCCAGACGGAAGCCACTCCTCAGTAAAAGGCACATGACAGGCCGCTTGGAGTTTGCCAAAAGGCACCTAAAGGACTCTCAGACCATGAGAAACAAGATTCTCTGGTCTGATGAAACCAAGATTGAACTCTTTGGCCTGAATGTCAAGCATCACGTCTGGAGGAAACCTGGCACCATCCCTACGGTGAAGCATAGTGGTGGCAGCATCATGCTATGGGGGTGTTTTTCAGCGCGGGACTGGGAGACTAATCAGGATCGAGGGAAAGATGAACGGAGCAAAGTACAGAGAGATCCTTGATGCAAACCTGCTCCAGAGTGCTCAGGACCTCAGACTGGGGTGAAGGTTCACCTTCCAACAGGACAACGACCCTAAGCACACAGACAAGACAGCGCAGGAGTGGCTTCGGGACAAGTCTCTGAATGTTCTTGAGTGGCCCAGCCAGAGCCCAGACTTGAACCCGATCTAACATTTCTTGAGACACCTGAAAAAAAGCTGTGCAGCGACACTCCCCATCCAACCTGACATAACTTGAGAGGATCTGCAGAGAAGAATGGGAGAAATTCCACAAATATAGGTGTGCCAAGCTTGTAGCGTCATACCCAAGAAGACTCGAGGCTTCAACAAAATACTGAGTAAAGGATACTTTTTCATTTTTAATACATTTGCAAAAAAAAAAAAAAACTTTTTTTTAAATCCATTTTAGAATAAGGCTGTAACGTAACAAAATGTGGAATAAGTCAAGGTGTCTGAATACTTTCCGAATGCACTGTATTTATATTCCAGACTCTGACATTGCACATTCTAATATTTCTATATTTCGTAGACCTTTCCTTCAGTAAATGACCAAAAACGTGAAATATTATTAATGTTTAATCATTTCATCATTAATAAAGATAAAAATATATATAATCGTGTGCTTCTATGTCAAACAGTTTCGTAATATTTCAGTCTTCTGTGATGCATATAAAGTGTAATTTTAGGATGCAAACTCAAAATGGAATATATTTCAGCTCTATATCTGACATGGTACAGGTGTCTTCTTTTTTAAGCCCATAACCATGTGTGTGAGGTGTATACTTTTGTTTCAAAGTAGATTTGTTTAAGACGACCAAGAATCACTCTGGGTGAACCAGATTTTTTTTATTTTTATCTCCAATAAGTCACTAGTGGTCATCCAATGTGATGCAACAGGAACAACAGTGCGCCCCTAGCCTACCTGAGAACCGCTGTATAAACTGGTATTCATTTTCCCAGTCGGGTTGGATTTTCCCTGAAGATTTTGTGGCGCTTACAATGATTGACGCGTTTTCCGTCAGTGAGGAGGTGGTGTGATAGCTAGCTAGCTGAGCCCATGGGCCAACACTTGGCTAATGGCTAGCAGATATAGCTAGCTTACAGACATGGCAGACGCGAGAGTCAAAATACCTGACCCATCAGCAG
>CM062476.1:5072937-5077937 GCA_031479575.1 Coregonus ussuriensis
TAATTTGTTGTATTTTTCTGTGAATACAAACAACACATTGTAGTATATTAACAAAATATTTACATATTTACTGTGACCATGAATAGTAAAATATAATTGCAGAGTATGCCTCAATGTGATAATAATTATCCAAAATTGCAGATGTCCACGTTAACATTCTCCTTCTTTATTTGATATGAAATGTATATGAAATGTAAAATATAAAAACTATATGTTTTATTAAGTATATGGTTGGATATTTTGCTTAGCTAAGATTCTTTCTCTTAATCAGTCTCAAGCCTTGATTGATAGCTTCACACAGCCGGTGTTTGGCTGGTGCTTGTGGGGACTCCGCACTCTCATATAACAGATGTGTATGGTATTTGCTGAGCACTCTGATCTGAGTGCCCTCTCTCCATTGCTGAGCTCCACAGGCTGTACTGGCACCCAGCAGGACCGTCCAAACAAGCTTAATGAAGTCACCCTATAATAGGACACCCTAAACAGGCTTCATGAAGTCACCCTATGGTAGGACACCCTAAACAGGCTTCATGAAGTCACCCTATGGTAGGACACCCTAAACAGGCTTCATGAAGTCACCCTATGGTAGGACACCCTAAACAGGCTTCATGAAGTCACCCTATGGTAGGACACCCTAAACAGGCTTCATGAAGTCACCCTATGGTAGGACACCCTAAACAGGCTTCATGAAGTCACCCTATAGTAGGACACCCTAAACAGGCTTCATGAAGTCACCCTATAGTAGGACACCCTAAACAGGCTTCATGAAGTCACCCTATCTTAGGACACCCTAAACAGGCTTCATGAAGTCACCCTATGGTAGGACACCCTAAACAGGCTTCATGAAGTCACCCTATAGTAGGACACCCTAAACAGGCTTCATGAAGTCACCCTATAGTAGGACACCCTAAACAGGCTTCATGAAGTCACCCTATCTTAGGACACCCTAAACAGGCTTGATGAAGTCACCCTATCTGGGCCATGATAAAAGGCCTCACGGAACCACAGACCAGGGTGACAATGAGACTTTTTGTTGCCTCATTTGTATGTTTTTATGTTCTCAGGTAGTTTTTTGTTCTCTGAGGAATGTTGATAACATTCAACTTTGAAGTAATTGTTATGTTTTCTATTTTATTTTTCCCCAAAGATTTCTGTCTACGAATAGGTTATAAAAACAAATGATGACTCAGTGTTACGTTCTCTCTCTCTCTCTCTCTCTCTCTCTCTCTCTCTCTCTCTCTCTCTCTCTCTCTCTCTCTCTCTCTCTCTCTCTCTCTCTCTCTCTCTCTCTCAATTCAATTCAATTCAATTTAAGGGCTTTATTGGTTTTTCACCCAGTAGATTAGGGAGTTTATCAAAATTGGGTTTGTTTTCGAATTCTTTGTGGATCTCTGTAATCTGAGGGAAATATGTGTCTCTAATATGGTCATACATTTGGCAGGAGGTTAGGAAGTGCAGCTCCGTTTCCACCTCATTTTGTGGGCAGTGTGCACATAGCCTGTCTTCTCTTGAGAGCCAGGTCTGCCTACGGCAGCCTTTCTCAATAGCAAGGCTATGCTCACTAAGTCTGTACATAGTCAAAGCTTTCCTTAAGTTTGGGTCAGTCACAGTGGTCAGGTATTCTGCCGCTGTGTACTCTCTGTTTAGAGACAAATAGCATTCTAGTTTGCTCTGTTTTTTTGTTAATTCTTTCCAATATGTCAAGTAATTCTCTTCTTGTTTTCTTATGATTTGGTTGGGTCTAGTTGTGTTGTTGTTGTTGTTGTCCTGGGGCTCTGTGTGATCTGTTTGTGTTTGTGAACAGAGCCCCAGGACCAGCTTGCTTAGGGGGCTCTTCTCCAGGTTAATTTATCTGTAGGTGATGGCTTTGTTATGGAAGGTTTGGGAATAGCTTCATTTTAGGTGGTTGTAGAATTTAACGGCTCTTTTCTGGATTTTGATCATTAGCGGGTATCGGTCTAATTCTGCACTGCATTATTTGGTGTTTTACGTTGTACACGGAGGGTGTTTGTGCAGAATTCTGCATGCAGTCTCAATTTGGTGTTTATCGCATTTTGTTAATTCTTGGTTGGTGAGCGGACCCCAGACCTCACAACCATAAAGGGCAATGGGTTCTATAACTGATTAAAGTATTTACCCAGATCCTAATTGGGATGTCAAATTTATGTTCCTTTTGATGGTGTTGAAGGCCCTTCTTGCCTTGTCTCTCAGATCATTCACAGCCTTGTGGAAGTTACCTGTGGTGCTGATGTTGAGGCCGAGGTAGGTATAGTTATTTTGTGTACTCTAGGGCAACAGTGTCTAGATGGAATTTGTATCTGTGGTCCTGGCCACTGGACGTTTTTTGGAACACCATGATTCTCTCTCTCTCTCTCTCTCTCTCTCTCTCTCTCTCTCTCTCTCTCTCTCTCTCTCTCTCTCTCTCTCTCTCTCTCTCTCTCTCTCTCTCTCTCTCTCTCTCTCTCTCTCTCGCTCTCTCTCTCTCGCTCTTGCTCTCTCTCTCTGTGTGTGTGTGTCTGTGTGTCCCAGGTGCACTGATGCAGCACTAACGGTGAAAAACTAACCCGTCTAAGGCAGCACAATGGTGGGTTCTCCCTCTGTGTGCAGGAACCTTCCCCGCCCCGCAGACTCCCCACGTAGCCGCCGCTGTTTGACAAGCCCGCCTGCCAAACAACTCAATTAACCAGAGAGAAGGGAGGAATGAGGAAACCAAACAGAGGACAGAGAGAAAGGGAGGAAAGAAAAGAGGACAGGGAAACAGAAGAGCGAAAGGAGCTGGTTCCTGTCAGTCGCTGTTGACGCCTAGGCAATGTTTAGCGAGGGGAGCGAGAGAGAGAGAGAGAGAGAGAGCGAGAGAGAGAGAGAGAGAGAGAGAGAGAGAGAGAGAGAGAGAGAGAGAGAGAGAGAGAGAGAGAGAGAGAGAGAGAGTGAGAGAGAGAGAAAGAGAGAGAGAGAGAGAGAGAGAGAGAGAGAGAGAGAGAGAGAGAGAGAGAGAGAGAGAGAGAGAGAGAGAGAGAGAGAGAGAGAGAGAGAGAGAGAGAGAGAGAGGAGAGCGAGAGAGAGAGAGAGAGAGTGAGAGAGAGAGAGAGAGAGAGAGAGAGAGAGAGAGAGAGAGAGAGAGAGAGAGAGAGAGAGAGAGAGAGAGAGGCCTGTGTGATGTGTTAACTGGAATTCCTGGCCCCGGGGCCCCTGGGGTTCAGAGGGCATAGAGGGGGCCAGGGGTCATTACCACTGTGAAACGGGCAGGGGAAAACACAGGGCCAGTCAGGGCCAGGGAGAGGGGAAAGACCTGGGGGTCTGGGCTCACTGCTTGGAATCCCTGGAGGCTGGGTCACACACACTTACACAGACCCACAAACACACACACATTTACGCAAACGTGCGGACATACACACACAAACACACAGTCTTGTATAACTAACCTTGAGGGGGCACACAATTCCGTCCCATTCAAGATCCTATTTTCCCTAACCCGTAACCCTAAACCTAACCCTATAGCTAACTCTAACCCATACCCTAACCTTAACCCCAAAACCTAACCTTAACCCTAAACCTAACCCTAGCTCCTAACCCTAAACCTAATTCTAACCCTAACACCTATATGTAGAGATCAGTAGAGAGGACCTATATTTAGAGATCAGTAGAGAGGACCTATATTTAGAGATCAGTAGAGAGGACCTATATTTAGAGATCAGTAGAGAGGACCTACGATGGATATAAGAAGTCTACCCACCCCTGTTAAAATGCCAGTTTATGTGATGTAAAAGAATGAGACAAAGATAAATCCTGTCAGAACTTTTTCCACCTTTAATGTGACTTATAATGTGAACAATTCAATTGAAAAACAAACTGAAATCTTCGAGGAGGAAAAATGAAAAATAAAAACCTTACAATAACCTGGTTGCATAACTGGGGATGTGGCTGTGTTCAGAATTAACCAATCACATTCAAACTCATTTTTAAATAGAAGTCATTACACACCTGCCATCATTTAAAGTGACTCTGATTAATCACAAATAAAGTTAAGCTGTTCTAGTAGGATTTTCCTGACATTTTTCTTAGTTGCATCTCAGAGCAAAAGCCATGGTCCACAGAGAGCTTCCATGGCATCAGAGGGATCTCATTGTTGAAAGATATCAGTCAGGAGAAGGGTACAAAATAATTTCCAAAGCATTACATATACCATGGAACACAGTGAAGACAGTCATCATCAAGTGGAGAAAATATGGCACAACAGAGACATTACCAAGAACTGGACGTCCCTCCAAAATGTATGAAAAGACGAGAAGAAAACTGGTCAGGGAGGCTTCCAAGAGGCCTACAGCAACATTAAAGGAACTGCAGGAATTTCTGGCATGTACTGGCTGTGTGCTACATGTGACAACAATCTCCCGTATTCTTCATATGAATGGGCTATGGGGTAGGGTGACAAGACGGAAGCCTTTTCTTACAAAGAAAAACATCAGAGCCCGGCTGAAGTTTGCAAAAACAAACATCAAGTCCCCCATGATTCCAAAAGGTATGTTTGGCGCAAAAACAACACTGCACATCACCCAGAGAACACCATACCCACAGTGAAGCATGGTGGTGGCAGCATCATGCTTTGGGGATGTTTTTCTTAGTCAGGGTGGAGGGAATAATGAACAGTTCCAAATACCAGGCAATGTTGGCACAAAACCTTCAGGCGTCCGTTAGAAAGCTGAAGATGAAGAGGAAGTTCACCTTTCAGCACGACACCGACCCAAAGCAACACATCCAAATCCACAAAAGCATGGCTTCACCAGAAGAAGATTAACGTTTTGGAATGGCCCAGCCAGAGCCCAGACCTGAATCCAATTGAACAACTCTGGGGTGATCTGAAGATGGCTGTGTACAGGAGATGTCCTCGCAATCTGACAGATTTGGAGCGCTTTTGCAAAGAAGAGTGGGCAAATATTGCCACGTCAAGATGTGCCACGCTAATAGACTCCTACCCCAAAAGACTGAGTGCTGTTATAAAA
>CM062476.1:5082109-5114609 GCA_031479575.1 Coregonus ussuriensis
ACAACCACAATACAACCACAATACTACCACAATACTACCACAATACAACCACAATACAACCACAATACAGATAGAGAACAGTGAGCACACCATTGCATCTCCCCAACAATACAACCACAATACAACCACAATACAACCACAATACAACCACAACACAACCACAATACAACAACAACAACACAACCACAATACTACCACAACACAACCACAATACTACCACAATACTACCACAATACTACCACAATACAACCACAATACATCCACAATACTACCACAATACAACCTCAATACAACAACAACACAACCACAATACAACAACACAACCACAATACAACCACAACACAACCACAATACAACCACAATACATCCAAAATACTACCACAATACAACCCCAATACAACCACTGTCACGACTTCCGCCGAAGTTGGTGCCTCTCCTTGGGCGGCGTTCGGCGGTCATCGTCACCGACTTCGTGACAGATCTTCCTCCGTCATGCGGTAACACCACGATCCTGGTCGTTGTGGATCGGTTTTCTAAGTCCTGCCATCTCCTTCCTTTGCCCGGTCTCCCTACAGCCCTACAGACTGCGGAGGCCCTGTTTACCCACGTCTTCCGGCACTACGGGGTGCCTGAGGATATAGTATCTGATCGGGGTCCCCAGTTCACATCGAGGGTCTGGAGGGCGTTCATGGAACATCTGGGGGTCTCGGTCAGCCTGACCTCAGGTTTTTACCCTGAGAGTAATGGGCAGGTGGAGAGAGTTAACCAGGATGTGGGTAGGTTACTGCGGTCCTATTGCCAGGACCGGCCGGGGGAGTGGGCGGCTTTCATCCCCTGGGCAGAGATGGCCCAAAACTCCCTCCACCACTAACCTGTCTCCATTCCCATGTGTATTAGGTTATCAGCCGGTTCTGGCACCTTGGCATCAGAGCCAGATCGAGGCACCTGCGGTGGATGAATGGTTTCGGCGCTCTGAGGAGACATAGGACGCTGCCCATGTGCGCCTGCAACGGGCCATCAGGCGACAGAAGGTGAGCGCCAACCGCCACCACAGTGAGGCCCCGGTGTATGCACCGGGGGACCGGGAATGGCTCTCAACCCGAAACCTGCCCCTTCGCCTGCCCTGCCGGAAGCTGGGTCCGCGGTTTGTGGGGCCATTTAAAGTCCTGAGGAGACTGAACGAGGTATGCTATAGGTTACAGCTCCCCCGTGATTACCGTATTAACCCCTCGTTCCATGTGTCTCTCCTCAGGCCGGTGGTGGCAGGTCCGCTCCAGCAGTCTGAGATGCGGGAGGTTCCTCCGCCCCCGCTGGACATCGAGGGGGCCCCGGCGTATACTGTACGAGCCATCATGGACTCAAGGCGTCGGGCGAGGGGCCTTCAGTACCTCGTGGAGTGGGAGGGGTACGGTCCGGAGGAGAGATGCTGGGTGCCGGTGGAGGACATCCTGGACCCTTCCTTACTGCAGGAATTTCACCGTCTCCACCCGGATCGTCCTGCGCCTCGTCCTCCGGGTCGTCCCAGAGGCCGGTGTCGGCGCACTGCTGGAGCCGCGCGTCAAGGGGGGGGGGGGTACTGTCATGACTTCCGCCAAAGTTGGTCGGCGGTCGTCGTCACCGGCTTTCTAGCTGCCACCGATCTACGTTTCTTTTTCCATTTGTTTTGTCTTGATTGTACACACCTGGTTCCCATTACATTATATTATTTCCCTATTTAACCCTCTGGTTCCCACATGGTTTTGTGCGTGTTTGTTCTTTGTTTTGTGTCTGAGACTTATGTGAACTGGTGTGTTTTCCCTGCGTGGAAATTAGTGTTGTTTATTTTTCGAGTAAAGTACGTCGTTTACTCAGATCTGTGTCCTGCACCTGACTCTGTCCTACCGCTGCAAACTGACACATGACAACCACAATACAACCACCATACATATAGAGATCACTGAGAAAACCACTGCATCTCCCCAACAATACAACCACAATACAAACACAATACAAACACAATACAACCACAATACAACCACAATACAACCACAATACAACCACAATACAACAACAATTCAACCACAATACAATCACAATACAACCACAATACAACCACAAAACAACCACAATACTACAACAATACAACCACAATACAACCACAATACTACAACAATACAACCACAATACAACCACAATACAACAACAATACAACCACAATACATCCAAAATACTACCACAATACAACCCCAATACAACCACTGTCACGACTTCCGCCGAAGTTGGTGCCTCTCCTTGGGCGGCGTTCGGCGGTCATCGTCACCGACTTCGTGACAGATCTTCCTCCGTCATGCGGTAACACCACGATCCTGGTCGTTGTGGATCGGTTTTCTAAGTCCTGCCATCTCCTTCCTTTGCCCGGTCTCCCTACAGCCCTACAGACTGCGGAGGCCCTGTTTACCCACGTCTTCCGGCACTACGGGGTGCCTGAGGATATAGTATCTGATCGGGGTCCCCAGTTCACATCGAGGGTCTGGAGGGCGTTCATGGAACATCTGGGGGTCTCGGTCAGCCTGACCTCAGGTTTTTACCCTGAGAGTAATGGGCAGGTGGAGAGAGTTAACCAGGATGTGGGTAGGTTACTGCGGTCCTATTGCCAGGACCGGCCGGGGGAGTGGGGGGCTTTCATCCCCTGGGCAGAGATGGCCCAAAACTCCCTCCACCACTAACCTGTCTCCATTCCCATGTGTATTAGGTTATCAGCCGGTTCTGGCACCTTGGCATCAGAGCCAGATCGAGGCACCTGCGGTGGATGAATGGTTTCGGCGCTCTGAGGAGACATAGGACGCTGCCCATGTGCGCCTGCAACGGGCCATCAGGCGACAGAAGGTGAGCGCCAACCGCCACCACAGTGAGGCCCCGGTGTATGCACCGGGGGACCGGGAATGGCTCTCAACCCGAAACCTGCCCCTTCGCCTGCCCTGCCGGAAGCTGGGTCCGCGGTTTGTGGGGCCATTTAAAGTCCTGAGGAGACTGAACGAGGTATGCTATAGGTTACAGCTCCCCCGTGATTACCGTATTAACCCCTCGTTCCATGTGTCTCTCCTCAGGCCGGTGGTGGCAGGTCCGCTCCAGCAGTCTGAGGTGTGGGAGGTTCCTCCGCCCCCGCTGGACATCGAGGGGGCCCCGGCGTATACTGTACGAGCCATCATGGACTCAAGGCGTCGGGCGAGGGGCCTTCAGTACCTCGTGGAGTGGGAGGGGTACGGTCCGGAGGAGAGATGCTGGGTGCAGGTGGAGGACATCCTGGACCCTTCCTTACTGCAGGAATTTCACCGTCTCCACCCGGATCGTCCTGCGCCTCGTCCTCCGGGTCGTCCCAGAGGCCGGTGTCGGCGCACTGCTGGAGCCGCGCGTCAAGGGGGGGGGGGGGTACTGTCATGACTTCCGCCAAAGTTGGTCGGCGGTCGTCGTCACCGGCTTTCTAGATGCCACCGATCTACGTTTCTTTTTCCATTTGTTTTGTCTTGATTGTACACACCTGGTTCCCATTACATTATATTATTTCCCTATTTAACCCTCTGGTTCCCACATGGTTTTGTGCGTGTTTGTTCTTTGTTTTGTGTCTGAGACTTATGTGAACTGGTGTGTTTTCCCTGCGTGGAAATTAGTGTTGTTTATTTTTCGAGTAAAGTACGTCGTTTACTCAGATCTGTGTCCTGCACCTGACTCTGTCCTACCGCTGCAAACTGACACATGACAACCACAATACAACCACCATACATATAGAGATCACTGAGAAAACCACTGCATCTCCCCAACAATACAACCACAATACAAACACAATACAAACACAATACAACCACAATACAACCACAATACAACCACAATACAACCACAATACAACAACAATTCAACCACAATACAATCACAATACAACCACAATACAACCACAAAACAACCACAATACTACAACAATACAACCACAATACAACCACAATACTACAACAATACAACCACAATACAACCACAATACAACAACAATACAACCACAATACAACCACAATACAACCACAATACAACCACAAAACAACAACAAAACAACCACAATACAACCACAATACAACAACAATACAACCACAATACAACCACAATTCAACCACAATACAACCACAATACAACCACAATACTACAACAATACAACCACAATACAACCACAATACAACCACAATACAACCACAATACAACAACAATACAACCACAATACAACAATACAACCACAATACAACCACAATACTACAACAATACAACCACAATACAACAACAATACAACCACAATACAACCACAATACTACCACAATACTACAGCAATACAACCACAATACAACCACAATACTACAACAATACAACCACAATACAACCACAATACAACAACAATTCAACCACAATACAACCACAATACAACCACAAAACAACCACAATACTACAACAATACAACCACAATACAACCACAATACAACAACAATTCAACCACAATACAACCACAATACAGATAGAGAACAGTGAGCAGACCCCTGCATCTCCCCAACAACACAACCACAATAAAAGCACAATACAACCACAATACAACCACAATACAGATAAAGAACAGTGACCAGACCCCTGCATCTCCCCAACAACACAACCAAACCACAGTACAACCACAATACAACCACAATACAACCACAATGCAACCACAATACACCCACAATACAACCACAATACAACCACAATACTACAACAATACAACCACAGTACAACCACAATACAACAACAATACAACCACAAAACAACCACAATACTACAAAAATACAACCACAATACAACCACAATACAACCACAATACACCCACAATACAACCATAATACAACCACAATACACCCACAATACAACCACAATACAACCACAATACAACCACAACACAACCACAATACTACCACAATACCGCCACAATACTACCACAATACTACAATACAACCACAATACTACCGAAATACTACTCCAATACTAACGCAATACTACCACAATACTACTACAATACTGCCGCAATACAAACACAATACTACCACAACACCCAAGACAGTGATATCCTCTCTGAGCGAGAGAGAGAGAGAGAGAGAGAGAGAGAGAGAGAGAGAGAGAGAGAGAGAGAGAGAGAGAGAGAGAGAGAGAGAGAGAAAAAACCAGAGAGGACTCCATGGAGGATGGAGTGAGGAGGGAAGGGATAGGTATCAGGACAGAAGAGATGGAAATAGCAAGGTAACTAATCCTTTGGAGCCGTAAGGAGGAGGAGACGTATAGCAGCTATATGTAAATGTAGACTGAGGGGTCTGAAGTTAGGCCGTCCCACTTTGATCTCTCCCTCTGAGCCCTCCTTCTCCTCCTCCTTTCCTTCTAAAAAAATGTTTCCTTGTAAGAAAATCCAGCCCTATTAGGCTTAATCTCATTTAATGGTATCTACCTCTCCTTTTGTCCCCCACCGATGGGTAACATATTCCCTCCTTTCAGCCGGCCACCAGCATTCACACGTCTCCCCCACTAAGCCAATTGTACCCAGCTAGCAATTATTTGGAGTATTTTATTAACATTATGATTATGATTATTTTCATTATTATTATTCATGCAGGCCTTTCCGAGGGTGAGTGTTGCCTGTGGTCTCTACTCTCTATCGGGGTAAGATCCCACCCAACCGCCCCAACCGCCCCAACCGCCCCACCTCTTATCCCCAGTTAAATGGAGCTGCCTGCTTTCTTCCAGACAGGAGGTGAGTTTTGCATCGTGATCCCCATTCACCGAGACACATTTTCTGGGCGTTTGAACGTATTGTGGAGTGAGTGTAATGAGTGCCAACAAACAACCCATACAAGCCCCTTAACACGGAGGGAAACATCAAGAATTCGATTAAGGGACGGAGGGAGGGAGAGAGGGGAGAAGTAATCAAAAGGGTAGTAATTACATGGTGTGTTTGATCTTTTGCTTGTAGAAAGATGAATGGAGATGAAATGGGGGAGACGCTGCTAAGCAGAGCAGGACTGTTTCACTAGTTGGGGTGATAGAGTGAAAGGGTGGGGTGGGTTGGGGGGGGGGGCTGGGTGTAAGCAGCTTCTCAACTTGGCTATCCATATGCACTAGAACTACTGTATATCAGTCATTATTGTAATCCCTTATGAACCAGAGGTATATACGTCATTATTGTAATCCCTTATGAACCAGAGGTATATACGTCATTATTGTAATCCCTTATGAACCAGAGGTATATACGTCATTATTGTAATCCCTTATGAACCAGAGGTATATACGTCATTATTGTAATCCCTTATGAACCAGAGGTATATACGTCGTTATTGTAATCCCTTATGAACCAGAGGTATATACGTCATTATTGTAATCCCTTATGAACCAGAGGTATATACGTCGTTATTGTAATCCCTTATGAACCAGAGGTATATACGTCATTATTGTAATCCCTTATGAACCAGAGGTATATACGTCATTATTGTAATCCCTTATGAACCAGAGGTATATACGTCATTATTGTAATCCCTTATGAACCAGAGGTATATACGTCGTTATTGTAATCCCTTATGGATCAGAAGTATAATAGCCATTATTGCAATCCCTTATGGATCAGAAGTATACCAGTCATTATTGTAATCCCTTATGGATCAGAAGATTACCATTCATTATTGTAATCCCTTATGGACCAGAAGTATACCAGTCATTATTGTAATCCCTTATGAACCAGAGGTATATACGTCGTTATTGTAATCCCTTATGGATCAGAAGTATAATAGCCATTATTGCAATCCCTTATGGATCAGAAGTATACCAGTCATTATTGTAATCCCTTATGGATCAGAAGATGACCATTCATTATTGTAATCCCTTATGGACCAGAAGTATACCAGTCATTATTGTAATCCCTAATGGATCAGAAGTATACCAGTCATTATTGTAATCCCTTATGGATCAGAAGTATACATGGCATTATTGTAATCCCTAATAGATCAGAAGTATACAAGTCATTATTGTAATACCTTATGGATCAGAAGATTACCATTCATTATTGTAATCCCTTATGGACCAGAAGCATAACAGTCATTATTGTAATCCCTTATGGGTCAGAAGTATACCAGTAATTACTGTAATCCCTAATGGATCAGAAGTATACAAGTCATTATTGTAATCCCTTATGATTCAGAAGTATACCAGTCATTGTTGTAATCCCTTATGGATCAGAAGTATACCAGTCATTATTGTAATCCCTTATGGATCAGAAGTATACCAGTCATTATTGTAATCCCTTATGGATCAGAAGTATACCAGTCATTGTTGTAATCCCTTATGGATCAGAAGTATACCAGTCATTATTGTAATCCCTTATGGATCAGAAGTATACCATCATTATTGTAATCCCTTATGGATCAGAAGTATACCAGTCATTATTGCAATCCCTTATGAATCAGAAGTATACCAGTCATTATTGTATTCCCTTATGGATCAGAAGTATACCATCATTATTGTAATCCCTTATGGATCAGAAGTATACCAGTCATTAATGTATTCCCTTATGGATCAGAAGTATACCAGTCATTAATGTATTCCCTTATGGATCAGAAGTATATCACTCATTATAGTAATCCCTTATGGACCAGAAGTACACCAGTCATTATTGTAATCCCTTATGAACCAGAGGTATAGACGTCATTATTGTAATCCCTTATGAACCAGAGGTATAGACGTCATTATTGTAATCCCTTAATGATCAGAAGTATAGCAGTCATTATTGTAATCCCTTATGGATCAGAAGTATACCATCATTATTGTTCATTATTGTAATCCCTTATGGATCAGAAGTATACCAGTCATTATTGTAATCCCTTATGGATCAGAAGTATACCAGTCATTATTGTAATCCCTTATGGATCAGAAGTATTCCAGTCATTACTGTAATCCCTTATGGATCAGAAGTATACCAGTCAGTATTGTAATCCCTTATGGATCAGAAGTATACCAGTCATTATTGTAATCCCTTATGGATCAGAAGTATTCCAGTCATTACTGTAATCCCTTATGGATCAGAAGTATACCAGTCAGTATTGTAATCCCTTATGGATCAGAAGTATACCAGTCATTATTGTAATCCCTTATGGATCAGAAGTATTCCAGTCATTACTGTAATCCCTTATGGATCAGAAGTATACCATCATTATTGTAATCCCTTGTGGATCAGAAGTATACCAGTCATTACTGTAATCCCTTATGGATCAGAAGTATACCATCATTATTGTAATCCCTTATGGATCAGAAGTATACCAGTCATTAATGTATTCCCTTATGGATTAGAAGTATACACGTCATTATTGTAATCCCTTATGGATCAGAAGTATACCAGTCATTATTGTAATCCCTTATGGATCAGAAGTATACCAGTCATTACTGTAATCCCTTATGGATCAGAAGTATACCATCATTATTGTAATCCCTTATGGATCAGAAGTATACCAGTCATTATTGTAATCCCTTATGGATCAGAAGTATACCATTCATTACTGTAATCCCTTATGGATCAGAAGTATACAAGTCATTGTTGTAATCCCTTATGGATCAGAAGTATACCAGTCATTACTGTAATCCCTTATGGATCAGAAGTATACCATCATTATTGTAATCCCTTATGGATCAGAAGTATACCATCATTATTGTAATCCCTTATGGATTAGAAGTATACCAGTCATTACTGTAATCCCTTATGGATCAGAAGTGTACCAGTCATTATTGTAATCCCTTATGGATCAGAAGTATACCAGTCATTACTGTAATCCCTTATGGATCAGAAGTATACCATCATTATTGTAATCCCTTATGGATCAGAAGTATACCAGTCATTATTGTAATCCCTTATGGATCAGAAGTATACCATTCATTACTGTAATCCCTTATGGATCAGAAGTATACAAGTCATTGTTGTAATCCCTTATGGATCAGAAGTATACCAGTCATTACTGTAATCCCTTATGGATCAGAAGTATACCATCATTATTGTAATCCCTTATGGATCAGAAGTATACCAGTCATTATTGTAATCCCTTATGGATCAGAAGTATACCAGTCATTACTGTACTCCTTAATGGATCAGATGTATACCAGATGATGACAAAGAGACAGCAGGGAGAAAGGTTCAATTGATCTGAGGTGCACACACACACACACACACAGACACACCATCATACACACCATCACACACCCACACACACACCATCACAAATAACAGATGCTGAGAAGTGAACAAGAAAAAGTGAAAGCACAAAAAATACACTTTTTAAAATATCTTTGTTAAAATAGTAAATTACAATTTATTTGCTGTGTTAGAACTTATGCAGATCTATTATCATATAAATTAGAATTTGTTCATAAAATGTAAAAGACATTGACTTTCACTGACCACAGTCACCAATAAAAAACCTAATTTCGTGTTACCCAGAAGAAAAATTGTCTCGTGAAAGTTTGTCATTTCCTGTTTTACTTCTGGGGAAATGCTGTTAACAATTGTGATTACCTTTGTGCAAGGGATGGAAGTGATGTCTCCTCCCTCTCAAACCCCTCCCTTCTGCGAATTTCACCCGTGTTTTGTCGTGGCCAAAAAGCAAATTTTTCATACATTTTTTACGATACATCCAATTTTGACTTGGAAACCATTTATCATCCGCACACGAGCTTTGAAAATCACTGCACCCGTTTAAGCGCCACATTCGCCAATCCTGATTTTCCAAATAATCAACGTAAAAATAAAAAAAAACAGGAACTACTGCTGCTCGTTTCACATAATTACACGTGAGACTTGACAGATTCATCTGTCCACGAAAATCTGTCCACTAGAGATTAATAAAAACCTAATCGACAAGGTCCATTACAACAAAGTTATCATTGGATTAGTCAGACATGAGAAAGAAAAAACTCATACAAAAATAACATGTAAACTCTTCAGAAAATGTTTATAACCATAACCAGAAGTCCATCCACTCAGAAGTAATCAGTCATTGTAGCAGATCAGAAGGCAACCTCTTCCCCAACCAGAACACATCAGAGGGGGGTCCTAGCCAGGCTTCACTTGGGGAACCTGGGTCCAGGGCTGGGGTGGCTGAACCTGGGCAGCCTGCACATCCCACAGGGGCAGAGGGGACCACCAGGATCTCCAGCCGAGCCCCAGTGCACCGGGGCACTGGGGCCCTCCAAGTGACCAGGGGGCAGCAAGGGACACTTGGAGGATGAGGCCGAGGTCAGGAGAGACTCTGGGGAGAGGAGGAGCTGACTGGGGCCGGTGAGGAGGGGCCACCCGCCGGCTAGGAGCAGCCTGGGGACGGGTCCTGCGTTCACCCCCATACCGACCCCCACCCCAACACTCACCTCCCCCAGGAGCCGGCGCATCTCTTGCAGAGACGAGCCCAACAGGAGGATGTAGTTACGGGCCAGGACCAAGGTGGAGATCTTGGAGAGCCTGCGTCCGGGTGGGACCCCTGGCTGCTGCTGGTGCGAGTGTGGCCCCTGGGAGGAGGACGAGGAGGAAGGAGAGGAGGAGGCGTAAGGCACCATCACCTCCCTCAGAGCGTCCATGGCAACGTTCAGGTCCTGCATCCTCTTCCTCTCCCGGCTGTTGATCTTCCTCCTCAGATCCTGCTGCTCCTCATGGTTCAGCTCCCGCGGGGGCTTGCCTGGTCTCTGGGGCCCCAGGAGGCCCCCAATGGCCCTCAGCCTGCCCCCATGACCAGCACCAAGCCCTGGAGGACACCTGGAAGTGACGTCCTGGAGGTGGGCCCCCTTGGAGCAGAGAGGGAGAGGCTGCTCCTGATGGGCCCTGGTCATGGGGTTAGGTAGAACGTTCATGGTCCTGATCCACACTGAGATGGCTTGTCTGAGATGACAAAAAACCTACACGTCACACAGGTGAAGAAGAGTCAGTCTTCTGTGAGTGCTCAGTTCTGCAATCAGGCAATTCAGCGTACTCCTCTTCCATCAACCATGAACCCTTTAGTCCCACACTATCCTGACATTCTGGTCCAGTGTTGACATCACTCCTTGGCTGTGGAAGAATCTTCTTGCCTCACTGGATAAAAATAAAATAACCGAGCCAACAGGAGGATCAGTCAGTCAGTGACCATCGGTCTCAGTGTTGGTTTCAGAAGTCTTCCAGAGTTCCCTGCGTGTTTGAAAGCTGTCTCTGTCTCTCCTCTCCTCTGTGAGTGTCTGGAGTGTCAGTGCTCCTTTATCTCACTTCACCCCCGGCTGTCTGCAGAGAATGACAAGGCAGACAGAGCTGCACTGAGCTAAACGCTCCCCTCACATCTCATCTCATCCTCCCCTCACACTGCTGCTGCTGGGACCCCTCCCCTCCAGACCCAACCAGACCTCTCTGGACTTAACACCATGGTTTGGAAAACAACTCATGCATAATACACCCCATTGAACATATACTGTATCAACCTGATTACTAGTTCTACTAGTCATAATTGCTAGTCAATTGTTTCCTTGTTGGCTTGTGGGAGAGAGGGATGGAGCTAGAGAGCTAGAGAGAGAGAGAGAGAGAGAGAGAGAGAGAGAGAGAGGAGAGAGAGAGAGAGAGAGAGAGAGAGAGAGAGAGAGAGAGAGAGAGAGAGAGAGAGAGAGAGAGACAGATAGACAGATAGACAGATAGACAGATAGATAGATAGATAGATAGATAGATAGATAGATAGATAGATAGATAGATAGATAGATAGATAGATAGATAGATAGATAGATAGATAGATAGATAGATAGATAGATAGATAGATAGATAGATAGATAGATAGATAGATAGATAGATAGATAGATAGATAGATAGATAGATAGATAGATAGATAGATAGATAGATAGATAGATAGATAGATAGATAGATAGATAGGAGGGAGATGAGGGTGACCCATTGCAATAACAGGCTTTCAGAAGTTAAAGTAAATATGACAGCCACTTAGGAGTCTCAACAGGACAGTGTGTAGAATAACATAATAGACTTAGGTGGTGTGTGTGTGTGTGTGTGTGTGTGTGTGTGTGTGTGTGTGTGTGTGTGTGTGTGACTCATTCTCTGTCTCTACTAGGGACAGAGGAGGACATTGTCACAGCAGAGATGACAATGATGAATGCATTACTAACCCTTTTACAGTAAAGACACTCTGGTAAAGATACAGAAAAAACACTGTAGTGAGAAACACAGTACCGTAAAACCACTACAGCTTTAACTGACACTAGTACTTAATATACAGTAAGTACCGTAAAACCACTACAGCTTTAACTGACACTAGTACTTAATATACAGTAAGTACGGTAAAACCACTACAGCTTTAACTGATACTAGTTGTTGATATACAGTAAGCACAATTCTCCCCAAAATGTCAAATGTTGTTCAGCACTGTATGGTCTCATTCTGCAACGCAGGGAATTTTAATCTGTTGACCTCAAGCCGTTCAATCTCATCTGAAAACTAACTGTGCCATGATTGCAGGAATGTGCCACTGTAAACATTTAGACTTGGAATCCTTCATCCTTCAATTAGTCCCAACTCATATGGACACTATTAGGAAACAGAGGGTAGGCAATAGGCATGTACACTGTTAGCAATGGACTTTAACAGAGCAGCATTGAAAACATGAAGCTTTCTACAGATTAATAGGTGGTATGGGCGCGCTGCTGAGCTAATTGCCGTTGTTGTTGTTGTTGTTGTTGTTGTTACTGTTGGACTTTCCTCTTTAGTCTGAGAGAGAGGGCTGGGCAGAGGGCTGAGGGCTGGGCTGAGGACTGAGGGCTGGGCAGAGGGCTGGGCAGAGGGCTGAGGGCTGGGCTGAGGACTGAGGGCTGGGCTGAGGACTGAGGGCTGGGCCGAGGACTGAGGGCTGGGATGAGGGCTGGGCAGAGGGCTGGGCAGAGGGCTGAGGGCTGGGCTGAGGACTGAGGGCTTTGTAGAGGACTGAGGGCTGGGCTGAGGACTGAGGCTGGGCAGAGGACTGAGGGCTGGGATGAGGACTGGGCAGAGGGCTGGGAAGAGGGCTGAGGACTGGGCAGAGGGCTGGGAAGAGGGCTGAGGACTGGGCAGAGGGCTGAGGGCTGGGCTGAGGGCTTAGGGCTGGGCTGAGGACTGGGCAGAGGGCTGGGAAGAGGGCTGAGGACTGGGCAGAGGGCTGAGGGCTGGGCAGAGGACTGGGCAGAGGGCTGGGAAGAGGGCTGTGGGCTGGGCAGATGGCTGGGTAGAGGGCTGGGAAGAGGGCTGAGGGCTGGGCAGAGGTTTGGGCTGAGGCCTGAGGGCTGGGCAGCGGGCTGAGGGCTGAGGGCTGGGCAGCGGGTTGAGGGCTGGGCAGAGGGCTGAGGGCTGAGCCGAGGGCTGGGCAGAGGGCTGGTCAGAGGGCTGGGCAGAGGGCTGGGCAGATGTCCAGGGGAAAAAACAACAGCCAATTTACTTGTAGCACAGGTGAAGGCTGCCTGGCGGACTGCATTAAGTCAGGCTGCAAACCTCAGATGTCCTATTCATAGCAGATCAAAAGGCCAGGGGAATGGAAAGATGAAGGAAGGAAGACTCAGTTTCCCGTTTTTCTATCAATTCTTTCTCCCTCCCTCTCCCCTCCATCCACCCTCCCTCCCTCCCTCACTCATCCCTCCACCCTCCCCTCCCTCTCCCCTCTACCCTCCCCCTCCCTCCCTCCCTGCCTCCCTCCCTCCCTCTCCCCTCCCTCCCTCCCTCCCTCCATGCCTCTCCCCTCCTCCCTCCCTCCCTCCCTCTCCCCTCCACCCTCCCTCCCTCCCTCTCCCCTCTACCCTCCCTCCCTCCCTCCCTCCATGCCTCTCCCCTCCTCCCTCCCTCCCTCTCCCCTCCACCCTCCCTCCCTTCCTCTCCCCTCCACCCTCCCTCCCTTCCTCTCCCCTCCTTCCTCCCTCCTTCTCCCCTCCCCTTCACCCTCCCTCCCCCCTCTCCCCTCCTTCCTCCCTCCCTCCCTCCCTCTCCCCTCCATCCTCCCTCCCTCCCTCCCTCTCCCCTCCACCTTCCCTCCCTCTCCCCTCCACCTTCCCTTCCTCCCTCTCCCCTCTACCCTTTCCCCTTCTGGATGTGAGATAGGAAGACGGGGGGTGAGGACAGACAGGAAGATGGGGGTGAGGACAGACAGGAAGACAGGGGGTGAGGACAGACAGGAAGACAGGGGGTGAGGACAGACAGGAAGACAGGGGGTGAGGACAGACAGGAAGATGGTGGGTGACGACAGACAGGAAGACAGGGGGTGAGGTCAGACAGGAAGATGGGGGTGAGGACAGACAGGAAGATGGGGGGTGAGGACAGACAGGAAGATGGGGGGGTGACGACAGACAGGAAGACGGGGGTGAGGACAGACAGGAAGATGGGGGATGACGACAGACAGGAAGACGGGGGTGAGGACAGATACAAACAGAAAGCAAGTTGTTTACGATGAAAGCAGAGGGAGATGCAGGAGGAGGGAGATGCAGAAGGAAGGAGATGCAGGAGGAGGGAGATGCAGGAGGAAGGAGATGCAGGAGGATGAGATGCAGGAAGGAGGAGATGCAGGATGAAGGAGATGCAGGAGGAGGGAGGGAGATACAGGAGGAGAAAAATGCAAGAGGGAGATGCCATTTCTCTCCACTCTCTCTCTCTCTCTCTCTCTCTCTCTCTCTCTCTCTCTCTCTCTCTCTCTCTCTCTCTCTCTCTCTCTCTTCTCTTTCTCTCCTCTCTTTCTCTCCTCTCTTTCTGTGAGTGAAAGATGTGTGTGGAGGCGCTTCCCCTCCCTGCCAGCGCTCCGGTGGCGGTCCTGCTGCCGTGGTCCAGGCTGAATGGAGCTCCGCAGACGGACAGGAAAAGGGAATTCCATGAAAGGGCCAGGCGGATGGCCTAACACCTGCAGGAGAACAGAGTGCAGGCAGCCAGGATGGCGTGTGTGTGTGTGTTTGTGTGTGTTTGTGTGTGTGTGATCCAACCCCTGTCTCACCCTGTTAAAGCCAAGAGGTGATGGATTAGGCAGAACAGTAATGAAATGAAAGGAGCCATGATGTTCGTATTAAAACACAGTGTGTTGTGTTTGTGACCCAGTCAGTTTGTGAAAAGAGAGAGAGAGATATAAAGGGGCAAAAGGGACACCTGCACACACACACACACACACACACAAACACACACACACACACACGCACACGCACACGCACACACACACACACACACACACACACACACACACACACACACACACACACACACAAACACAAACACAAACACACACACACGCACACACACACACACACACAAGAGAGAAACAGTAAAGAAAGGAGTAAAAGAAGGATGCTGGTGTCCACCAGAAAAGTAAACCTCCCCTCTCTTTCCTCCCTCTTTCCCTCCCAGTTAAAATGTGAACCCCAGTCTATCCAGTCTCCCCAGCCTCCCCAGTCTCCCCTTGTCTCCCCAGTCTCCCGCAGCCTTCCCCAGTCTCCCTCAGTCTCCCCCAGTCTCCCCAGTCTCCCCAGCCTCCCCAGTCTCCCCCAGTCTCCCCAGTCTCCCGCAGCCTTCCCCAGTCTCCCCAGCCTCCCCCAGTCTCCCCCAGTCTCCCCAGTCTCCCCAGCCTCCCCCAGTCTCCCCAGTCTCCCCCAGTCTCCCCAGTCTCCCCCAACCTCCCCCAGTCTCCCCCAGCCTCCCCCAGTCTCCCCAGTCTCCCCCAGCCTCCCCAGTCTCCCCCAGTCTCCCCAGTCTCCCCCAACCTCCCCCAGTCTCCCGCAGCCTCCCCCAGTCTCCCCAGTCTCCCCCAGCCTCCCCAGTCTCCCCCAGTCTCCCCAGCCTCCCCCAGTCTCCCCAGTCTCCCCCAGTCTCCCCCAGTCTCCCCAGTCTCCCCAGCCTCCCCCAGTCTCCCAAAGCCTCCACCAGTCTCCCCAGTCTCCCGCAGCCTCCCCCAGTCTCCCGCAGCCCCCCCCAGTCTCCCCAGTATTCCCCAGTCTCTCAGTCTCCCCCAGTCTCCTCCAGTCTCCCCAGCCTCCCCCAGTCTCTCCCAGTCTCCCCAGTCACCCCAGCCTCCCCCAGACTCTCCCAGTCTCCCCCAGCCTTCCCCAGTCTCTCCCAGTCTCCCCAGCCTCCCCAGTCTCCCCCAGTCTCCCCAGCCTCCCCCAGTCTCCCCAGCCTCCCCCAGTCTCCCCGGTCTCCCCAGCCTTCCCCAGCCTCCCCAGTCTCTCACAGCCTCCCCCAGCCTCCCCCAGTCTCCCCAGTCTCCCCAGTCTCCCCCAGTCTCCTGCAGTCTCCCCCAGTCTCCCCAGTCTCCCTCAGCCCCCCAGTCTCCCCAGTCTCCCACAGCCTCCCCCAGTCTCCCCAGTCTCCCCCAGTCTCCTGCAGCCTCCCCCAGTCTCCCCAGTCTCCCTCAGCCCCCCAGTCTCCCACAGCCTCCCCCAGCCTCCCCCAGTCTCCCCAGTCTCCCTCAGCCCCCCAGTCTCCCCAGTCTCCCCAGTCTCCCACAGCCTCCCCCAGTCTCCCCAGCTTCCCCAGTCTCCCGCAGTCTCCCAAGTCTCCCCCAGCCTCCCCAGTCTCCCCAGCCTCCCCAGTCTCCCGCAGCCTCCCCCAGTCTCCCAAATCTCCCCCAGCCTCCCCAGCCTCCCCAGTCTCTACAGCCTCCCCCAGTCTCCCCCAGTCTCCCCCATTCTCCCCAGTCTCCCGCAGCCTCACCCAGTCTCCCCAGTCTCCCGCAGCCTCCCCCAGTCTCCCCAGTCTCTCCCAGTCTCCCCCAGCCTCCAGGGGACTTTTGATAAGCCTGGACCTGGGCAGGAACACCGGTGGCTTCAGGCAAGAGGGAAGACTATCGTCTTTATGGGGTCTTGAGTACCTCCTGTCTGGGCCAAGCCGTCCAACGGAGGCTGGTTCCTTGGTCCTGCACCTGGGAGCTAAATGGTCCTTCTGTATCAAACCCATTTCCTGGGGCACAGAGAGCAAGAGGAAGATGCCTTGGCCAAATGATCCTGGGTCAAGCCAGCCGTTCAGGATGAAGAATAAGTCACCCAGAGATGACTGTAAAAAAAAAAAAAAAAAAGAGGGGGGTCATGGGTAAGTTCTGCTTCCTTTGAAGCTAGTCAACACATTCAAACATTGCTTTGAGAGACACAGATACCAAATTGAAAGACACAGATACCATTTTCTTGTTTGCATTTACACACTGCAAACCAGACAAAATAAATCCCATTTGGTTATTAATAGGGTATACATGGATATCAATGTACAGCCACCATGTAGATTTAACTCCAAACATTAACACCAACAGAGGCTTCACAGCATGAGATTAGCTCTAACCACAGACTACACAGTGTCTGCTTCAAAACAGCCTTGACTTAATGGATTCAATTAAAGGTAATTAGGGTTGTGATTGAGCTCCTTTCTCTCTCACTTGACGGGATAGAGTTAGCTACAATCATCTCAGAGACTCATGGAGTCACTGTGGATTGATATCGTTAGAAGAGTACCATTAGATAGAGGAATGTTCCACTCGTTACATTGGACCTCACCTTGTCATAATACCAACAATCAACCTCATAACTGCAAGTAACAGAGACGATGGAGTGTGGTGCCATTGTAGATTATGGAGTGTGGCGCCGTTGTAGATTATGGAGTGTGGCGCCATTGTAGATTATGGAGTGTGGCGCCATTGTAGATTATGGAGTGTGGCGCCATTGTAGATTATGGAGTGTGGCGCCATTGTAGATTATGGAGTGTGGCGCCATTGTAGATTATGGAGTGTGGCGCCATTGTAGATTATGGAGTGTGGCGCCATTGTAGATTATGGAGTGTGGCGCCATTGTAGATTATGGAGTGTGGCGCCATTGTAGATTATGGAGTGTGGCGCCATTGTAGATTATGGAGTGTAGCGCCATTGTATATTATGGAGTGTGGCGCCATTGTAGATTATGGAGTGTGGTGCCGTTGTAGATTATGGAGTGTGGCGCCGTTGTAGATTATGGAGTGTGGCGCCATTGTAGATTATGGAGTGTGGTGCCGTTGTAGATTATGGAGTGTGGCGCCATTGTAGATTATGGAGTGTGGTGCCGTTGTAGATTATGGAGTGTGGCGCCATTGTAGATTATGGAGTGTGGCGCCATTGTAGATTATGGAGTGTGGCGCCATTGTAGATTATGGAGTGTGGTGCCGTTGTAGATTATGGAGTGTGGTGCCATTGTAGATTATGGAGTGTGGTGCCATTGTAGATTATGGAGTGTGGCGCCATTGTAGATTATGGAGTGTGGCGCCATTGTAGATTATGGAGTGTGGTGCCATTTTAGATTATGGAGTGTGGCGCCTTTGTAGATTATGGAGTGTGGCGCCGTTGTAGATTATGGAGTGTGGCGCCATTGTAGATTATGGAGTGTGGTGCCGTTGTAGATTATGGAGTGTGGTGCCGTTGTAGATTATGGAGTGTGGCGCCATTGTAGATTATGGAGTGTGGCGCCATTGTAGATTATGGAGTGTGGCGCCATTGTAGATTATGGAGTGTGGCGCCATTGTAGATTATGGAGTGTGGCGCCATTGTAGATTATGGAGTGTGGCGCCATTGTAGATTATGGAGTGTGGCGCCATTGTAGATTATGGAGTGTGGCGCCATTGTAGATGATGGAGTGTGGCGCCATTGTAGATGATGGAGTGTGGCGCCATTGTAGATGATGGAGTGTGGCGCCATTGTAGATGATGGAGTGTGGCGCCATTGTAGATTATGGAGTGTGGCGCCATTGTAGATTATGGAGTGTGGCGCCATTGTAGATTATGGAGTGTGGCGCCATTGTAGATCATGGAGTGTGGCGCCATTGTAGATTATGGAGTGTGGCGCCATTGTAGATTATGGAGTGTGGCGCCATTGTAGATTATGGAGTGTGGCGCCATTGTAGATTATGGAGTGTGGCGCCATTGTATATTATGGAGTGTGGCGCCATTGTAGATTATGGAGTGTGGTGCCATTGTAGATTATGGAGTGTGGCGCCATTGTAGATTATGGAGTGTGGCGCCATTGTAGATTATGGAGTGTGGCGCCATTGTAGATTATGGAGTGTGGTGCCATTTTAGATTATGGAGTGTGGCGCCTTTGTAGATTATGGAGTGTGGCGCCGTTGTAGATTATGGAGTGTGGCGCCATTGTAGATTATGGAGTGTGGTGCCGTTGTAGATTATGGAGTGTGGCGCCATTGTAGATGATGGAGTGTGGCGCCATTGTAGATGATGGAGTGTGGCGCCATTGTAGATTATGGAGTGTGGCGCCATTGTAGATTATGGAGTGTGGCGCCATTGTAGATTATGGAGTGTGGCGCCATTGTAGATTATGGAGTGTGGCGCCATTGTAGATTATGGAGTGTGGCGCCATTGTAGATTATGGAGTGTGGCGCCATTGTAGATTATGGAGTGTGGCGCCATTGTATATTATGGAGTGTGGCGCCATTGTAGATTATGGAGTGTGCTGCCATTGTAGATTATGGAGTGTGGCGCCATTGTAGATTATGGAGTGTGTTGTCGTTTTAATAACAACGTTCCTCCTGGAGGCAGTGGATCATCTGGACCAACAGTTGAGGAAGTCGACCAAACCATTCCAACGTTTCTGCAACTACCTCCCCCTAACAAGCAACGTTTGAAATATGTTCTACCCTTTTGTGGCTTTGAGTCAGGGATTCTTATCATGGAGTGATAAGCCTTTAGCTGTTGGTCTGTGCACTCAAAAAATAAATAATATGTGGTTATATTTGACTGACTCTAGATATAAAAAATAAAATAAACATTTAAAAACATTTTAAACACATGCATTTAAAAATACTTTTTATAGCTAGAAATCTGTTCCAACTAAAAATATTTCATACCGCAATTATTTTATATTATTCTGACCATTATTTATCGAGAGTTGATTTAAGAACACTTGCTCACAAAAGTTTCTCTGCCGGAGAAGTATGTCCAGAAAAACTGCACAGTAACTCAGAAATAAGTAGGCCTATAGGATCAAAAACCTGTGCTATAAACCCTGGTTCATCTGTAAGAAGATACATAAAGGTCAAAACCAAAATGGAATCTTTTCATATTCCTGAACAGATCCTGCTAAGTACATATGTCTCACATATAACGGTGGGCATAACATCGGAGACACTGGACCTTAGAGCAAACACCTTGAGGCAATACACCCCACAGCACAACACAAAACAAAAACCCCAAAAGGCCTAAACTGTCTTCTGACTGTTTAAAATGTGCATGGGAAATCTAATGAGAAATTAAACAGATGCCAATGACTTTACTTCTGCATGTCTCCCCTGAAGGCAAACAGGTGCAGAGACAACAATACGAGTCTAACAAGCCAGTCCTTTCAGAGGGAATGGTTGAAACCCATCAAAGCAGAGGGACGGGGGGAACTCTGTGGTTTGTCTCTCCGACTCTTGGTCCAGAGGGCCCAGCCAAGGATATGAGAAGATTACAAGCTGGTAATAAGGTGGAACCAATCGGCTGAAGGCCTGCCATTGTCTTTCCCAGCATGCTTTGAGAAAGTTCGCCTGGGATAGTAAGCATTTGATCCGTATCCGAGGGTGGTAGGGGCGGGAGGGGCGAGAGGGTTATCCCTGGGGTCTTTTGTGAAAGAAACCCCAAAATACCCTCAATAGCTGCACACGCTCAGTTGGTCACGGCTGTTTAGAGATGGGGGACCGTTTGCCACACTCATATTTTCTGTTACTAACTGCTCTCTGACGTGTCTCTCATTTGGCCTGGCAGTGTGACGGACCACTGACTCAACCACTAACCATAAAATACTGCAGACATTTCAACAGAGAATGAAAATCTGGACTTTTGGCAAAAGAGTTTTGAACAAATCCTTAAGAATGGAAACGCTGTAAAATGTACAACCGAAGGTTCTTTCTCAGACCTTAAAAAAGTCATTTTGTCAGACAGAAAAGGCACACAGAGGGCTTTTTAGAAGTACGCATTTCACCTTGTATTGTGAGACAATCACCCTAACGCAGACCACGTTTCACTTGAGGTAATTTAATATACATCATCTGAATAGAATGAATCAATTCAACTCTACCCCCCAGACTTGTGATTTATCGTTGCAGCAGGTGTTTCATTCTGAAACGGCATGTGTGGGGTGTGAGACGAACGCCTCATAGTGAGTGAATGTGTGTGTCTGTGGGGGACGGATTCTCCGATCAAGTCCCTCAGAGCTTCCCCCCCTTTCTCAATAGGTGACAGTGATGGATTTACAGGTACTAAACCTCTCCCAAAACACCTTACCCACTGTCAAAAAGACAACGTCTCACAACACAGCACAAACTAAGGCCAGCGGCAGACCCATTAAAGTCTTACAGACCAATAGAACAAGGCCGTGGCAGTGGATTGTATTGTCCTTTTTAACTCGCGTTGACAATCCCAAGGCCAGGGGTGTCTTTTTTTAGAGCTTTCCTCTCTCTGTGTGGAGGCAGCTGAGGATGCAGTGGAAACAGTGGAGCTGAAGTTCCATGGGATACGATGGATGACAACGCAGCCTAAATGGAAGGAATGGAGTCCGTTCTGAACGTGAGCAGAAAGAAAGAGTGGTTGTCCCAGAAAGAAATCAGAAAACGCAAAACACACACTGACAATGTGACGGGGGGGTGTTCAGGCAGTTATAGTATTAATTGAGCTGGGAATTTAATTGTGTCCCTTGTTTAACTTTTAGATATGTGTGTTCTGGTTTATGTTTTGTGATGGGGGTTGAATGGGGGTAAAAGCTTAGGGGGGTTTACATGTTAACTATTCACCCCAGACATGCCTTGAACACGGTAGCTGGTGCAGACTAAAGACTTGATCGTCTGGAACTTGTTGCGACGTCTCCAACAAGTTGTCAGAACAACGGCGAAAGGAGAAGCTCCAATAGCGTCAGCCATCTTCTCTGCCTGTCACCTCACACAATTTCAGTGTGCCTGCACGCATTAGCCTCTCAATGTGTATTTCAATGCATTTACGGTGTGCATAAACTGGGGACCTATTACACTATTCAATTAGGATATCAACATTCAGCCAAAAGTACAGTAATTCTCTAAAAGAATCTGATGCAGATCAAGTGGATGTATTCCTGTAGTTATCCAGGACTACTCCCCAGTCTCCCAGGACTACTCCCCAGTCTCCCAGGACTATTCCCCAGTCTCCCAGGACTACTCCCCAGTCTCCCAGGACTACTCCCCAGTCTCCCAGGACTATTCCCCAGTCTCCCAGGACTACTCCTCAGTCTCCCAGGACTACTCCCCAGTCTCCCAGGACTACTCCCCTGTCTCCCAGGACTACTCCCCAGTCTCCCAGGACTATTCCCCAGTCTCCCAGGACTACTCCCCAGTCTCCCAGGACTACTCCCCAGTCTCCCAGGACTACTCCCCAGTCTCCCAGGACTATTCCCCAGTCTCCCAGGACTATTCCCCAGTCTCCCAGGACTACTCCCCAGTCTCCCAGGACTACTCCCCAGCTCTACCCAGCCCAGTTCTACCCAGCCCAGCTCTACCCAGCTCTATCCAGCCCAGTTCTACCCAGCCTAGCTCTACACAGGCCAGCTCTACACAGCCCAGCTCTACCCAGCCCAGTTCTACCCAGCCCAGTTCTACCCAGCCCAGTTCCACCCAGCCCAGCTCTACCCAGCCCAGCTCTACCCAGTTCTACCCAGCCCAGCTCTACCCAGCCCAGCTCTACCCAGCCCAGCCCAGCTCTACCCAGCCCAGCTCTACCCAGTTCTACCCAGCCCAGCTCTACCCAGCTCTACCCAGCCCAGCTCTACCCAGCCTTGCTCTACCCTTACTCTCAAAGAATTTGATGCACATCAAGTGGATACCCAGGGCTACTCCCCAGTCTCCCGTGACTTCTCCCCAGCCTCCCAGGGCTATGCCCCAGTCTCCCGTGACTTCTCCCCAGCCTCCCAGGGCTACTCCCCAGCTCTACCCAGCCTAGCTTCACTCATTGACCTCCCACTGCGCTCTCCCCTTCACCCAGCAGCCCTTTCCAAGGATAATCCCTACTAAAACCCGGGAGTGGAGGCTGGGGCTGTGAGAGCCACTCCCCCTTTCTTTTATTCCTTTTCTCCTCTCAGAGGGTTTCTCACAGATGCTCTCCCCAACCCTCCCAACCAGCCCCCCCACTGGGAGCATTGAAGCCATCCAATCCTGGATGGGTTATCGATCAATCACATTTATTTTATGAAGCCCTTTTTACATCAGCATTTGTAACAAAGTGCTTTACAGATACCCAGCCTAAAACCCCAAAGAGCAATGCAGAGGCAGAAGCACAGTGGCTAGGAATAAACTCCCTAGAAGGCAACTTCATATCACGTGTTATTTGAAGAAAAAGTCAGCAAAACTGTTTTGTTGACAGCCATACAAATGTAACAGCAAAAGGAAAAAACAGGTTTTAACCGGTGATAAGATATGTTCTAGTCAAAAGACTATTAGTGTTAAGATTAACTCTAATAAGGGATCATAGCCACATGGAGTGACCGCTAATTTGATTTAAGAAGCAGTTTAGAGATGGGACAAATGTCGGAAGGGTAATAGATCACAGGGCAACTGCATTTTGTCTTAGAGTCGATCAATAAGATGGGTGAGAAAGAAGGAAAATGGCCCATAGTAGCCTCCACAAACAATATACAACTGGAATGCTGTATAATGACTCGGTAAATTTAATCTCATAACCAATCTTTCTCTGGTGGACGTTTGGCTCTCCAACGTCTTGTTGTCCTGTGGCCCCTTTGTCCAAATCTCCCAGCTGCCAGAGAACGTTGACACCCCAGAGTTGGCAACGCCAGAGAGAGGTGACAGACGTGCACATGACATAGTCACCCAACCGTATGGGGTATCATCCCACATGGTATCTGATAGCTTCCTACTGCATGTCCCCGTGGCCACATTCACACACACACACACACACACACAAACACACAAACACACACATACATGCAGGCACGCACACACACTCACTCGCCTGCTCACACACACACACACAGGTTTGAGAACAAGGGCAGAGACCACAGCCCAAATCACAGGGGATTTTAGGGGGCCTACAGCCCAGCCCAGTCCTGGGTGTATGTTCCCCCCGTCCCCCTGGCCCCCTGCCTGCCACCATGGACACCCCGACACCCCCCTGTCCGCCACCATGTACAACCCAACCCCCCCTGTCCCCGTGCCTGTCACCATGGACACCCCCCTGTCCGCCACCATGGACACCCTAACCCCCCTAACCCCCCTCTGGTCCCAGTGCACCCCTCTGAGATGGATGTGTCCCTGTGCAGGTTGGCCGATTCATGTCCAGGCTCTGTGTCTCCCTCCCAGGAGTCACTTTGATGTTAAATCCCATCCTGGCTGTGTCCACTTTCATTAACCCAGCCCCGCTCCACTCTGTTCTGCTCAGCCAATCATGAATATCCAAAGGTCCCCTTACTTGACAGGATTATCCTCCTTTCAAAGACATGGGGACAATTCTTCAGCCACAAGAAAACACTGAATGGAGATCATCTGCACTCTTTCTGCTCCCTTGTTCTCCCTTGTTCTCCCTTGTTCTCTCTCGTTCTCTCTCGTTCTCTCTCGTTCTCCCTCGTTCTCCCTCGTTCTCCCTCGTTCTCCCTCGTTCTCCCTCGTTCTCCTTCGTTCTCCACACTATCTGGGAGTTCCTTTAGTAAACACATCGATCCACACTATCTGGGAGTTCATCTGCTTCTGGGTACACACACACACACTTTCACCTCAGACACACACACACACACACACACACACACACACACACACACTTTCCCTTCACACACACACACACACACACACTCTTGCACCTCACACACACACACACACGCACGCATGCACACATACACACACTTTCACTTCACTTCACTTCACCCACACACACACACACACACACACACACACACACACACACACACACACACACACACACACACACCTCTTCTTCAAAGCCATTCCCTTCTGTCTTACATTTAAAATGTTGTTGATTTGACACTATAAAAACTGTGGGACAGCTGGTTGAGTGTTAGGTTTGGTTCCACCAATGTTTTCTCCTTCACAAGACACATTCCAACTGAGGCTACAGAATCCTTAACTGGGCCAGTATTCTCCCACTGATATCATAATGCCACGTGGAAGGAATCAGGATAACTCTAACCAACCTTATTGAGGAGAATAGCTCACATACTCAGTGTGTGTGTATGCACGGTATGTGTGTGTGTGTGTGTGTGTGTGTGTGTGTGTGTGTATGTGTGTGTGTGTACTGTCAATAATACTGTAACTGTAATCAGCCATTCCCTATTTACTCTTCTGCATTCTGTCTCTGTGTCTACCCTGTAGCATAGTCTCTATGTATCTGTCTCTGTGTCTACCCTGTAGCATAGTCTCTATGTATCCGTCCAGAGAGGTGTTTTGTGTTATCGTAAGGATGAACAGATGAACTGAAATAAACATTGGTCCCCAGGGAGGGAGTGCTCAGATGGTTCCCCTAACGACCTTCCTAGCACTGCCCTCCTCCTCAGAGCTTTACACAGCTAAGACTCATTGTCTGACTGCTGCCACCTCTACTGATGCACTCCTCCTAGCACTGCCCTCCTCCTCAGAGCTTTACATTGTCTGACTGCTGCTACTGATGCACTTCTCTTCTAATTCTAGTTGTTTATTTTCTCTCCCTCTCTTAGTCTCTCTCTCTCTCTCTCTCTCTCTCTCTCTCCCTCTCTTAGTCTCTCTCTCTCTCTCTCTCTCTCTCTCTCTCTCTTCCTCTCTCTCTCTCTCTCTCTCTCTCTCTCTCTCTCCCTCTCTTAGTCTCTCTCTCTCTCTCTCTCTCTCTCTCTCTCTCTCTCTCTCTCTCTCTCTCTCTCTCTCTCTCTCTCTCTCTCTCTCTCTCTCTCTCTCTCTCTCTCTCTCTCTCTCTCTCTCTCTCTCTCTCTCTCTCTCTCTCTCTCTACTCTGGCCCACGGCTTCTGTTCCTCTTTCTGTTCTCCCAGCAGCAGCTTTGATGCATTTCTTCAATCCCTTTCAGCATAATCCTTTAGGCTAACAAAACACAATGTGCCCGCTTGAAAGGCTGTACATCTGTGCAGTGTTCCGGGGAGGTTTAAGTCCAGTGTAAGGTGGATGTAAGACTGCCACACCCTCCTAGCCCTCGCTGCACACCTTATGAATATTCAAACCATCGACGGCTCAATCTGGGAGTTTAGGATCGGGGGGGGGGGGGGACCTGTCGTCGTGGCGCCAGCTATGGATAAGGAGCTATTCAATCAAATCCGTTAAGAAGCTTTCAGGGGTAAATCACTCTGGCTTAAGCAAGCGTCTTCATAGTGTTAAATGATGCATAGATACAAGTCATTTAATAACGGTGCAACTCTTTATTAGTACTTTACAATTTGCATTAGTTAAAAATATATATTATATTTCCCTAATAATAAGACTGTAGAAATACATGCAAAGCACATAATTTGATGATTTCATTAGCCTACACGTTAGTATGTATGGCTGATTCCTTCCCTGTATCGTGTGTACAGTATGCAAGTCCTTTCAACGATTTGTTAATTTCATTTTACCAATAACATTTCATTATTTTAAGTGACAAAATTTACTCAATTTTAATAATATTTCTCTCTACTTCATAATTTTAAGTTCTTACAACAACTTGCCACATGGCTCTGTTTTTAGAGGATTGTGGGTAATTCAAGAAAAAAATGACTTTAGTATTCTTTTACACAATGGTGTATGCATGTTTGAAGAAAGAAAAGTATATAGTATAAAGTAATCCTTCTTCCCCCACCACCCATAAAAAAAAAAGAAAAAAGAAAAGGTGGTTGTCCCACTGGCTATCATAAGTTGAATGCACCAATTTGTAAGTCGCTCTGGATAAGAGCGTCTGCTAAATTACGTAAATGTAAATGTAAAAGTATATTTCTATATTAGTATTAAGCAGTTTGTTGTGCCATGAGGCGTAATGGATCATGATGAATGGATATCAAAACTGTCAGACAAATTTACATTAAATAATGAGACACCCCCAATTACCACCATCATTTCCTATGAAGGACAGAGGTTGCAGGTATACATTTTTACATTTTATTAATTTTTTATACTGGCCCCCCATGGGAATCGAACCCACAACCCTGGCGTTGCAAACGCCATGCTCTACCAACTGAGCTACATCCCTGCCGGCCATTCCCTCTCCTACCCTGGGCCAATTGTGCGCCCCCCCCATGGGTCTCCCGGTCGCAGCCGGCTACGACAGAGCCTGGATTCGAACCAGGATCTCTAGTGGCACAGCTAGCACTGCGATGCAGTGCCTTAGACCACTGCGCCACTCAGTTACTGCTGGGTGGATTGAGTTCTGTCCTTGAGCTGTTCTTGTCTATTCATGTTCTGTATTATGTCATGTTTCATGTTTTGCGTGGAACCCCAGGAAGAGCAGCTTGCTTCTTTAGCAACAGCTAATGTGGATCTTAATCAAATACCACTGTGCTCAGCAATGCCGGTCAAGGTGGGTTAAAATGACAACTGATACATTAAACATTTTAACATTAAATGTTTTGTGAAACACTAATATTTTGGGTTTACTTCATATTAGTGTTACATAAACTCATATTTAATCATATTATCAAGTAAATACAACAAATCTGTATTGCTATTATTAATTCCACTGACTTACTTTATTTGTGTAAATTCAAACAACTTATTAAAAATGTTTTACTCAAAAACATCGGACATTACATTTACTCAATAATACTGTGTGTACATTTGTTGCCGTCATTTATTTAAAGTAGATTCAACACTTCATTTTCTACAGTGTATGTGTTGGTGTAATGGTGTGTAGCTAACTGACTGACTGTAGTATGTATGTATGTATGTATGTATGTATGTACAGTGAGGGAAAAAAGTATTTGATCCCCTGCTGATTTTGTACGTTTGCCCACTGACAAAGACATGATCAGTCTATAATTTTAATGGTAGGTTTATTTGAACAGTGAGAGACAGAATAACAACAAATAAATACAGAAAAACGTATGTCAAAAATGTTATAAATTGATTTGCATTTTAATGAGGGAAATAAGTATTTGACCCCTCTGCAAAACATGACTTAGTACTTGGTGGCAAAACCCTAGTTGGCAATCACAGAGGTCAGACGTTTCTTGTAGTTGGCCACCAGGTTTGCACACATCTCAGGAGGGATTTTGTCCCACTCTTCTTTGCAGATCTTCTCCAAGTCATTAAGGTTTCAAGGCTGACGTTTGGCAACTCCAACCTTCAGCTCCCTCCACAGATTTTCTATGGGATTAAGGTCTGGAGACTGGCTAGGCCACTCCAGGACCTTAATGTGCTTCTTCTTGAGCCACTCCTTTGTTGCCTATGCCGTGTGTTTTGGGTCATTGTCATGCTGGAATACCCATCCACGACCCATTTTCAATGCCCTGGCTGAGGGAAGGAGGTTCTCACCCAAGATTTGACGGTACATGGCCCCGTCCATCGTCCCTTTGATGCGGTGAAGTTGTCCTGTCCCCTTAGCAGAAAAACACCCCCAAAGCATAATGTTTCCACCTCCAAGTTTGACGGTGGGGATGTTGTTATTGGGGTCATAGGCAGCATTCCTCCTCCTCCAAACACGGCGAGTTGAGTTGATGCCAAAGAGCTCCATTTTGGTCTCATCTGACCACAACACTTTCACCCAGTTCTCCTCTGAATCATTCAGATGTTCATTGGCAAACTTCAGACGGGCATGTCTATGTGCTTTCTTGAGCAGGGGGACCTTGCGGGCGCTGCAGGATTTCAGTCCTTCACGGCGTAGTGTGTTACCAATTGTTTTCTTGGTGACTATGGTCCCAGCTGCCTTGAGATCATTGACAAGATCCTCCCGTGTAGTTCTGGGCTGATTCCTCACCGTTCTCATGATCACTGCAACTCTACGAGGTGAGATCTTGCATGGAGCCCCAGGCCGAGGGAGATTGACAGTTATTTTGTGTTTCTTCCATTTGCGAATCATCGCACCAACTGTTGTCACCTTCTCACCAAGCTGCATGGCGATGGTCTTGTAGCCCATTCCAGCCTTGTGTAGGTCTACAATCTTGTCCCTGACATCCTTGGAGAGCTCTTTGGTCTTGGCCATGGTGGAGAGTTTGGAATCTGATTGATTGATTGCTTCTGTGGACAGGTGTCTTTTATACAGGTAACAAACTGAGATTTGGAGCACTCCCTTCAAGAGTGTGCTCCTAATCTCAGCTCGTTACCTGTATAAAAGACCCCTGGGAGCCAGAAATCTTTCTGATTGACAGGGGGTCAAATACTTATTTCCCTCATTAAAATGCAAATCAATTTATAACATTTTTGAGATGCGTTTTTCTGGATTTGTTTGTTGTTATTCTGTCTCTCACTGTTAAAATAAACCTACCCTTAAAATTATAGTCTGATCATTTCTTTGCCAGTGGGCAAACGTACAAAATCAGCAGGGGATCAAATACTTTTTTCCCTCACTGTAGGAGCTATTTTACCAAGAAGGAGAGTGATTGAGTGCTGTATCAGATGACCTGGCCTCCACAATCCCCCGACCTCAACCCAATTGAGATGGTTTGGGATGAGTCGGACAGCAGAGTGAAGGAAAAGCAGCCAGCAAGTGCTCAGCATATGTGGGAACACCTTCAAGACTGTTGGAAAAGCATTCCAGGTGAAGCTGGTTGAGAGAATGCCAAGAGTGTGCAAAGCTGTCATTAAGTCAAAGGGTGGCTATTTGAAGAATCTCAAATATAAAATAATAATAATAAACACTTTTTTGGTTACTACAATATTTTCATATGTGTTATTTCATTGTTTTGATGTAGCTCAGCTGGTAGAGCACGATGCTTGTAATGCCAAGGTAGTGGGTTCGATCCCCGGGACCACCCATACACAAAAATGTATGCACGCATGACTGTAAGTCGCTTTGGATAAAAGCGTCTGCTAAATGGCATATTATTATTATTGTCACTATTATTCTACAATGTAGAAAATAGTGAAAATAAAGAAAAACTCTTGACTGAGATATATATGTATATGAATAAGGCTGTAACGTAACAAAATGTGGAAAAAGTGAAGGGTCCGAACACTTTCCACATTTTGTTACGTTACAGCCTTATTCTAAAGTGGAGTAAATTGTTTCCCCCCCCCCCCCCCCCATCAATGTACAAACAGTACCCCATAATGACAAGGCAAAAACAGGTTTTATAAATAAATAAAAAACTGAAATATAACATTTACATAGAGTTGAAGTCAGAAGTTTACATGCACCTTAGCCAAATACATTTAAACTCAGTTTTTCACAATTCCTGCCATTTAATCCTAGTAAAGATTCCCTGTTTTAGGTCAGTTAGGATCACCACTTTATTTTAAGAATGTGAAATGTCAGAATAATAGTAGAGAGAATGATTAAATTCAACTTTTATTTCTTTCATAACATTCCCAGAAGTCTACATTTTAGTAATTTAGCAGACACTCTTATCCAGAGCGACTTACAGTTAGTGAGTGCACACATTTTTCATACTGGCCCCCCGTGGGAATCGAACCCACAACCCTGGCGTTGCAAGCGCCATGCTCTACCAACTGTGCTACAGGAGGCCACATGCACTCAATTAGTATTTGGTAGCATTGCCTTTAAATTGTTTAACTTGGGTCAAACGTTTCGGGTAGCCTTCCACAAGCTTCCCACAATAAGTTTGGTGAGTTTTGGCCCATTCCTTCTGACAGAGCTGATGTAACTGAGTCAGGTTTGTAGGCCTCTTTGCTCGCACACGCTTTTTCAGTTCTGCCTACACATTTTCTATAGGATTGAGGTCAGGGCATTGTGATGGCCACTCCAATACCTTGACTTTGTTGTCCTTAAGCCATTTTGCCAGAACTTTGGAAGTATGCTTGAGGTCATTGTCCATTTGGAAGACCCATTTGCGACCAAGCTTTAACTTCCTGAATGATGTCTTGAGATGTTGCGTCAATATATCCACATAATTTTCCTTCCTCATGTTGCCATCTATTTTTTGAGGTGCACCAGTCCCTCCTGCAGCAAAGCACCCCCACAGCATGATGCTGCCACCCCCGTGCTTCACGGTTGGGATGGTGTTCCTTGGCTTGCAAGTCACCCCATTTTTCATCCAAACATAACGACGGTCATTATGGCCAAACAGTTCTATTTTTGTTCAATCAGACCAGAGGACATTTCTCCAAAAAGTACGATCTTTGTCCCCATGTGCAGTTGCAAACCGTAGTCTGGCTTTTATATGGCAGTTTTGGAGCAGAGACTTCTTCCTTGCTGAGCGGTTATGTCGATATAGGACTTGTTTTACTGTGGATATAGATACCTGTTTCCTCCAGCATCTTCACAAGGTCCTTTGCTGTTGTTTTTGGATTGATTTCCACTTTTCGCACCAAAGTACGTTCATCTATAGGAGACAGAACGAGTCTATTTCTTGAGCGGTATGACGGATGCTTGGTCCCATGGTGTTTATACTTGCGTACTATTGTTTGTACTGATGAACGTGGTACATTCAGGCGTTTGGAAATTGCTCCCAAGGATGAATCAGACTTGTGGAGGTCTACCATTTCTTTCTGAGGTCTTGGCTGATTTCTTTTGATTTTCCCATGATGTCAAGCAAAGACACACTGAGTTTGAAGGTAGGCCTTGAAATCCACAAGTACACCTCCAATTGACTCAAATGATGTACATTAGCCTATCAGAGGCTTTTAAAGCAATGACATCATTTTCTGGAATTTTCCAAGCTGTTTAAAGGCACAGACAACTTAGTGTATGTAAACTTCTGACCAACTGGAATTGTGATACAGTGAATTATACAGTGGGGGAAAAAAGTATTTAGTCAGCCACCAATTGTGCAAGTTCTCCCACTTAAAAATATGAGAGAGGCCTGTAATTTTCATCATAGGTACACGTCAACTATGACAGACAAATTGAGAGAAAAAAATCCAGAAAATGACATTGTAGGATTTTTAATGAATTTATTTGCAAATTATGGTGGAAAATAAGTATTTGGTCACCTACAAACAAGCAAGATTTCTGGCTCTCACAGACCTGTAACTTCTTCTTTAAGAGGCTCCTCTGTCCTCCACTCGTTACCTGTATTAATGGCACCTGTTTGAACTTGTTATCAGTATAAAAGACACCTGTCCACAACCTCAAACAGTCACACTCCAAACTCCACTATGGCCAAGACCAAAGAGCTGTCAAAGGACACCAGAAACAAAATTGTAGACCTGCACCAGGCTGGGAAGACTGAATCTGCAATAGGTAAGCAGCTTGGTTTGAAGAAATCAACTGTGGGAGCAATTATTAGGTAATGGAAGACATACAAGACCACTGATAATCTCCCTCGATCTGGGGCTCCACGCAAGATCTCACCCCGTGGGGTCAAAATGATCACAAGAACGGTGAGCAAAAATCCCAGAACCACACGGGGGGACGTAGTGAATGACCTGCAGA
>CM062476.1:5119609-5139609 GCA_031479575.1 Coregonus ussuriensis
AAGGGTATAAAACATATACTGTATAATCCACATGTAAAACAATATTACACACACGTAAATCATGATGTTGCTAACAAAAGTGAGAGCTCAAAATTAAGCAGTCTGGACTCACTGTGAATAGAATCTGCATGTTGTGGATTTCTTTGTCCTCAGTTGAATTGAACAGAGGGGGACAGTTAGTCATTGTTAGTCAATCATAATTCTGATCAACGAAAAAACAGGTTTCAAATGTATTGCCTACGTTTATTAAAGTGTATTGTGTTTCTAATTTGGTTTTGTACGAAAAATAATTTACTAAAGGCCTATGACTATTGTTTAAACATAGACTTTAGGTTTTTATAAAATGTTGAAGGTTTTTATAAAATGTACATGTTGTCCCACTTTTACGCACAGCTTTGAAATATACGTATTTCTGCTTATATCTCAAAATGCCATATACATTTCTGGAGAGAACAACCTGTTGAGCTATTGCTTACATCACCTATTTGACGTTTAGATAATATCTACATTTGGACTAATGGATAACATGCATGTTTTTCTTACAATTTATGTGGAACTTTAAGCTTCGATTTTTTTTGTTACATCAATAAGAAAGATTTCGAATAAACTTGTTTTATTTAACATTTAAAATCCCAACATAATCATCGTCATTGATTCATTTGAAATCCCATCCAAAATAAGTAAATAAATATAATTTAGCACTTTTTATAAAAAAATAAAGAAGTGATCATTCTTCGGGTCGGGCGGTTACTGGCATGCTTGGCAACAGAAACACCGAAAGAGGAACATACATCAGAAAACAGCCATCTAGGCTCGGCAGTGACGTCGGAGAGAGAACACTGAAAGGACATTATTATACAAGAGGCAGAGGAAGAAGCAGAAGCTCAGTTGGTAGTGCCAGGGTTTGTGGGTTCGATTCCCACTGGGGGGGCAGTATGAAAAATTTATGCACACACTAACGGTAAGTCGCTCTGGATAAGAGCGTCTGCTAAATGACTAAAAATAAAAAATAAAAATAAATGCATCAGAGGGAGAAACATGGTACCATGGCTGAAAGCAGACACAGGCTAAAGGGGTCAATCCAAACATTAACCAAGGGCCTGATATAAAATCTCTCGTACAAACAGAATTCTGAATCTACATATTTACAATCTACATGTACCATTGTGTTCTCATGCAGTATACTATACCTAAATATTGTACTTCAGTTTATTCTGTCTTGGAATGGGCTAGTCTAAAGTTCAATAATGATCGAGAACATTACATTAAATGCCATCAGTAATGCCCTTCATATGATGTGTATTCCTGTCAGCCACAATGTAAGACCAGTTTGCATACAGTGAACTGATGGGCTTTACTGAATATGAAAATGTGTCATAAGCACCTGTTATACATTTTGCTAAATAATGTTACAAAATGGTAAGTAAGTAGCGCTGCTCCAATTTTCTAAAGCAATGCATTTCTGCTGGCTCAAACCAAAGCTTATTTCAGCAACAGATGAATAAAATAAAAACGTGTTGATATGGACTGAGATACACGGTGACTTCTTCAACCGAAAGTTAATTTCCCTTTTCTTCCCCATCTCCTTTTATGATAAGAGTTCAAGTCATTTAGAGTCACTCGTCAGTCTGGACATGGTGACAGCGCTCATGCCGGAAACATGTGGTGGCACCTGGCACATGCTGCACGGACAGGGCATCCCCGCGCCCCAGTGATGGAAACTGCTGCCCAGGGGGCCCGGGCCGGCCGAGGGCGCTTTCAGGAGTCCATGGTGGGGTCTGATCGAGGTGAGACCCGTTGTGGAGAGAGAGGCTACCGTGGAGACCGCCGGGGGAAGAAGTGGGTGGTGCACCGGGTGGGAAGCGTGGGAAACGGCCGGATGACCGGGCAGGGGTCCGGTGTGCGCCATGGTACCACAGGCGGAGGGGTGGAAGCTGCTGTGGTGGCCGCTGCCGTAGAACTCACTGACCAGCCTCTTCATCTCCTCCAGCGAGTTGCTCAGCATCAGGATGTAGTTTCTCGCCAGGAGGAGAGTGGCGATTTTGGAGAGCTTGCGCACCGAGGGCCCGTGGGCGTAAGGCATGACCTCCCGGAGACCGTCCATGGCGATGTTAAGGTCGTGCATCCTCTTCCGCTCCCGGCTGTTGATCTTCAGCCGCATCCCCTGCAGTTCGTTCTCTGAGAGCAGTTTACGGTCCTTCTTTGACAGCATTTTCAGGGTGATATCGTCGTCGTCGTCGGAGAGGCTCCGCAGGTCCGCGGGTATCTCTGGCAGAGAGTCGCTCTGTGTGGACGAGACAGTACCGGAGAAGCCCACCATACGCTTCTTCATCGCATGCAGGAACATATCGTGCACCTCGGGGGAGGAAGGCCGGGTCGACATTCGGCTGGTATCGGAGTCCATGATGATCCTCGGGTTTATTCAGACAACACAATAGTCTACGGAAAGAAAAGTAAACAAACCCATTTAGCATCAGATTTTTCAGAACCACTGGGATTAAAATGTAAAACTATGTGAACAGATTATAAGAAGATGCTACATGTTCAACCCAATTCTGTGTGCAATGGATTAACAAGAGAAGGTAAACAAACACATCCACGAAAGGACACGAGAAGGTTCTTGAAAGTTATGTTCTCAATGAAGTTCAAAACAAAGATTCTCAGATGAGGCTATTTTTATGACGAAAATCACAGCTGCCTAAATTACATATCAATGTTATCCCGAAAAGCAGACATGAAACCTACCGAGAGGGAGATGCAGAGCGCAGCTCGGTGCAGAGAAAGTGTCGCTGTTGAATCCACTTGTTACTCCCATTCACTACTGACAGCCCATTTGGCACGCACGGGCATGATGACAGGGTTTTATAGTTGACTTAACGATCCGGGGGCAAGTCACCGGGACAATGCCATGGCTTTTCCGACTGCCTGTCATCCATCCACCAATGGGCTTCTTGCGAACGAAGAGAGGGGAGGAGGCTTGGAGGAGTTAGGGGTCTTCAAATCTGATGTCATTACAAAGAAATTGGAGCTTCGTTAAATGAATGAATTAGACACACTCCGCATATGGCATCTTGTGAGGGAAAGAAGTTGTTTAGGCATGTAGCTGTTTTAATGATGTAGGCTAAAGAAATCTTATTGACCACCACAATATAATATAAATGTATTATGTTATTTATATAACATCAACATTATATAACATCCTTGCAGAAAATTCTGAAATTGACTACACTTTCTTTTGGGTAGATTCTAGACTTTTCGGTGGAAAAAGAACGAGCTGATTTCTCTCTTTTCAAATTCTACAGCAGGAGAGAACTGATGAGTGTTGATATACTTTCGTGAAATCATTTTATTATTTTTACCACATCAGTAACCCTGCCTAATCCATATGATGGAAAAAAGCAATACATGTTTTGAATATTCAAAGACGGTATTCGATAACTGTAAATTAAATTAAAACTGTAAATCAATTAACTTTTCATTATGAATAGGCTATTTATGATGAACATCTTCGCTTTTGGTAAGCTTACATTTAAGGTTATTTAATTTGCTGATTGTGTTTCTAAACGAAATAATTCCTCAGAAAATATCATAATAAACATGATCATAATTTGACAGCATACTTCGATAATCTTTTGTTTCCTGCTGTGAAATGAAAGCAATATTACTAACTCAATCAGGCCTTTGGAAATAACCAAAGAATAGTGATTAAGCTTTGTGCTGCAATATGTTTACTGTGAGTCTTCTGTCGTTGCGCGCACAGCACACATACACATACACAAACACACACACGCACACACACACACACATACACACTCTCTCCGCCCACGCCCATTTGAAGGCGCTGATTACGGTATGAGCAATAGCGCTTATTGTTTTAACCCGAAGACCCCTTGAGCACCCAACAGCTGACGGCGTGAGACACGACTCAAACCGTTAAGATGGCATTTATTTTAACGTTAATAAACGAAGCCTGCAAAAAATAGTTTTTAACGGTTATGATCAGTAACATTTCAATTAGTCCAATATGACTAACAGGAGCGCAGGCCACTTTTGGCAGCCAGGCGATAATAAAGAGAACAAAACAAGGGACTCTCTGGCGCTCTGATATAACTGAAGCTGACAAGGTCATTGTCCGAGAAATAAGTGGAACCAGTCACAAACTACAGGCAAAGCGAGTAAACATACATACAAGTAGACCTACATATCATAATAATAATAATCGTTTAATGTATTATTTAGGCCTACTCAGTTATTTTTCATAAATCCTCCACCACCCATTTTAGCAATAAGACCATTGTGCAATATAAACTACTTTACCTTGAGGACAATGTTTTTACCCAGCTATGCTATCCAGTAAAATATTGTTATGATAATAAACTGGCCATATTATATTATACAGTGCCTTCAGAAAGTATTCACACCCCTTGACTTTTTCCACATTTTGTTGTGTTGCAAATTGGAATTAAAATGGATTTAATTGTATTTTTCTTTCAACGATCTACACAAAAATACTCTGTAATATCAAAGTGGACTACATTTAAAAAAAGATTAATGAAAAATAAAACACTAATATAGCTTGATTAGATAAGTGTTTAACCCCCTGAGTCAATACATGTTAGAATGATCTTTGGCAGCGATTACAGCTGTGAGTCTTTTTGGGTAAGTCTCTAAGAGCTTTTGCTCACCTGGATTGTACAATATTTGCCCGTTAATCTTTTAAAAAACTCTTCAAGGTAAGAAACTCTCAGTGTATATTTTGGCGTTGAGTTTTAGGTGATTGTCCCGCTGAAAGGTGCATATGTCTCCCAGTGTCTGTTGGAAAGCAGACTGAACCAGGTTTTCCTCTGGGATTTTTCCTGTGATAACTCTATTTCATTTCTTTCTATCTTTCGACTTTGATATTGTGGGTTATTGTGTGTAGATCAGTGGCACAAAATCTCAAGGGGAGTGAATCCTTTCTGAAGGCACGGTATGTAATTGCATGAAGAAACTAGGCCTTTGTAACTGTGGTATTTGTGCAACTTATTGTGTTCTGTAGCCTTTTTTGTGACCCACTTTAAATGCATTTAATGTGCATGTTTAGGCCTATTATAATTCAATGAACCATCTGTAACAATAGATTACTTATGCATTCTGTACACTGTATTTTTCTTTTCACAGTGCAGAGTAGGCTATAACTATCCGCGTTTCCTTCCAACCATTTCATGCGGATGAATATGGCCGGGTTGATGGAAACAGGAAAACAATTTTATAAATGCCCGACAGACAATTTGTTCGTTCTACATGGTGGGATCCTTTCGTGTCTGTAAAAGGTATTAGTATAATAATCAATATAATAACCATCATATAGAAGTAAACTTCCCACTACGACTCGGGAAAGCGTGCAGTTTATTAGGCTACAGATTAAATAAATAATGATGAACTTCACAGGGTGGTGAATGTGCAAGGGGATGAGCTTGATGCTCCTTTCTAATAAATATCGAGGGGTCTTGTTCTGATGACATGATCATCGACGCTTGACTGCAGTTTGACAAATACAAATAATATCGTTCTTATCCATGATAATCTCATAATGTTGGTAGCCTACCACCACTGGATCTGCGAGCTGTTGGCCAGAGTGGGCACATTTGCTATATAACTCAACAGTTTTTGTGAGAAAACCAACCATCAGTAGAGTTGAAAATGCTATGAAAACCCATTTAACTCGTTTTTTTTTTTTTTTTCATTCGGTACATGGGAATAACGGCAAAAGTAATTTTTATGTGCACTAGGTCATATTGTTTCATGCAGATTTTAGAATATTGGCATGAAAATCTGTCGCAAATTGGATGGAAACCTAACTACTGACAGTCTATTTTTTCCCATATGTGACACGGATTTTCTTTCTCTTTGCAAAACCATTATAAAGCACTTACAGGCATAGGCCACCATATGCATATGATTACATACAGAACTCTGATTTATATAATCTCTATAGAATCACCATATGTTTAATTAACTGAGATATAGCCTAGCCTAGTTTGTTTAATGTGTTTGATGTAGAAAAAGTCCGGCTAGTAACCTTACAAATATTGGCACACAAATATAAGTGCACCATATTTAGGCCAGTAGGTCATATCATGAGTAGGACTACATTTGTCCTGTGAGCAGTATTATACCAGCAATAACCAGTGGATCATGTGCACAGCCGAAGGATTAAGAACCGAGAGTCATTGCGCCTGTACCCATGCAGAAGACACGGCGCTGAATAGGCTACGTCTGTTTGCCTGTTTACTGGCTCTAAATAAGATTATGCTAATGAGAGTGGATAAAGGGGCGTGTTTGTGAGAAGTGGCATAAAAAAAAACACATATCATTATTTAAAATGTCAGCTAGGGATGAGTGCACAATCAGAGATACTGATTGACAACTATCTAGGGAGTAATGATGTTGGGCAAAGAGTGCGAAAGGGAAGGGCGAGTCTGAAATGGCATCCTTTTCTCTATATAGTGCACTACTTTTGACCAGAGCCCTATAGCCCTGTAGTGAATAGGGTGCCAGTTCAGATATGACCATGGTCTCAACTCTCAACTATTTGGACAGAATGTTCAAGAACTACCTCGAAGGTTTTTTTTTAGGCTTTAACTTTAGGCCTCACTCTCCCTCTTATGTGACTGATGAAAAGTAGTCAATATTTAACCTTATAGGGAAAATCCTAATGGTGGACATATTGGAATGTCATGTGATAGAGAATGCCCTCCTGGCAATGATAAAACCACACCTGAATAGTTTTGTCAAAACACGGCGCAGTCACAGCTCTCTGCTGCTCACAGCCAGAGAACATTTTCACATTTTCATTTCACAGTCTAGGTGCATAAAATAGAACAACATAATGTAGGAGGAATTAGCACGTCGACAGGTGGCTAGCCCCGCAATTACACCTCTCATCCAGTTGTTATCAAGAGTGGCACTGGTCTACTGTAGCGCTCTGAGCCAAGGGACTGATTGGAAAGCTTTTGACACCTTTAGGTAAACTGTCTGCCTGGCTGCGCTGAGCGACTTCCATCGCATGGAGAGCAAAGCTCTGATTCCCTGTACTGGCTCTGTTGGCCATCTGTTCCCATTACATTACATTACAGTTATGAGATAGTGATGTTTCTCTCCACTTCAGAGGATGATAGAGAGAGAGAGAGAGAGAGAGAGAAAGAGAGAGAGATAGGAGAGGGGAATACAGCTGTTGCTGGAGTTGGAGAGTTCTGGAATATTCTTGAAATTCTGTCAACTCTGTGCGTTTCTTTGCAACGCAACCTCCAAAGCAAATGGAGCCATTTGCCATAACTGCAGACAACAGAGATGATGGAGTATGTTTCCCATAGCTTGTTCAACCGGGTTGAACCCTGACCCCTGACTGCTCTGTTACTTTGTATGTACTTGTATTTTCTTCCCTGCATTTTCTAGAACTCTCTGAGGCCCCCTGGGGGTCCCGGATTGAGACGTGCCTGCTGTGCGTGTATGTGTCCTTCCCTGTGGTGTCTCTGCTTGTCTGTCCGTCTGTCTGTCTCAGGGTTTAGGCCATGCCGGGGGGCCATCTGCGAATGTGTGGCCAAACTTTACAATGCTAATGACAGCGCCGGGAGGCTGCCGGAGAAGACCTTACAAGACGCTTCATCATCTCTTATTTATTCATCAGCTAATCCTGCCTGGTGTTCCAAGGTAAACAAGTATATCCCACGCCGGCCGAGGGGCTGTGGTGGTTGTAGGGGCTGTGGGGGCCGAGGGGCTGTGGGGGCTGTGGGGGCCGAGGGGCTGTGGGGGCTGGGTGGGCTGGGTGGGCTGTGGGGGCTGTGGGGGCCGGGTGGGCTGTGGGGGCTGGGTGGCCTGGGGGGCTGTGGGGGCTGGGTGGGCTGTGGGGGCTGGGTGGGCTGTGGGGGCTGTGGGGGCTGGGTGAACTGTGGGGGCTGTGGGGGCCGTGGGGGCTGTGGGGGCTGTGGGGGCTGGGTGGGCTGTGGGGGCTGTGGGGGCCGTGGGGGCCGTGGGGGCTGGGTGGGCTGTGGGGGCTGTGGGGGCCGTGGGGGCCGTGGGGGCTGTGGGGGCTGGGTGGGTTGTGGGGGCCGAGGGGGCCATGGGGGCTGTGGGGGCTGTGGGGGCTGGGTGGGCCGTGGGGGCTGGGTGGGCTGGGGGGGCTGTGGGGGCTGGGTGGGCTGGGTGGGCTGTGGGGGCCGGGTGGGCTGGGTGGGCTGGGGGGGCTGTGGGGGCTGGGTGGGCTGTGGGGGCTGTGGGGGCTGGGTGGGCTGGGTGGGCTGGGGGGGCTGTGGGGGATGGGTGGGCTGTGGGGGCTGTGGGGGCCGGGTGGGCCGTGGGGGCTGGGTGGGCCGTGGGGGCTGGGTGGGCTGGGGGGGCCGTGGGGGCCGTGGGGGCTGTGGGGGCTGGGTGGGCTGGGTGGGCTGTGGGGGCCGTGGGAGCTGTGGGGGATGTGGGGGCTGTGGGGGCTGTCGGGGCCGTGGGGGCTGGGGGGGCTGTGGGGGCCGTGGGGGCCGTGGGGGCTGGGTGGGCTGGGGGGGCTGTGGGGGCTGGGTGGGCTGGGGGGGCTGTGGGGGCTGGGTGGGCTGTGGGGGCTGTGGGGGCTGGGTGGGCTGTGGGGGCCGTGGGGGCCGTGGGGGCTGTGGGGGCTGGGTGGGCTGGGTGGGCTGTGGGGGCCGAGGGGGCCGTGGGGGCCGTGGGGGCTGTGGGGGCTGTGGGGGCTGTGGGGGATGTGGGGGCTGTGGTGGCTGGGTGGGCTGTGGGGGCTAGGTGGGCTGGGGGGGCTGTGGGGGCTGGGTGGGCTGGGGGGGGCTGTGGGGGCTGGGTGGGCTGTGGGGGCTGTGGGGGCTGGGTGGGCTGGGGGGTCTGTGGGGGCTGGGTGGGCTGGGGGGGCTGTGGGGGCTGGGTGGGCTGGGGGGGCTGTGGGGGCTGGGGGGGCTGTGGGGGCTGTGGGGGCTGTGGGGGCTGGGTGGGCTGTGGGGGCTGTGTGGGATGTGGGGGCTGGGTGGAGTTCAGTTGGAAACACAGGTGAGGATTGAAACCAAGGGATTGTTTAGTAATTCTTGTGGTGGCGAAAGCCCCCCACAATAGTATAGCATTGGTTGAAGCTCAATGTTAACTTCAAATCTCTCTACCATCATATCTAAGCCAATATGACACCAATGTCAATTTGCTAATCAACTTAATTGGCAGTACACAACACACTCCAATATTACATTTACATTTTAGTCATTTAGCAGACGCTCTTATCCAGAGCGACTTACAGAAGCAATTAGGGTTAAGTGCCTTGCTCAAGGGCACATCGACAGATTTTTCACCTAGTTGGCTCGGGGATTAGAACCAGCGCCCTTTCGGTTACTGGCACAACGCTCTTACCCACTAAGCTACCTGCCGCCCTATGGCCGTTACCAAGAACCACATACGGGATTTGTAACAGGGTCGTTAGCATTAGGAAAAAAATACAATTTCTTGGGTGAAGTCATCTGTGTAAACTCTTGGCCTTGACACTTGCGTGTAATCCAAGCACAAACAAATAAGCACAAATAAGATAGCGAACGTCCTTGGCTGCTATTGCCAGTTAGCCAGCCAACTAACGTTAGCCAGTAACATTAGCTAGCTAGCTACAAGCCAACACGGTTGTTACATTAATTAGCTGTATGGCCAGATCGTGCACCGGCACAACTCAATGTTGACAATGTCTCCCACATTCTTCCACAAAGCACAGCTAGCTAGCTAAGTAAAGTTCATAGTCAACACCAAACGTTGGGAAACTGCCACGCTGTTAATGTATCATACATGCAATGGGCATTGCTCATGTAACGTTAACGTTAGCTAACGTTACCCCATACATTAGTCAACCTGGCTTGCTTAGCAATGTAGCTAGCTAACGTTACAGCCCTTGATTCAATGCACTCCCTCTGTCAATGCAATTTTTTTATTGTCATTATAATCCAAATGTGCGTTGACTGATTAACACAGTGTCATATTATCAAGTTACTTTTCAATGTATTCCCAAAAACCTGATGTCGCCATCCAAGTAAAAAGTAGCGGAGGGGTGGGGGGACGGGGGTGTGTGTGTGGGGGGGGGGGGGTTGTTAAACAACACCAACATCATTGCTTGCTTGCGCGACCTTTGCACAGTCAAAAGGAAACGCCATGCTTGCTAACTTGGTTAGATATGTGACTGTTTTCAACACCAACTGTTTTAGACTTTCTTTTAACCAAGCAAGAGAAATAAACATTCAATCAGTACTGAGCGAATGAACAACAACAAAAGCTTCCTGTCATTACCAGACTGTCCATTTAAATAGTGTCAAGATGATGCTTTCATGACAGGGCTCGTAGTGTATCTGTTAATGTCACTGCCATGGGATCTGAAGGGCCTGGGTTCGCCTCTTGGAGGAGACATTTTGACCATTATTTTCTGTGTATAGTTTTGACACCCCCCTCCCATTCCTGAAATACACACACACACTGGCCTGCACATGCACGCACGGTGTGTGCTTATTTGAAAAATATTAGGTGGCTCTTAAAAGAACATCGTTGAGTGGCAATGGACAGGGAATGTGGTGTGTGTATTGGTGCGCACGTCTTGCTACTACGGAGGAGAGAACGGTTTAGATTAGAGAGACCAACCTCTCAACTCTCAAGGAATAAAGTTGTTGCCTTCGTCCGTCAGATGCACTCCAACCCGTACGGTACATCCCAGGGACACACTGCTTAATGGCTGGGTACATCCCAGGGACACACTGCTTAATGGCTGGGTACATCCCAGGGACACACTGCTTAATGGCTGGGTACATCCCAGGGACACACTGCTTAATGGCTGGGTACATCCCAGGGACACACTGCTTAATGGCTGGGTACATCCCAGGGACACACTGCTTAATGGCTGGGTACATCCCAGGGACACACTGCTTAATGGCTGGGTACATCCCAGGGACACACTGCTTAATGGCAGGGTACATCCCAGGGACACACTGCTTAATGGCTGGGTACATCCCAGGGACACACTGCTTAATGGCTGGGTGCATCCCAGGGACACACTGCTTAATGGCTGGGTACATCCCAGGGACACACTGCTTAATGGCTGGGTACATCCCAGGGACACACTGCTTAATGGCTGGGTACATCCCAGGGACACACTGCTTAATGGCTGGGTACATCCCAGGGACACACTGCTTAATGGCTGGGTTCATCCCAGGGACACACTGCTTAATGGCTGGGTACATCCCAGGGACACACTGCTTAATGTCTGGGTACATCCCAGGGACACACTGCTTAATGGCTGGGTACATCCCAGGGACACACTGCTTAATGGCTGGGTACATCCCAGGGACACACTGCTTAATGGCTGGGTGCATCCCAGGGACACACTGCTTAATGGCTGGATACATCCCAGGGACACACTGCTTAATGGCTGGGTACATCCCAGGGACACACTGCTTAATGGCTGGGTACATCCCAGGGACACACTGCTTAATGGCTGGGTGCATCCCAGGGACACACTGCTTAATGGCTGGGTGCATCCCAGGGACACACTGCTTAATGGCTGGGTACATCCCAGGGACACACTGCTTAATGGCTGGGTACATCCCAGGGAGACACTGCTTAATGGCTGGGTACATCCCAGGGACACACTGCTTAATGGCTGGGTACATCCCAGGGACACACTGCTTAATGGCTGGGTACATCCCAGGGACACACTGCTTAATGGCTGGGTACATCCCAGGGACACACTGCTTAATGGCTGGGTACATCCCAGGGACACACTGCTTAATGGCTGGGTACATCCCAGGGACACACTGCTTAATGGCTGGGTACATCCCAGGGACACACTGCTTAATGTCTGGGTACATCCCAGGGACACACTGCTTAATGGCTGGGTACATCCCAGGGACACACTGCTTAATGGCTGGGTACATCCCAGGGACACACTGCTTAATGGCTGGGTACATCCCAGGGACACACTGCTTAATGGCTGGGTACATCCCAGGGACACACTGCTTAATGGCTGGGTACATCCCAGGGACACACTGCTTAATGGCTGGGTACATCCCAGGGACACACTGCTTAATGGCTGGGTACATCCCAGGGACACACTGCTTAATGGCTGGGTACATCCCAGGGACACACTGCTTAATGGCTGGGTACATCCCAGGGACACACTGCTTAATGGCTGGGTACATCCCAGGGACACACTGCTTAATGGCTGGGTACATCCCAGGGACACACTGCTTAATGGCTGGGTGCATCCCAGGGACACACTGCTTAATGGCTGGGTACATCCCAGGGACACACTGCTTAATGGCTGGGTACATCCCAGGGACACACTGCTTAATGGCTGGGTACATCCCAGGGACACACTGCTTAATGGCTGGGTACATCCCAGGGACACACTGCTTAATGGCTGGGTACATCCCAGGGACACACTGCTTAATGGCTGGGTACATCCCAGGGACACACTGCTTAATGGCTGGGTACATCCCAGGGACACACTGCTTAATGGCTGGGTACATCCCAGGGACACACTGCTTAATGGCTGGGTACATCCCAGGGACACACTGCTTAATGGCTGGGTGCATCCCAGGGACACACTGCTTAATGGCTGGGTACATCCCAGGGACACACTGCTTAATGGCTGGGTACATCCCAGGGACACACTGCTTAATGGCTGGGTACATCCCAGGGACACACTGCTTAATGGCTGGGTACATCCCAGGGACACACTGCTTAATGGCTGGGTACATCCCAGGGACACACTGCTTAATGGCTGGGTACATCCCAGGGACACACTGCTTAATGGCTGGGTACATCCCAGGGACACACTGCTTAATGGCTGGGTACATCCCAGGGACACACTGCTTAATGGCTGGGTACATCCCAGGGACACACTGCTTAATGGCTGGGTACATCCCAGGGACACACTGCTTAATGGCTGGGTGCATCCCAGGGACACACTGCTTAATGGCTGGGTACATCCCAGGGACACACTGCTTAATGGCTGGGTACATCCCAGGGACACACTGCTTAATGGCTGGGTACATCCCAGGGACACACTGCTTAATGGCTGGGTACATCCCAGGGACACACTGCTTAATGGCTGGGTACATCCCAGGGACACACTGCTTAATGGCTGGGTGCATCCCAGGGACACACTGCTTAATGGCTGGGTACATCCCAGGGACACACTGCTTAATGGCTGGGTACATCCCAGGGACACACTGCTTAATGGCTGGGTACATCCCAGGGACACACTGCTTAATGGCTGGGTACATCCCAGGGACACACTGCTTAATGGCTGGGTACATCCCAGGGACACACTGCTTAATGGCTGGGTACATCCCAGGGACACACTGCTTAATGGCTGGGTACATCCCAGGGACACACTGCTTAATGGCTGGGTACATCCCAGGGACACACTGCTTAATGGCTGGGTACATCCCAGGGACACACTGCTTAATGTCTGGGTACATCCCAGGGACACACTGCTTAATGGCTGGGTACATCCCAGGGACACACTGCTTAATGGCTGGGTGCATCCCAGGGACACACTGCTTAATGGCTGGGTGCATCCCAGGGACACACTGCTTAATGGCTGGGTGCATCCCAGGGACACACTGCTTAATGGCAGGGTGGCGGATTGTGTTCCCTGAAATGCGTACACCAGCTGATTGCCGGAGAGCCTCGCCCTCTCTATGCAATTTCTTATCTTCTGGTCCTCCGCTGCACGATATCAGAGAAGACCACCGTTGTCCTGGGAAACATTCGGATGACCACCTCTAAATCTGTGCATCTGCCGCACCAGTGCCGTCCCCTTGGTGGATCCCAAGTCGTTTCCACCGAGGTGGAGGACTGGGATGTCAGGGAGAGAAGCAGCACAGGTCCTTCTGCTGGCGCAGAACACCAAGCAGTTTGTGCCACTTCATGCCTTGCTCTCCGAGCCACCTAACGTGGCAGTCAATAATGTTGATTATTTGTTTATTTTCCAGAAGCTTTCTCGATTGTCTTGTTAAAAGAGATCAGGGAAAATGTTCCAGTTTACTCCATATTGGCTTAAATGGGTTTCTGGTTTTTCGCTTCCCTCTGGAAAATCAGCTGTTAATATTTAAGAAATACTAATAACTACATTATTTATGTTAACATTTGTCATTATTGTATATTTTTACTTCACTTGTATTGCTGTGGTATGATGTATTATAATGGGGCGGCAGGTAGCTTAGTGGGTAAGAGCGTTGTGCCAGTAACTGAAAGGTCGCTGGTTCTAATCCCCGAGCCGACTAGGTGAAAAATCTGTCGATGTGCCCTTGAGCAAGGCACTTAACCCTAATTGCTCCTGTAAGTCGCTCTGGATAAGAGCGTCTGCTAAATGCTACGTTTTAAGTGAGAAGTAGGTATTGGTCTGAAGCTGAAAAAGAAAGTATATTCATGAGCACCACAATAATAATATAATATTTAGCAGACGCTTTTATCCAAAGCGACTTACAGTCATGCGTGCATACATATTTTTTTTTTTGTGTATGGGTGGTCCCGGGGATCGAACCCACTACCTTGGCGTTACAAGCGTCGTGCTCTACCAGCTGAGCTACAGAGGACCACCCATGCTACACCAAGGTTTTGCAGCACACAATCTTTGACTCAGTAGCTATTTTGGTCCTTCTCAAACAGCCTAATTCATACTCTTCAGTGGAATAATGGACTTTACAGCGTACTGCTATTAAAATAATATATCCTGGTATATTGGTACAATTTAAGGCCATGTGGCAAACAATAATGCAGGCTCTAGGGACGGTGGTGTGAGTACGTGGGTCTGGGCAGAGGAGATGAAGTCGTTATTTGTGTGCGTCTGTAAATTGTGTATGTCCACTGGGTGGTGGACCCATTCTTGATACACACAGGAAACTGTTGAGCATGAATAACCCAGCAGCGTTGCAGTTCTTGACACACTCAAAGTCTCAAACCGGTGCGCCTGGTACCATACACCTTTTATTTCTCACTCAACCCTTTTACTTGACTGATGAATTAAGGCCAACAACTAGTAAGGAACTCTCCTTTATCTGGTTGTCTAGGTCTTAATTGAAAGGAAAACACAAAAACCTGCAGACCTCGGCCCTCCGTGGAATGAGTTTGACACCCCTGGTCAATGTCATGGAAAAAGCAGGTGTTCTTAATGTTTTGTATACTCAGTGTATACACAGCGCATTCGGAAAGTATTCAACCCCTTCACTTTTTCCACATTTTGAAATATCACATTTACATAAGTATTCAGACCCTTTACTCAAAACTTTGTTCAAGCACCTTTGGCAGTGATTACATCCTTGAGTCTTCTTGGGTATGACGCTACAAGCTTGGCACACCTGTATTTGGGGAGTTTCTCCCATTATTCTCTGCAGATCCTCTCAAGCTCTGTCAAGGTTGGATGGGGAGCATCGCAGCACATCTATTTTCAGGTCTCTCCAGAGATGTTCGATCGGGTTCAAGTCCGGGCTCTTGCCGGGCCACTCAAGAACATTCACAGACTTGTCCCGAAGCAACTCATGCGTTGTCTTGGCTGTGTGCTTAGGGTCATTGTCCTGTTGGAAGGTGAACCTTAGCCCCAGTCTGAGGTCCTGAGCACTCTGGAGCAGGTTTGCATCAAGGATGTCTCTGTACTTTGTGCGATTCATCTTTCCCTCGATCCTGACTAGTCTCCCATTCCCTGCCGCTGAAAAACATCCCCACAGCATGGTGCTGCCACCACCATGCTTCACCGTAGAGATGGTGCCAGGTTTCCTCCAGACGTGACACTTGGCATTCAGGCCAGAAAATCTTGTTTCTCATGGTCTGAGAGTCCTTTAGGTGCCTTTTGACAAACTCCAAGCGGGCTGTTATGTGCCTTTTACTGAGGAGTGGCTTCCGTCTGGCCAATCTACCATAAAGGCCTGATTGGTGAAGTGCTGCAGAGATGGTTGTCCTTCTGGAAGGTTCTCCCATTTCCACAGAGGAACTCTGGAGCTCTGTCAGAGTGAACATCGGGTTCTTGGTCACCTCCCTGACCAATGCCTCTCCCCCCCGATTGCTCAGTTTGGCCGGGCGGCCAGCTCTAGGAAGAGTCTTGATGGTTCCAAACTTCTTCCGTTTAAGAATGATGGAGGCCACTGTGTTCTTGGGGACCTTCAATGCTGCAGAAATGTTTAGGTACCCTTCCCCAGATCTGTGCCTCGGCACGATCCTGTCTCAGAGCTCTATGGATAGTTCCTTCGTCCTCATGGCTTCGTTTTTGCTCTGACATACACTGTCAACTGTGGGACCTTATATAGACAGGTGTGTGCCTTTCCAAATCATGTCCAATCAATTGAATTTACCACAGGTGGATTCCAATCAAGTTGTAGAAACATCTCAAGGATGATCAATGGAAACAGGATGCACCTGAGCTCAATTTCGAGTTGCATAGCAAAGGTTCTGAATAGTTATGTAAAATAAGGTCTTTCTGTTTTTCATTTTCTAAGAGTATGAATTAGGGAAGGTTTGAATGCTCAGCAACCTGCATAAACATTGTTTGAAGTACAATAGACCAACATAGCTACTGAAGTTGGTCAAAGCGGTTTGCTGGAAAACCTTGGTAGAGCATGGGTGGAGTAGGCATTGTGGTGCTCATGTGAATTTCCTTTATTTTTCAGCTTCAGCCCAATGCCTACTTCTCACTTAAAACATTGTTTTTGTTTTGAATAATGATAATGATTTTGTTAAACGAAAACAGAGTTGATTTGTGAGTAATCTACAGTGGAGTTTTTCATCTTTCACCCTCTTGTTCAACTTCCCTCTCTCCGTAACTTCTTCTTCTTGCGTTGTCTCTCTCTCTCTCTCTCTCTCTCTCTCTCTCTCTCTCTCTCTCTCTCTCTCTCTCTCTCTCTCTCTCTCTCTCTCTCTCTCTCTCTCTCTCTCTCTCTCTCTCCTTCGCTGTCTCTCTCTCTTTCCGTCTCTCTACCTCGCTCCCTCTCTCCCTCTCGCTCTCTCCCCCTCTCACACTCTTTCTCTCTCTCTCTCTCAAGCTCCTTCGCTGTCTCTACCTCGCTCCCTCTCCATCCCTCCCTCTCTCGCACTTTCGCTCGCTCTCTCTCTCTCTCTCTCTCTCTCTCTCTCTCTCTCTCTCTCTCTCTCTCTCTCTCTCTCTCTCCCTCTCCCTCTCTCTCCCTTGCTCTCTATCTCTCTTTCTCACTATCAATTCAATTCAATTTCAATTCAATAGACTTTATTGACATGGCAAGTTAAATTACTTACTTTGTCAATGTATACATATAACAAAAATGGTGGGACCAACAGCAATAATAATAGTAGTAGTGGAAATGGGATTACCATTAACAGCAACTACAACACCAATATTAATGAGAATAACAATACATTAAAGCAATAGTAGTAGACCAGTGTCAACATGACTGAGAAGCCACATGACATGGTATGAAAGCCAGAACAAAACAGGAAATATTATTGACATTACATTACACTTTTCACTGGCTGTCCCTCAAGTTGTAGCAGGATGACACATATTTGGCTGCCAAAACTGCACATTTGGGCTTTTCACCCAGTAAATATTAGATTTTTTCTTCAAATTATTTGTACTGAATAATAATTTTGGAAAAGAAAGATTCACTTAGATCGGAGTATTTGTCACAGTGTAATAGGAAATGCAACTCTGTCTCTACCTCTCCCCGGGGGCAGAGTGAGCACAGCCTGTCCTCTCTGGGCAGCCAGGTTTGCCTGTGACGACCGGTCTCTATAGCCAGACTGTGCTCACTGAGTCTGTACCTAGTCATTGTTTTCCTCAGTGTTCTATATGTCACGGTGGTCAGATAGTCTGCCACCATTGTAAATAAGAATTTGTAAATAAGAATTTGTTCTTAACTGACTTGCCTAGTTAAATAAAGAAAAAAAAATAAAAAAAAATAAAGTATATATAAATATGTACTGTCTGTTTAGAGCCAAATAGCATTGAAGTTTACTTTGATTTTTTGTGGTGTCTTTCCAATAGGTGTAATATTTTTCTTTTTGCTTTGTGATGATTTGGTTGGGCCAGATTGTCTGAGTGACGTCTTGAGGCTCTATGGGGTTGGTTTGGGTTAGTGAACTGAGCCTCAGAACCAGCTGGCTGAGGGGACTCTTCTCTTGTTTCATCTCCTGACATAGTAGAAATGTGTGATTAAATGTTTTGGGGTCACTTGTTTTTAGATGGTTGTAAAATTTGATGGCTCTTTTTTCTATTTGAATAAGGATAAGGTATTGGCCCAATTCTGCTCTACATGCGTTATTTTGAGTTTTTCTTTGCACTTGCAATACGGTCTTGCAAAACTCTGCATGCAGTATCTCACTCCACGTCCCTGAGAGAAGAAGTCTGTTTGCTTGTTGCCGATTTTAACCGCACATTTGTTTTTAGTGTACATTGATTTAATAACATCATGTGTTTTCCCTCCAATACCACTTTCTATTAGTTTATTTTAAAAAAGTCATTTCTGCCAAATTGAATCAGATGCTTTCTTGATGTCTACAAAACACGAGTAGATTTTGCCTTTGTTTTGGTTGACTTGTGGTCTGTTGTATGATAATAATAAAAAAAATCAAATCTTTCTTCTGCTCAGGATGTTGTGTTCATCAAGGAAATGATCTGCTATTTATGATACTACAGAGAAATTTCCGAAGTTGCTGTTAACGCAAATTCCTCTGTAATTATTTGGGTCATATTTGTCTCCATTTTCTAAGATTGGTGTGATAAATCCTTGGTTCCAAATATCGGGGAAAATACCTGCAGTGAGGATAATGTTGAAGAGTTTTAGTATAGCCTATTTGAATTCGTGGTCTGTATATTTGTTCATTTCATTTAAAATACCATCAGCACCACAGGCCTTTTTGGGTTGGAGAGTGGATAGTTAAAAAAAATATATATTATTCTGTAATTGGGGTATCCACAGGATTCTGATAGTCTTTGACTGCTGATTCAAGGATTTGTAATTTTCCTTTTATATATTTTTGTTCTGGGCTCTTTGTTACATTGCTGTAGAGGTTTGCAAAGTGATTTCTCCACATATCCCCATTTTGGATAGCCAATTCCTCATGATGAGGTTTGTTTAATTTATTCAAATTCTCCCAGAAGTAGTTTGATTCTTAGGATTCCTCAATTACATCCAGCTGATTTCTAATGTGATGTTCCTTTTTTGTTCTTAGGGTGTGTTTGTATCGCTTCTGTGTTTCCCCATATTGAAGGCAAATGTTTTTGTTGTCTGGGTCTCTGTGTTTTTGATTAAATATATTTCTCAATGACTTTCTTAGATTTCTGCAATCATTATCAAACCATTTTTCATGATCTATTCTTTTTGGTTTGCTCTTATGTTTCTTTGGATTAGCCAAGGAGGCTAATTTGTCAAATATAAAGTTTATGTTCCGAACTGCCAAATTTACACCTTCATTGCTGTAGGAGAATGTTAAGGCTAAACATTTGTCCAGGGATTGTATTTTTTGAACTGTGGTCTGAGAGAGGTGTTAGTGGGCTGACTGTGAAGGCTCTGAGAGACTCTGGGTTGAGGTTGGTGATGAAGTAGTCTACAGTACTGCTGCCAAGGGATGAGCTGTAGGTGTACCTGCCAAAAGAGTTCCCTCTCAGCCTACCATTGACTATGTACAGACCCAGTGTTCAAAAGAGCTTCAGGAGCTGTACTCCATTTTTGTTTTTCACTGTCATAGTTGTTTCTGGGGGGGTATGTGGGGAGGGAAAGGTTGTTGCTTCCCGGTAGGTGTTTGTCCCCATGACTGTTAATAGTGTCTAGTTCTTCTGCTGTTCTAGCGTTCAGGTCTCCACAGACCAGTACGTTGCCTTGGGCCTGAAAGTGACTAATCTCCCCCTCTAGAATGGATAAACTCTCTTCATTGAAGTAGGGTGACTCTGAGCGGGGAATGTATGTGGCACAGAGGAAGACATTTCTATCTGTTAAGATATCCTCCTTGTTGATTTTTAACCAGATAAAGAATTCTCC
>CM062476.1:5144609-5207109 GCA_031479575.1 Coregonus ussuriensis
CAAATGTTTCGACAACCTGTTCTCTGATCCTCGAGGGTCAGGCAGGGGGGCATGAGGGGGGCGTGGGAGGAGGGGGGATGAATATATTAAACAACAGCACGGGGATGAATATATTCATGCCCGCATTCACACACTATAGGAGCTCCAGATGGTTAGCTAAAGAAAGAAAGTATTTTTCCATACTGTACTGAGACCTGCTTTCTATCCATACAGTACTGAGACCAGGCCTGATATCTAACCATACTGTACTGAAGCAGTACATTTGCTAGATGAGGGATATATGTTATTTTGGAGTGATAGCAGCTAAATCTATCTATCTATCTATCTATCTATCTATCTATCTATCTATCTATCTATCTATCTATCTATCTATCTATCTATCTATCTATCTATCTATCTATCTATCTATCTATCTATCTATCTATCTATCTATCTATCTATCTATCTATCTACTATTCTATTGTGTACTGTCTGTCTGTCTGTCTGTCTGTCTGTCTGTCTACTATTCTATTGTGTACTTCAGGTTCAGTGTCATTACAGACTAGGTATTCATTGTTACATTCAAATTAATGAATTGTTAAACCATCCCATCTCTCTGAAGATTACACATTTTTCCCTATCGCGTGTTCTTTTGCAAAATCTTTGAAATTGTGCACCCTTGAAAAGTCCTACTGTCAGTAACGATGTGTTTACCCACAGAGATACACCGTCGCCAACAATGTAACTAAAGTTTCAGTTCCAGATTGAACGTAAAGTAAAATGAGAACCAATATATCTAATGTTGTTATTTTCAAAGCTTTATTGATAACATAACGTATGCATCGATCACAGTAAAACACTTGCTATTCCGAGAGTGACAAGGAATTCCCCCAACTCTGTTGAATGAGCGATATAACCACAGAGATCCTATCGAATTCCTAATTCTATGGATATAACCCTCTCCTTGATGCAGTTTTATGGTCCTGCATAACAATGGGTTAAAGGAGCCTAATGACCAATAATCTCCCATTCTTAATGGGGCGCCATTTACTCAACAACAGGCAGAACTAGGAGAAACAATAGCAGGCAGTACAACAATGGAGTTCACAAACAGCAGCCTGTCCCCATTCTGTGGTTATTGGGATCATATGGAGAGAGAGAGCCCAGCCTGTCCCCATTCTGTGGTTATTGGTATCATACGGATAGAGAGAGAGCCCAGCCTGTCCCCGTTCTGTGGTTATTGGTATCATATGGAGAGAGAGAGCCCAGCCTGTCCCCGTTCTGTGGTTATTGGTATCATATGGAGAGAGAGAGCCCAGCCTGTCCCCGTTCTGTGGTTATTGGTATCATATGGAGAGAGAGAGCCCAGCCTGTCCCCGTTCTGTGGTTATTGGTATCATATGAAGAGAGAGAGCCCAGCCTGTCCCCGTTCTGTGGTTATTGGTATCATATGAAGAGAGAGCCCAGCCTGTCCCCGTTCTGTGGTTATTGGTATCATATGGAGAGAGAGAGCCCAGCCTGTCCCCGTTCTGTGGTTATTGGTATCATATGAAGAGATCGCCCAGCCTGTCCCCGTTCTGTGGTTATTGGTATCATATGGAGAGAGAGCCCAGCCTGTCCCCGTTCTGTGATTATTGGTATCATATGGAGAGAGAGCCCAGCCTGTCCCCATTCTGTGGTTATTGGTATCATATGGATAGAGAGCCCAGCCTGTCCCCGTTCTGTGGTTATTGGTATCATATGGAGAGAGCGAGCCCAGCCTGTCCCCGTTCTGTGGTTATTGGTATCATATGGAGAGAGCCAGCCCAGCCTGTCCCCGTTCTGTGGTTATTGGTATCATATGGAGAGAGAGAGCCCAGCCTGTCCCCGTTCTGTGGTTATTGGTATCATATGGAGAGAGAGAGCCCAGCCTGTCCCCGTTCTGTGGTTATTGGTATCATATGGAGAGAGAGAGCCCAGCCTGTCCCCGTTCTGTGGTTATTGGTATCATATGAAGAGAGAGAGCCCAGCCTGTCCCCGTTCTGTGGTTATTGGTATCATATGGAGAGAGAGCCCAGCCTATCCCCATTCTGTGGTTATTGGTATCATATGGAGAGAGAGAGCCCAGCCTGTCCCCGTTCTGTGGTTATTGGTATCATATGGAGAGAGAGCCCAGCCTGTCCCCGTTCTGTGGTTATTGGTATCATATGGAGAGAGAGCCCAGCCTGTCCCCATTCTGTGGTTATTGGTATCATATGGATAGAGAGCCCAGCCTGTCCCCGTTCTGTGGTTATTGGTATCATATGGAGAGAGAGAGCCCAGCCTGTCCCCATTCTGTGGTTATTGGTATCATATGAAGAGAGAGCCCAGCCTGTCCCCGTTCTGTGGTTAGGTTATTGGTATCATATGGAGAGAGAGAGCCCAGCCTGTCCCCGTTCTGTGGTTATTGGTATCATATGAAGAGAGAGCCCAGCCTGTCCCCGTTCTGTGGTTATTGGTATCATATGGAGAGCGAGCCCAGCCTGTCCCCGTTCTGTGGTTATTGGTATCATATGGAGAGAGCCAGCCCAGCCTGTCCCCGTTCTGTGGTTATTGGTATCATATGGAGAGAGAGAGCCCAGCCTGTCCCCGTTCTGTGGTTATTGGTATCATATGGAGAGAGAGAGCCCAGCCTGTCCCCGTTCTGTGGTTATTGGTATCATATGGAGAGAGAGAGCCCAGCCTGTCCCCGTTCTGTGGTTATTGGTATCATATGAAGAGAGAGAGCCCAGCCTGTCCCCGTTCTGTGGTTATTGGTATCATATGGAGAGAGAGCCCAGCCTATCCCCATTCTGTGGTTATTGGTATCATATGGAGAGAGAGAGCCCAGCCTGTCCCCGTTCTTTCTGTGGTTATTGGTATCATATGGAGAGAGAGCCCAGCCTGTCCCCGTTCTGTGGTTATTGGTATCATATGGAGAGAGAGCCCAGCCTGTCCCCATTCTGTGGTTATTGGTATCATATGGATAGAGAGCCCAGCCTGTCCCCGTTCTGTGGTTATTGGTATCATATGGAGAGAGAGAGCCCAGCCTGTCCCCATTCTGTGGTTATTGGTATCATATGAAGAGAGAGCCCAGCCTGTCCCCGTTCTGTGGTTATTGGTATCATATGGAGAGAGAGAGCCCAGCCTGTCCCCGTTCTGTGGTTATTGGTATCATATGAAGAGAGAGCCCAGCCTGTCCCCGTTCTGTGGTTATTGGTATCATATGGAGAGAGAGCCCAGCCTGTCCCCATTCTGTGGTTATTGGTATCATATGGAGAGAGAGCCCAGCCTGTCCCCGTTCTGTGGTTATTGGTATCATATGGAGAGAGAGAGCCCAGCCTGTCCCCGTTCTGTGGTTATTGGTATCATATGGAGAGAGCGAGCCCAGCCTGTCCCCGTTCTGTGGTTATTGGTATCATATGGAGAGAGAGAGCCCAGCCTGTCCCCGTTCTGTGGTTATTGGTATCATATGAAGAGAGAGCCCAGCCTGTCCCCGTTCTGTGGTTATTGGTATCATATGGAGAGAGAGAGCCCAGCCTGTCCCCATTCTGTGGTTATTGGTATCATATGGAGAGAGCGAGCCCAGCCCGGTGATTGAAATTCCTACACTTTCACTCCCCTCTGCCCCTCCCCCTCGCCACACACACAGCGTCGTTGCACCTAACGAGGGGGCGGACTGTTTTATTACCACCCCTCTTCTAACCTCGCATACACTTACCACACACAGCCCTCTGCCCCTCCCCCTCGCCACACACACAGCCCTCTGCCGCACTCCAGTAGCAGCGACAGGTTGGAGGTTGATTGTCAGCTTGGCGTGGCCTTTCCGTCACCTTCTTGGCCTTAAGTAGCTATAGAGCACCATGCTATTGTCCAGCTCTCTGCTCTCAAAGAATGCCACTTCTCTGTCTCTGTCTCAAAGAATGACACATCTCTGTCTCTGTCTCAAAGGATGACACATCTCTGTCTCTGTCTCAAAAAATGACACAGCTCTGTCTATGTCTCAAAGACTGACACATCTTAGTCTCTGTCTCAAATAATGACACATCTCTGTCTCTGTCTCAAAAAATGACACATCTCTGTCTCTGTCTCAAATAACAACACATCTCTGTCTCTGTCTCAAAGAATGACACATCTCTGTCTCTGTCTCAAAGAATGACACATCTCTGTCTTAAAGAATGACACATCTCTGTCTGTGTCTCAAATAATGACACATCTCTGTCTCTGTCTCAAATAATAACACATCTCTGTCTCTGTCTCAAAAAATGACACATATCTGTATCTGTCTCAAAAAACAACACATCTCTGTCTCTGTCTCAAAGAATGACACATCTCTGTCTCAAAGAATGACACATCTCTGTCTCTGTCTCAAAGAATGACACATCTCTGTCTCTGTCTCAAATAATGACACATCTCTGTCTCAAAGTATGACACATCTCTGTCTCTGTCTCAAAGAATGACACATCTCTGTCTCTGTCTCAAAGAATGACACATCTCTGTCTCTGTCTCAAAGAATGGCACATCTCTGTCTCTTTCTCAAATAATGACACATCTCTGTCTAATCTCAAAGAATGACACATCTTAGTCTCTGTCTCAAATAATGACACAGCTTAGTCTCTGTCTGAAATAATGACACGTCTCTGTCTCAAAGAATGACACGTATCTGTCTCTGTCTCAAAGAATGACACTTATCTGTCTCTGTCTCAAAGAATTACACATCTCTGTCTTTGTCTCAAATAATGACACATCTCTGTCTCTGTCTCAAAGGATGACACATCTCTGTCTCAAAGAATGACACATCTCTATCTCTGTCTCGTCTCAAAGAATGACACATCTCTGTCTCTGTCTCAAAGAATGACACATCTCTGTCTCTGTCTCAAAGAATTACACATCTCTGTCTCAAAGAATGACACATCTCTAGTCTCTGTCTCAAGGAATTACACATCTCTGTCTCTGTCTCAAAGAATGACACATCTCTGTCTCTGTCTCAAATAATGACACATCTCTGTCTCTGTCTCAAAGAATGACACATCTTAGTCTCTGTCTGAAATAATGACACATCTTAGTCTCTTGTCTGAAATAATGACACATCTCTGTCACAAAGACTGACACATCTCTGTCTCTGTCTCAAATAATAACACATCTCTGTCTCTGTCTCAAATAATGACACATCTCTGTCTCTGTCTCAAATAATGACACATCTCTGTCTCAAAGTATGACACATCTCTGTCTCTGTCTCAAAGAATGACACATCTCTGTCTCTGTCTCAAAGAATGACACATCTCTGTCTCTGTCTCAAAGAATGACACATCTCTGTCTCTGTCTCAAAGAATGACACATCTCTGTCTCTGTCTCAAAGAATGACACATCTTAGTCTCTGTCTCAAAGAATGACACATCTCTGTCTCTGTCTCAAAGAATGACACGTATCTGTCTCTGTCTCAAAGAATGACACTTATCTGTCTCTGTCTCAAAGAATGACACATCTCTGTCTTGTCTCAAAGAATGACACATCTCTGTCTCTGTCTCAAATAATAACACATCTCTGTCTCTGTCTCAAATAATGACACATCTCTGTCTCTGTCTCAAAGAATGACACATCTTAGTCTCTGTCTCAAAGAATGACACATCTCTGTCTCTGTCTCAAAAAATGACACATCTCTGTCTCTGTCTCAAAGAATGACACATCTCTGTCTCTGTCTCAAAGAATGACACATCTCTGTCTCTGTCTCAAAGAATGACACATCTCTGTCTCTGTCTCAAATAATGACACATCTCTGTCTCTGTCTCAAATAATGACACATCTCTCTGTCTCAAAGAATGACACGTATTTGTCTCTGTCTCAAAGAATGACACATATCTGTCTCTGTCTCAAAGAATGACACATCTCTGTCTCTGTCTCAAAGAATGACACATCTCTGTCTCTGTCTCAAAGAATGACACATCTCTGTCTCTGTCTCAAAAAATGACACATATCTGTATCTGTCTCAAAAAACAACACATCTCTGTCTCTGTCTCAAAGAATGACACATCTCTGTCTCAAAGAATGACACATCTCTGTCTCTGTCTCAAAGAATGACACATCTCTGTCTCTGTCTCAAAGAATGACACATCTTAGTCTCTGTCTCAAAGAATGACACATCTCTGTCTCTGTCTCAAAAAATGACACATCTCTGTCGCTGTCTCAAAGAATGACACATCTCTGTCTCGGTCTCAAAGAATGACACATCTCTGTCTCTGTCTCAAAGAATGACACATCTCTGTCTCCGTCTCAAATAATGACACATCTCTGTCTCTGTCTCAAAGAATGACACATATCTGTCTCTGTCTCAAATAATGACAATTATCTGTCTCTGTATCAAAGAATGACACATCTAAAGTCTCTGTCTCAAAGAATGACACATCTTAGTCTCTTGTCTGAAATAATGACACATCTCTGTCTCTGTCTCAAAGAATGACACATCTCTGTCTCCGTCTCAAAGAATGACACATCTCTGTCTCTGTCTCAAACAATGACACGTATCTGTCTCTGTCTCAAATAATGACACATCTATGTCTCTGTCCAAAGAAAGACCCGTATCAGTCTCTGTCTCAAAGAACGACACATCTCTGTCTCTGTCTCAAAGAATGACACATCTCTGTCTCTGTCTCAAATAATGACACATCTCTGTCTCTGTCTCAAAGAATGACACATCTCTGTCTCTGTCTCAAATAATAACACATCTCTGTCTATGTCTAAAATAATAACACATCTCTGTCTCTGTCTCAAAGAATGACACATCTCTGTCTCTGTCTCAAAGAATGACACATCTCTGTCTCTGTCTCAAAGAATGACATCTCTGTCTCTGTCTCAAATAATGACACATCTCTGTCTCTGTCTCAAAGAATGACACGTATCTGTCTCTGTCTCAAAGAATGACACATCTCTGTCTTTGTCTCAAAGAATGACACATCTCTGTCTCTGTCTCAAATAATAACACATCTCTGTCTGTCTCAAATAATGACACATCTCTGTCTCTGTCTCAAAGACTGACACATCTTAGTCTCTGTCTGAAATAATGACACATCTTAGTCTCTTGTCTGAAATAATGACACATCTCTGTCTCTGTCACAAAGAATGACACATCTCGGTCTCTGTCTCAAATAATAACACATCTCTGTCTCTGTTTCAAAGTATGACACATCTCTGTCTCTGTCTCAAAGAATGACACATCTCTGTCTCTGTCTCAAAGAATGACACATCTCTGTCTCTGTCTCAAAGAATGGCACATCTCTGTCTCTGTCTCATATAATGACACATCTCTGTCTCTGTCTCAAAGAATGACACATCTTAGTCTCTGTCTGAAATAATGACACAGCTTAGTCTCTGTCTGAAATAATGACACGTCTCTGTCTCAAAGAATGACACGTATTTGTCTCTGTCTCAAAGAATGACACTTATCTGTCTCTGTCTCAAAGAATGACACATCTCTGTCTCTGTCTCAAAGAATGACACATCTCTGTCTCTGTCTCAAAGAATGACACATCTCTGTCTCTGTCTCAAAAAATGACACATATCTGTATCTGTCTCAAAAAACAACACATCTCTGTCTCTGTCTCAAAGAATGACACATCTCTGTCTCAAAGAATGACACATCTCTGTCTCTGTCTCAAAGAATGACACATCTCTGTCTCTGTCTCAAATAATGACACATCTCTGTCTCAAAGTATGACACATCTCTGTCTCTGTCTCAAAGAATGACACATCTCTGTCTCTGTCTCAAAGAATGACACATCTCTGTCTCTGTCTCAAAGAATGGCACATCTCTGTCTCTTTCTCAAATAATGACACATCTCTGTCTAATCTCAAAGAATGACACATCTTAGTCTCTGTCTCAAATAATGACACAGCTTAGTCTCTGTCTGAAATAATGACACGTCTCTGTCTCAAAGAATGACACGTATCTGTCTCTGTCTCAAAGAATGACACTTATCTGTCTCTGTCTCAAAGAATTACACATCTCTGTCTTTGTCTCAAATAATGACACATCTCTGTCTCTGTCTCAAAGGATGACACATCTCTGTCTCAAAGAATGACACATCTCTATCTCTGTCTCAAAGAATGACACATCTCTGTCTCTTTCTCAAAGAATTACACATCTCTGTCTCTGTCTCAAAGAATTACACATCTCTGTCTCAAAGAATGACACATCTCTATCTCTGTCTCAAGGAATTACACATCTCTGTCTCTGTCTCAAAGAATGACACATCTCTGTCTCTGTCTCAAATAATGACACATCTCTGTCTCTGTCTCAAAGAATGACACATCTTAGTCTCTGTCTGAAATAATGACACATCTTAGTCTCTTGTCTGAAATAATGACACATCTCTGTCACAAAGAATGACACATCTCTGTCTCTGTCTCAAAGAATGACACATCTCTGTCTCTGTCTCAAATAATGACACATCTCTGTCTCTGTCTCAAATAATGACACATCTCTGTCTCTGTCTCAAAGAATGACACATCTCTGTCTCTGTCTCAAAGAATGACACATCTCTGTCTCTGTCTCAAAGAATGACACATCTCTGTCTCTGTCTGAAATAATGACACATCTTAGTCTCTTGTCTGAAATAATGACACATCTCTGTCTCTGTCACAAAGAATGACACATCTCGGTCTCTGTCTCAAATAATAACACATCTCTGTCTCTGTCTCAAAGAATGACACATCTCTGTCTCTGTCTCAAAGAATGACACATCTCTGTCTCTGTCTCAAAGAATGACACATATCTGTCTCTGTCTCAAAGAATGGCACATCTCTGTCTCTGTCTCATATAATGACACATCTCTGTCTCTGTCTCAAAGAATGACACATCTTAGTCTCTGTCTGAAATAATGACACAGCTTAGTCTCTGTCTGAAATAATGACACGTCTCTGTCTCAAAGAATGACACGTATTTGTCTCTGTCTCAAAGAATGACACTTATCTGTCTCTGTCTCAAAGAATGACACATCTCTGTCTCTGTCTCAAAGAATGACACATCTCTGTCTCTGTCTCAAAGAATGACACATCTCTGTCTCTGTCTCAAAAAATGACACATATCTGTATCTGTCTCAAAAAACAACACATCTCTGTCTCTGTCTCAAAGAATGACACATCTCTGTATCAAAGAATGACACATCTCTGTCTCTGTCTCAAAGAATGACACATCTCTGTCTCTGTCTCAAAGAATGACACATCTTAGTCTCTGTCTCAAAGAATGACACATCTCTGTCTCTGTCTCAAAAAATGACACATCTCTGTCGCTGTCTCAAAGAATGACACATCTCTGTCTCGGTCTCAAAGAATGACACATCTCTGTCTCTGTCTCAAAGAATGACACATCTCTGTCTCCGTCTCAAATAATGACACATCTCTGTCTCTGTCTCAAAGAATGACACATATCTGTCTCTGTCTCAAATAATGACAATTATCTGTCTCTGTATCAAAGAATGACACATCTAAAGTCTCTATCTCAAAGAATGACACATCTTAGTCTCTGTCTGAAATAATGACACATCTTAGTCTCTTGTCTGAAATAATGACACATCTCTGTGTCTGTCTCAAAGAATGACACATCTCTGTCTCCGTCTCAAAGAATGACACATCTCTGTCTCTGTCTCAAAGAATGACACGTATCTGTCTCTGTCTCAAATAATGACACATCTCTGTCTCTGTCCAAAGAAAGACCCGTATCAGTCTCTGTCTCAAAGAACGACACATCTCTGTCTCTGTCTCAAAGAATGACACATCTCTGTCTCTGTCTCAAATAATGACACATCTCTGTCTCTGTCTCAAAGAATGACACATCTCTGTCTCTGTCTCAAATAATAACACATCTCTGTCTATGTCTAAAATAATAACACATCTCTGTCTCTGTCTCAAAGAATGACACATCTCTGTCTCTGTCTCAAAGAATGACACATCTCTGTCTCTGTCTCAAAGAATGACATCTCTGTCTCTGTCTCAAATAATGACACATCTCTGTCTCTGTCTCAAAGAATGACACGTATCTGTCTCTGTCTCAAAGAATGACACGTATCTGTCTCTGTCTCAAAGAATGACACTTATCTGTCTCTGTCTCAAAGAATGACACATCTCTGTCTCTGTCTCAAAGAATGACACATCTCTGTCTCTGTCTCAAAGAATGACACATCTCTGTCTCTGTCTCAAAGAATGACACATCTTAGTCTCTGTCTCAAAGACTGACACATCTTAGTCTCTGTCTGAAATAATGACACATCTTAGTCTCTTGTCTGAAATAATGACACATCTCTGTCTCTGTCACAAAGAATGACACATCTCGGTCTCTGTCTCAAATAATAACACATCTCTGTCTCTGTTTCAAAGTATGACACATCTCTGTCTCTGTCTCAAAGAATGACACATCTCTGTCTCTGTCTCAAAGAATGACACATATCTGTCTCTGTCTCAAAGAATGACACATCTCTGTCTCTGTCTCAAATAATGACACATCTCTGTCTCTGTCTCAAAGAATGACACATCTTAGTCTCTGTCTGAAATAATGACACAGCTTAGTCTCTGTCTGAAATAATGACACGTCTCTGTCTCAAAGAATGACACGTATCTGTCTCTGTCTCAAAGAATGACACTTATCTGTCTCTGTCTCAAAGAATGACACATCTCTGTCTCTGTCTCAAAGAATGACACATCTCTGTCTCTGTCTCAAAGAATGACACATCTCTGTCTCTGTCTCAAAAAATGACACATATCTGTCTCTGTCTCAAAAAACAACACATCTCTGTCTCTGTCTCAAAGAATGACACATCTGTCTCTGTCTCAAAGAATGACACATCTCTGTCTCTGTCTCAAAGAATGACACATCTCTGTCTCTGTCTCAAAGAATGACACATCTTAGTCTCTGTCTCAAAGAATGACACATCTCTGTCTCTGTCTCAAAAAATGACACATCTCTGTCGCTGTCTCAAAGAATGACACATCTCTGTCTCGGTCTCAAAGAATGACACATCTCTGTCTCTGTCTCAAAGAATGACACATCTCTGTCTCCGTCTCAAATAATGACACATCTCTGTCTCTGTCTCAAAGAATGACACATATCTGTCTCTGTCTCAAATAATGACAATTATCTGTCTCTGTATCAAAGAATGACACATCTAAAGTCTCTGTCTCAAAGAATGACACATCTTAGTCTCTGTCTGAAATAATGACACATCTTAGTCTCTTGTCTGAAATAATGACACATCTCTGTGTCTGTCTCAAAGAATGACACATCTCTGTCTCCGTCTCAAAGAATGACACATCTCTGTCTCTGTCTCAAAGAATGACACGTATCTGTCTCTGTCTCAAATAATGACACATCTCTGTCTCTGTCCAAAGAAAGACCCGTATCAGTCTCTGTCTCAAAGAACGACACATCTCTGTCTCTGTCTCAAAGAATGACACATCTCTGTCTCTGTCTCAAATAATGACACATCTCTGTCTCTGTCTCAAAGAATGACACATCTCTGTCTCTGTCTCAAATAATAACACATCTCTGTCTATGTCTAAAATAATAACACATCTCTGTCTCTGTCTCAAAGAATGACACATCTCTGTCTCTGTCTCAAAGAATGACACATCTCTGTCTCTGTCTCAAAGAATGACATCTCTGTCTCTGTCTCAAATAATGACACATCTCTGTCTCTGTCTCATCTTCTCAAAGAATGACACATCTCTGTCTCTGTCTCAAAGAATGACACATATCTGTCTCTGTCTCAAAGAATGACACTTATCTGTCTCTGTCTCAAAGAATGACACATCTCTGTCTCTGTCTCAAAGAATGACACATCTCTGTCTCTGTCTCAAAGAATGACACATCTCTGTCTCTGTCTCAAAGAATGACACATCTCTGTCTCTGTCTCAAAGAATGACACATCTTAGTCTCTGTCTCAAAGGATGACACATCTTAGTCTCTGTCTCAAATAATGACACATCTCTGTCTCTGTCTCAAAGAATGACACATCTCTGTCTCTGTCTCAAATAATAACACATCTCTGTCTCTGTCTCAAAGAATGACACATCTCTGTCTCTGTCTCAAAGAATGACACATCTCTGTCTCTGTCTCAAAGAATGACACATCTCTGTCTCTGTCTCAAAGAATGACACATCTCTGTCTCTGTCTCAAAGAATGACACATCTCTGTCTCTGTCTCAAAGAATGACACATCTTAGTCTCTGTCTCAAATAATGACACAGCTTAGTCTCTGTCTGAAATAATGACACGTCTCTGTCTCAAAGAATGACACGTATCTGTCTCTGTCTCAAAGAATGACACTTATCTGTCTCTGTCTCAAAGAATGACACATCTCTGTCTCTGTCTCAAAGAATGACACATCTCTGTCTCTGTCTCAAAGAATGACACATCTCTGTCTCTGTCTCAAAAAATGACACATATCTGTCTCTGTCTCAAAAAACAACACATCTCTGTCTCTGTCTCAAAGAATGACACATCTCTGTCTCTGTCTCAAAGAATGACACATCTCTGTCTCTGTCTCAAAGAATGACACATCTCTGTCTCTGTCTCAAAGAATGACACATCTCTGTCTCTGTCTCAAAGAATGACACATCTCTGTCTCTGTCTCAAATAATGACACATCTCTGTCGCTGTCTCAAAGAATGACACATCTCTGTCTCGGTCTCAAAGAATGATGACACATCTCTGTCTCTGTCTCAAAGAATGACACATCTCTGTCTCCGTCTCAAATAATGACACATCTCTGTCTCTGTCTCAAAGAATGACACATATCTGTCTCTGTCTCAAATAATGACAATTATCTGTCTCTGTATCAAAGAATGACACATCTAAAGTCTCTGTCTCAAAGAATGACACATCTTAGTCTCTGTCTGAAATAATGACACATCTTAGTCTCTTGTCTGAAATAATGACACATCTCTGTCTCTGTCTCAAAGAATGACACATCTCTGTCTCCGTCTCAAAGAATGACACATCTCTGTCTCTGTCTCAAAGAATGACACGTATCTGTCTCTGTCTCAAATAATGACACATCTCTGTCTCTGTCCAAAGAAAGACCCGTATCTGTCTCTGTCTCAAAGAACGACACATCTCTGTCTCTGTCTCAAAGAATGACACATCTCTGTCTCTGTCTCAAATAATGACACATCTCTGTCTCTGTCTCAAAGAATGACACATCTCTGTCTCTGTCTCAAATAATAACACATCTCTGTCTCTGTCTCAAATAATAACACATCTCTGTCTCTGTCTCAAAGAATGACACATCTCTGTCTCTGTCTCAAAGAATGACACATCTCTGTCTCTGTCTCAAAGAATGACATCTCTGTCTCTGTCTCAAATAATGACACATCTCTGTCTCTGTCTCAAAGAATGACACGTATCTGTCTCTGTCTCAAAGAATGACACGTATCTGTCTCTGTCTCAAAGAATGACACTTATCTGTCTCTGTCTCAAAGAATGACACATCTCTGTCTCTGTCTCAAAGAATGACACATCTCTGTCTCTGTCTCAAAGAATGACACATCTCTGTCTCTGTCTCAAAGAATGACACATCTTAGTCTCTGTCTCAAAGGATGACACATCTTAGTCTCTGTCTCAAATAATGACACAGCTCTGTCTCAAAGAATGACACATCTCTGTCTCTGTCTCAAGGAATTACACATCTCTGTCTCTGTCTCAAAGAATGACACATCTCTGTCTCTGTCTCAAAGAATGACACATCTCTGTCTCTGTCTCAAAGAATGACACATCTCTGTCTCTGTCTCAAAGAATGACACATCTCTGTCTCTGTCTCAAAGAATGACACATCTCTGTCTCTGTCTCAAAGAATGACACATCTCTGTCTCTGTCTCAAATAATGACACATCTCTGTCTCTGTCTCAAAGAATGACACATCTCTGTCTCTGTCTCAAAGAATGACACATCTCTGTCTCTGTCTCAAAAAATGACACATCTCTGTCTCTGTCTCAAAGAATGACACGTCTCTGTCTCTGTCTCAAAGAATGACACATCTCTGTCTCTGTCTCAAAGAATGACACATCTCTGTCTCTGTCTCAAAGAATGACACATCTCTGTCTCTGTCTCAAAGAATGACACATCTCTGTCTCTGTCTCAAAGAATGACACATCTCTGTCTCTGTCTCAAACAAAGAATGACACATCTCTGTCTCTGTCTCAAAGAATGACACATCTCTGTCTCTGTCTCAAAGAATGACACATCTCTGTCTCTGTCTCAAAGAATGACACATCTCTGTCTCTGTCTCAAAGAATGACACATCTCTGTCTCTGTCTCAAAGAATGACACATCTCTGTCTCTGTCTCAAAGAATGACACATCTCTGTCTCTGTCTCAAAGAATGACACATCTCTGTCTCTGTCTCAAAGAATGACACATCTCTGTCTCTGTCTCAAAGAATGACACATCTCTGTCTCTGTCTCAAAGAATGACACATCTCTGTCTCTGTCTCAAAGAATGACACATCTCTGTCTCTGTCTCAAAGAATGACACATCTCTGTCTCTGTCTCAAAGAATGACACATCTCTGTCTCTGTCTCAAAGAATGACACATCTCTGTCTCTGTCTCAAAGAATGACACATCTCTGTCTCTGTCTCAAAGAAAAGAATGACACATCTCTGTCTCTGTCTCAAAGAATGACACATCTCTGTCTCTGTCTCAAAGAATGACACATCTCTGTCTCTGTCTCAAAGAATGACACATCTCTGTCTCTGTCTCAAAGAATGACACATCTCTGTCTCTGTCTCAAAGAATGACACATCTCTGTCTCTGTCTCAAAGAATGACACATCTCTGTCTCTGTCTCAAAGAATGACACATCTCTGTCTCTGTCTCAAAGAATGACACATCTCTGTCTCTGTCTCAAAGAATGACACATCTCTGTCTCTGTCTCAAAGAATGACACATCTCTGTCTCTGTCTCAAAGAATGACACATCTCTGTCTCTGTCTCAAAGAATGACACATCTCTGTCTCTGTCTCAAAGAATGACACATCTCTGTCTCTGTCTCAAAGAATGACACATCTCTGTCTCTGTCTCAAAGAATGACACATCTCTGTCTCTGTCTCAAAGAATGACACATCTCTGTCTCTGCTGTCTCAAAGAATGACACATCTCTGTCTCTGTCTCAAAGAATGACACATCTCTGTCTCTGTCTCAAAGAATGACACATCTCTGTCTCTGTCTCAAAGAATGACACATCTCTGTCTCTGTCTCAAAGAATGACACATCTCTGTCTCTGTCTCAAAGAATGACACATCTCTGTCTCTGTCTCAAAGAATGACACATCTCTGTCTCTGTCTCAAAGAATGACACATCTCTGTCTCTGTCTCAAAGAATGACACATCTCTGTCTCTGTCTCAAAGAATGACACATCTCTGTCTCTGTCTCAAAGAATGACACATCTCTGTCTCTGTCTCAAAGAATGACACATCTCTGTCTCTGTCTCAAAGAATGACACATCTCTGTCTCTGTCTCAAAGAATGACACATCTCTGTCTCTGTCTCAAAGAATGACACATCTCTGTCTCTGTCTCAAAGAATGACACATCTCTGTCTCTTCTCTGTCTCAAAGAATGACACATCTCTGTCTCTGTCTCAAAGAATGACACATCTCTGTCTCTGTCTCAAAGAATGACACATCTCTGTCTCTGTCTCAAAGAATGACACATCTCTGTCTCTGTCTCAAAGAATGACACATCTCTGTCTCTGTCTCAAAGAATGACACATCTCTGTCTCTGTCTCAAAGAATGACACATCTCTGTCTCTGTCTCAAAGAATGACACATCTCTGTCTCTGTCTCAAAGAATGACACATCTCTGTCTCTGTCTCAAAGAATGACACATCTCTGTCTCTGTCTCAAAGAATGACACATCTCTGTCTCTGTCTCAAAGAATGACACATCTCTGTCTCTGTCTCAAAGAATGACACATCTCTGTCTCTGTCTCAAAGAATGACACATCTCTGTCTCTGTCTCAAAGAATGACACATCTCTGTCTCTGTCTCAAAGAATGACACATCTCTGCTCTGTCTCTGTCTCAAAGAATGACACATCTCTGTCTCTGTCTCAAAGAATGACACATCTCTGTCTCTGTCTCAAAGAATGACACATCTCTGTCTCTGTCTCAAAGAATGACACATCTCTGTCTCTGTCTCAAAGAATGACACATCTCTGTCTCTGTCTCAAAGAATGACACATCTCTGTCTCTGTCTCAAAGAATGACACATCTCTGTCTCTGTCTCAAAGAATGACACATCTCTGTCTCTGTCTCAAAGAATGACACATCTCTGTCTCTGTCTCAAAGAATGACACATATCTGTCTCTGTCTCAAATAATGACAATTATCTGTCTCTGTCTCAAAGAATGACACATCTCTGTCTCTGTCTCAAAGAATGACACATCTCTGTCTCTGTCTCAAATAATGACACATCTCTGTCTCTGTCTCAAATAATGACACATCTCTGTCTCTGTCTCAAAGAATGACACGTATCTGTCTCTGTCTCAAAGAATAGAATGACACATCTCTGTCTCTGTCTCAAAGAATGACACATCTCTGTCTCTGTCTCAAAGAATGACACATCTCTGTCTCTGTCTCAAAGAATGACACATCTCTGTCTCTGTCTCAAAGAATGACACATCTCTGTCTCTGTCTCAAAGAATGACACATCTCTGTCTCTGTCTCAAAGAATGACACATCTCTGTCTCTGTCTCAAAGAATGACACATCTCTGTCTCTGTCTCAAAGAATGACACATCTCTGTCTCTGTCTCAAAGAATGACACATCTCTGTCTCTGTCTCAAAGAATGACACATCTCTGTCTCTGTCTCAAAGAATGACACATCTCTGTCTCTGTCTCAAAGAATGACACATCTCTGTCTCTGTCTCAAAGAATGACACATCTCTGTCTCTGTCTCAAAGAATGACACATCTCTGTCTCTGTCTCAAAGAATGACACATCTCTGTCTCTGTCTCAAAGAATGACACATCTCTGTCTCGTCTCTGTCTCAAAGAATGACACATCTCTGTCTCTGTCTCAAAGAATGACACATCTCTGTCTCTGTCTCAAAGAATGACACATCTCTGTCTCTGTCTCAAAGAATGACACATCTCTGTCTCTGTCTCAAAGAATGACACATCTCTGTCTCTGTCTCAAAGAATGACACATCTCTGTCTCTGTCTCAAAGAATGACACATCTCTGTCTCTGTCTCAAAGAATGACACATCTCTGTCTCTGTCTCAAAGAATGACACATCTCTGTCTCTGTCTCAAAGAATGACACATCTCTGTCTCTGTCTCAAAGAATGACACATCTCTGTCTCTGTCTCAAAGAATGACACATCTCTGTCTCTGTCTCAAAGAATGACACATCTCTGTCTCTGTCTCAAAGAATGACACATCTCTGTCTCTGTCTCAAAGAATGACACATCTCTGTCTCTGTCTCAAAGAATGACACATCTCTGTCTCTGTCTCAAAGAATGACACAACACATCTCTGTCTCTGTCTCAAAGAATGACACATCTCTGTCTCTGTCTCAAAGAATGACACATCTCTGTCTCTGTCTCAAAGAATGACACATCTCTGTCTCTGTCTCAAAGAATGACACATCTCTGTCTCTGTCTCAAAGAATGACACATCTCTGTCTCTGTCTCAAAGAATGACACATCTCTGTCTCTGTCTCAAAGAATGACACATCTCTGTCTCTGTCTCAAAGAATGACACATCTCTGTCTCTGTCTCAAAGAATGACACATCTCTGTCTCTGTCTCAAAGAATGACACATCTCTGTCTCTGTCTCAAAGAATGACACATCTCTGTCTCTGTCTCAAAGAATGACACATCTCTGTCTCTGTCTCAAAGAATGACACATCTCTGTCTCTGTCTCAAAGAATGACACATCTCTGTCTCTGTCTCAAAGAATGACACATCTCTGTCTCTGTCTCAAAGAATGACACATCTCTGTCTCTGTCTCAAATCAAAGAATGACACATCTCTGTCTCTGTCTCAAAGAATGACACATCTCTGTCTCTGTCTCAAAGAATGACACATCTCTGTCTCTGTCTCAAAGAATGACACATCTCTGTCTCTGTCTCAAAGAATGACACATCTCTGTCTCTGTCTCAAAGAATGACACATCTCTGTCTCTGTCTCAAAGAATGACACATCTCTGTCTCTGTCTCAAAGAATGACACATCTCTGTCTCTGTCTCAAAGAATGACACATCTCTGTCTCTGTCTCAAAGAATGACACATCTCTGTCTCTGTCTCAAAGAATGACACATCTCTGTCTCTGTCTCAAAGAATGACACATCTCTGTCTCTGTCTCAAAGAATGACACATCTCTGTCTCTGTCTCAAAGAATGACACATCTCTGTCTCTGTCTCAAAGAATGACACATCTCTGTCTCTGTCTCAAAGAATGACACATCTCTGTCTCTGTCTCAAAGAATGACACATCTCTTCTGTCTCTGTCTCAAAGAATGACACATCTCTGTCTCTGTCTCAAAGAATGACACATCTAGTCTCTGTCTCAAAGAATGACACATCTCTGTCTCTGTCTCAAATAATGACACATCTCTGTCTCTGTCTCAAAGAATGACACATCTCTGTCTCTGTCTCAAAGAATGACACATCTCTGTCTCTGTCTCAAAGAATGACACATCTCTGTCTCTGTCTCAAAGAATGACACATCTCTGTCTCTGTCTCAAAGAATGACACATCTCTGTCTCTGTCTCAAAGAATGACACATCTCTGTCTCTGTCTCAAAGAATGACACATCTCTGTCTCTGTCTCAAAGAATGACACATCTCTGTCTCTGTCTCAAAGAATGACACATCTCTGTCTCTGTCTCAAAGAATGACACATCTCTGTCTCTGTCTCAAAGAATGACACATCTCTGTCTCTGTCTCAAAGAATGACACATCTCTGTCTCTGTCTCAAAGAATGACACATACATCTCTGTCTCTGTCTCAAAGAATGACACATCTCTGTCTCTGTCTCAAAGAATGACACATCTCTGTCTCTGTCTCAAAGAATGACACATCTCTGTCTCTGTCTCAAAGAATGACACATCTCTGTCTCTGTCTCAAAGAATGACACATCTCTGTCTCTGTCTCAAAGAATGACACATCTCTGTCTCTGTCTCAAAGAATGACACATCTCTGTCTCTGTCTCAAAGAATGACACATCTCTGTCTCTGTCTCAAAGAATGACACATCTCTGTCTCTGTCTCAAAGAATGACACATCTTAGTCTCTGTCTGAAATAATGACACATCTTAGTCTCTTGTCTGAAATAATGACACATCTCTGTCTCTGTCTCAAAGAATGACACATCTCTGTCTCTGTCTCAAAGAATGACACATCTCTGTCTCTGTCTCAAATAATGACACATCTCTGTCTCTGTCTCAAAGAATGACACATCTCATCTCTGTCTCTGTCTCAAAGAATGACACATCTCTGTCTCTGTCTCAAAGAATGACACATCTCTGTCTCTGTCTCAAAGAATGACACATCTCTGTCTCTGTCTCAAGAATGACACATCTCTGTCTCTGTCTCAAATAATAACACATCTCTGTCTCTGTCTCAAATAATGACACATCTCTGTCTCTGTCTCAAAGAATGACACATCTCTGTCTCTGTCTCAAAGAATGACACATCTCTGTCTCTGTCTCAAATAATGACACATCTCTGTCTCTGTCTCAAAGAATGACACATCTCTGTCTCTGTCTCAAAGAATGACACATCTCTGTCTCTGTCTCAAAAAATGACACATATCTGTCTCTGTCTCAAAAACAAACACATCTCTGTCTCTGTCTCAAAGAATGACACATCTCTGTCTCAAAGAATGACACATCTCTGTCTCTGTCTCAAAAAAAGACACATCTCTGTCTCTGTCTGAAATAATGTAATGACACATCTCTGTCTCTGTCTCAAAGAATGACACATCTCTGGTCTCTGTCTCAAAGAATGACACATCTTAGTCTCTGTCTCAAAGAATGACACATCTGTCTCTGTCTCAAAGAATGACACATCTCTGTCTCTGTCTTAAAGAATGACACATCTCTGTCTCTGTCTCAAAGAATGACACATCTCTGTCTCTGTCTCAAAGAATGACACATCTCTGTCTCTGTCTCAAAGAATGACACATCTCTGTCTCTGTCTCAAAGAATGACACATCTCTGTCTCTGTCTCAAATAATGACACATCTCTGTCTCTGTCTCAAATAATGACACATCTCTGTCTCTGTCTCAAAGAATGACACATCTCTGTCTCTGTCTCAAATAATGACACATCTCTGTCTCTGTCTCAAAGAATGACACATCTGTCTCTGTCTCAAATAATGACACATCTCTGTCTCTGTCTCAAAGAATGACACATCTCTGTCTCTGTCTCGTCTCAAATAATGACACATCTCTGTCTCTGTCTCAAAGAATGACACATCTCTGTCTCTGTCTCAAAGAATGACACATCTCTGTCTCTGTCTCAAAGAATGACACATCTCTGTCTCTGTCTCAAATAATGACACATCTCTGTCTCTGTCTCAAAGAATGACACATCTCTGTCTCTGTCTCAAATAATGACACATCTCTGTCTCTGTCTCAAATAATGACACATCTCTGTCTCTGTCTCAAAGAATGACACATCTCTGTCTCTGTCTCAAAGAATGACACATCTCTGTCTCTGTCTCAAAGAATGACACATCTCTGTCTCTGTCTCAAAGAATGACACATCTCTGTCTCTGTCTCAAAGAATGACACATCTCTGTCTCTGTCTCAAAGAATGACACATCTCTGTCTCTGTCTCAAAGAATGACACATCTCTGTCTCTGTCTCAAAGAATGACACATCTCTGTCTCTGTCTCAAAAAATGACACATCTCTGTCTCTGTCTCAAAGAATGACACGTATCTGTCTCTGTCTCAAAGAATGACACTTATCTGTCTCTGTCTCAAAGAATGACACATCTCTGTCTCTGTCTCAAAGAATGACACATCTCTGTCTCTGTCTCAAAGAATGACACATCTCTGTCTCTGTCTCAAAGAATGACACATCTCTGTCTCTGTCTCAAAGAATGACACATCTTAGTCTCTGTCTCAAAGAATGACACATCTCTGTCTCTGTCTCAAATAATGACACATCTCTGTCTCTGTCTCAAAGAATGACACATCTCTGTCTCTGTCTCAAAGAATGACACATCTCTGTCTCTGTCTCAAATAATGACACATCTCTGTCTCTGTCTCAAAGAATGACACATCTCTGTCTCTGTCTCAAAGAATGACACGTATCTGTCTCTGTCTCAAATAATGACACATCTGTCTGTCTCTGTATCAAAGAATGACACATCTCTGTCTCTGTCTCAAGGAATTACACATCTCTGTCTCTGTCTCAAATAATAACACATCTCTGTCTCTGTCTCAAATAATAACACATCTCTGTCTCTGTCTCAAAGAATGACACATCTCTGTCTCTGTCTCAAAGAATGACACATCTCTGTCTCTGTCTCAAATAATGACACATCTCTGTCTCTGTCTCAAAGAATGACACATCTCTGTCTCTGTCTCAAAGAATGACACATCTCTGTCTCTGTCTCAAAGAATGACACATATCTGTCTCTGTCTCAAAGAATGACACATCTCTGTCTCTGTCTCAAAGAATGACACATCTCTGTCTCTGTCTCAAAGAATGACACATCTCTGTCTCTGTCTCAAAAAACAACACATCTCTGTCTCTGTCTGAAATAATGACACATCTTAGTCTCTTGTCTCAAAGAATGACACATCTTGGTCTCTGTCTCAAAGGATGACACATCTTAGTCTCTGTCTAAAAGAATGACACAGCTCTGTCTCAAAGAATGACACATCTCTGTCTCTGTCTTAAAGAATGACACATCTCTGTCTCTGTCTCAAAGAAAGACACATCTCTGTCTCTGTCTCAAGGAATTACACATCTCTGTCTCTGTCTCAAAGAATGACACATCTCTGTCTCTGTCTCAAAGAATGACACATCTCTGTCTCTGTCTCAAATAATGACACATCTTAGTCTCTGTCTGAAATAATGACACATCTTAGTCTCTGTCACAAAGAATGACACATCTCTGTCTCTGTCTCAAATAATAACACATCTCTGTCTCAAATAATGACACATCTGTCTCTGTCTCAAATAATGACACATCTCTGTCTCTGTCTCAAAGAATGACACATCTCTGTCTATGTCTCAAATAATGACACATCTCTGTCTCTGTCTCAAAGTATGACACATCACATCTCTGTCTCTGTCTCAAAGAATGACACATCTCTGCCTCTGTCTCAAAGAATGGCACATCTCTGTCTGTCTCAAATAATGACACATCTCTGTCTCTGTCTCAAAGACTGACATCTTAGTCTCTGTCTGAAATAATGACACATCTTAGTCTCTTGTCTGAAATAATGACACATCTCTGTCTCTGTCACAAAGAATGACACATCTCGGTCTCTGTCTCAAAGAATGACACATCTCTGTCTCTGTCTCAAGGAATTAGACATCTCTGTCTCTGTCTCAAAGAATGACACATCTCTGTCTCTGTCTCAAAGAATGACACATCTTAGTCTCTGTCTAAAAGAATGACACAGCTCTGTCTCAAATAATGACACATCTCTGTCTCTGTCTTAAAGAATGACACATCTCTGTCTCTGTCTCAAAGAATGACACATCTCTGTCTCTGTCTAAAAGAATGACACGTATCTGTCTCTGTCTCAAAGAATGACACTTATCTGTCTCTGTCTCAAAGAATGACACATCTTAGTCTCTGTCTAAAAGAATTACACATCTCTGTCTCTGTCTCAAAGAATGACACATCTCTGTCTCTGTCTCAAAGAATGACACATCTTAGTCTCTGTCTGAAATAATGACACATCTTAGTCTCTTGTCTGAAATAATGACACATCTCTGTCTCTGTCTCAAAGAATGACACATCTCTGTCTCTGTCTCAAAGAATGACACATCTATGTCTCTGTCTCAAATAATGACACATCTCTGTCTCCGTCTCAAAGAATGACACATCTCTGTCTCTGTCTCAAAGAATGACACGTATCTGTCTCTGTCTCAAATAATGACACAGCTCTGTCTCAAAGAATGACACATCTCTGTCTCTGTCTCAAGGAATTACACATCTCTGTCTCTGTCTCAAATAATAACACATCTCTGTCTCTGTCTCAAATAATAACACATCTCTGTCTCTGTCTCAAAGAATGACACATCTCTGTCTCTGTCTCAAAGAATGACACATCTCTGTCTCTGTCTCAAAGAATGACACATCTCTGTCTCTGTCTCAAAGAATGACACATCTCTGTCTCTGTCTCAAAGAATGACACATCTCTGTCTCTGTCTCAAAAAATGACACATATCTGTCTCTGTCTCAAAAAACAACACATCTCTGTCTCTGTCTCAAAGAATGACACATCTCTGTCTCTGTCTCAAATAATGACACATCTCTGTCTCTGTCTCAAAAAAGACACATCTCTGTCTCTGTCTGAAATAATGACACATCTTAGTCTCTGTCTCAAAGAATGACACATCTTGTCTCTGTCTCAAAGGATGACACATCTCTAGTCTCTGTCTCAAAGAATGACACATCTCTGTCTCTGTCTCAAAGAATGACACATCTCTGTCTCTGTCTCAAAGAATGACACATCTCTGTCTCTGTCTCAAAGAAAGAAAGACACATCTCTGTCTCTGTCTCAAGGAATTACACATCTCTGTCTCTGTCTCAAAGAATGACACATCTCTGTCTCTGTCTCAAAGAATGACACATCTCTGTCTCTGTCTCAAATAATGACACATCTTAGTCTCTGTCTGAAATAATGACACATCTTAGTCTCTGTCACAAAGAATGACACATCTCTGTCTCTGTCTCAAATAATAACACATCTCTGTCTCAAATAATGACACATCTGTCTCTGTCTCAAATAATGACACATCTCTGTCTCTGTCTCAAAGAATGACACATCTCTGTCTATGTCTCAAATAATGACACATCTCTGTCTCTGTCTCAAAGTATGACACATCTCTGTCTCTGTCTCAAAGAATGACACATCTCTGCCTCTGTCTCAAAGAATGGCACATCTCTGTCTGTTCTGTCTCAAATAATGACACATCTCTGTCTCTGTCTCAAAGACTGACATCTTAGTCTCTGTCTGAAATAATGACACATCTTAGTCTCTTGTCTGAAATAATGACACATCTCTGTCTCTGTCACAAAGAATGACACATCTCGGTCTCTGTCTCAAAGAATGACACATCTCTGTCTCTGTCTCAAGGAATTAGACATCTCTGTCTCTGTCTCAAAGAATGACACATCTCTGTCTCTGTCTCAAAGAATGACACATCTTAGTCTCTGTCTAAAAGAATGACACAGCTCTGTCTCAAATAATGACACATCTCTGTCTCTGTCTTAAAGAATGACACATCTCTGTCTCTGTCTCAAAGAATGACACATCTCTGTCTCTGTCTAAAAGAATGACACGTATCTGTCTCTGTCTCAAAGAATGACACTTATCTGTCTCTGTCTCAAAGAATGACACATCTTAGTCTCTGTCTAAAAGAATTACACATCTCTGTCTCTGTCTCAAAGAATGACACATCTCTGTCTCTGTCTCAAAGAATGACACATCTTAGTCTCTGTCTGAAATAATGACACATCTTAGTCTCTTGTCTGAAATAATGACACATCTCTGTCTCTGTCTCAAAGAATGACACATCTCTGTCTCTGTCTCAAAGAATGACACATCTATGTCTCTGTCTCAAATAATGACACATCTCTGTCTCCGTCTCAAAGAATGACACATCTCTGTCTCTGTCTCAAAGAATGACACGTATCTGTCTCTGTCTCAAATAATGACACAGCTCTGTCTCAAAGAATGACACATCTCTGTCTCTGTCTCAAGGAATTACACATCTCTGTCTCTGTCTCAAATAATAACACATCTCTGTCTCTGTCTCAAATAATAACACATCTCTGTCTCTGTCTCAAAGAATGACACATCTCTGTCTCTGTCTCAAAGAATGACACATCTCTGTCTCTGTCTCAAATAATGACACATCTCTGTCTCTGTCTCAAAGAATGACACATCTCTGTCTCTGTCTCAAAGAATGACACATCTCTGTCTCTGTCTAAAAAAATGACACATATCTGTCTCTGTCTCAAAAAACAACACATCTCTGTCTCTGTCTCAAAGAATGACACATCTCTGTCTCAAAGAATGACACATCTCTGTCTCTGTCTCAAAAAACAACACATCTCTGTCTCTGTCTGAAATAATGACACATCTTAGTCTCTTGTCTCAAAGAATGACACATCTTGGTCTCTGTCTCAAAGGATGACACATCTTAGTCTCTGTCTAAAAGAATGACACAGCTCTGTCTCAAAGAATGACACATCTCTGTCTCTGTCTTAAAGAATGACACATCTCTGTCTCTGTCTCAAAGAATGACACATCTCTGTCTCTGTCTCAAGGAATTACACATCTCTGTCTCTGTCTCAAAGAATGACACATCTCTGTCTCTGTCTCAAAGAATGACACATCTCTGTCTCTGTCTCAAATAATGACACATCTTAGTCTCTGTCTGAAATAATGACACATCTTAGTCTCTGTCACAAAGAATGACACATCTCTGTCTCTGTCTCAAATAATAACACATCTCTGTCTCAAATAATGACACATCTCTGTCTCTGTCTCAAAGAATGACACATCTCTGTCTATGTCTCAAATAATGACACATCTCTGTCTCTGTCTCAAAGTATGACACATCTCTGTCTCTGTCTCAAAGAATGACACATCTCTGCCTCTGTCTCAAAGAATGGCACATCTCTGTCTGTCTCAAATAATGACACATCTCTGTCTCTGTCTCAAAGACTGACATCTTAGTCTCTGTCTGAAATAATGACACATCTTAGTCTCTTGTCTTGTCTGAAATAATGACACATCCCTGTCTCTGTCACAAAGAATGACACATCTCGGTCTCTGTCTCAAAGAATGACACATCTCTGTCTCTGTCTCAAGGAATTACACATCTCTGTCTCTGTCTCAAAGAATGACACATCTCTGTCTCTGTCTCAAAGAATGACACATCTTAGTCTCTGTCTAAAAGAATGACACAGCTCTGTCTCAAAGAATGACACATCTCTGTCTCTGTCTTAAAGAATGACACATCTCTGTCTCTGTCTCAAAGAATGACACATCTCTGTCTCTGTCTCAAGAATTACACATCTCTGTCTCTGTCTCAAAGAATGACACATCTCTGTCTCTGTCTCAAATAATGACACATCTTTGTGTCTGTCTCAAATAATGACACATCTTAGTCTCTGTCTGAAATAATGACACATCTTAGTCTCTTGTCTGAAATAATGACACATCTCTGTCTCTGTCACAAAGAATGACACATCTCGGTCTCTGTCTCTGTCTCAAATAATAACACATCTCTGTCTCTGTCTCAAATAATGACACATCTCTGTCTCTGTCTCAAAGAATGACACATCTCTGTCTATGTCTCAAATAATGACACATCTCTGTCTCTGTCTCAAAGTATGACACATCTCTGTCTCTGTCTCAAAGAATGACACATCTCTGCCTCTGTCTCAAAGAATGGCACATCTCTGTCTGTCTCAAAGACTGACATCTTAGTCTCTGTCTGAAATAATGACACATCTCTGTCTCTGTCACAAAGAATAACACATCTCGGTCTCTGTCTCAAATAATAACACATTTCTGTCTCTGTTTCAAAGTATGACACATCTCTGTCTCTGTCTCAAAGAATGACACATCTCTGTCTCTGTCTCAAAGAATGACACATCTCTGTCTCTGTCTCAAAGAATGGCACATCTCTGTCTCTGTCTCAAATAATGACACATCTCTGTCTCTGTCTCAAAGAATGACACATCTTAGTCTCTGTGTGAAATAATGACACAGCTTAGTCTCTGTCTGAAATAATGACACGTCTCTGTCTCAAAGAATGACACGTATCTGTCTCTGTCTCAAAGAATGACACTTATCTGTCTCTGTCTCAAAAAACAACACATCTCTGTTTCTGTCTCAAAGAATGACACATCTCTGTCTCTGTCTCAAAGAATGACACATCTCTGTCTATGTCTCAAAGAATGACACATCTCTGTCTCTGTCTCAAAAAATGACACATCTCTGTCTCTGTCTCAAATAACAACACATCTCTGTCGCTGTCTCAAAGAATGACACATCTCTGTCTCGGTCTCAAAGAATGACACTTCTCTGTCTCTGTCTCAAAGAATGACACATCTCTGTCTCCGTCTCAAATAATGACACATCTCTGTCTCTGTGTCAAAGAATGAGACGGATCTGTCTCTGTCTCAAAGAATGACACATCTCTGTCTCTGTCTCAAAGAATGACACATCTCTGTCTCAAAGAATGACACATCTCTGTCTCTGTCTCAAAGAATGACACATCTCTGTCTCTGTCTCAAAGAATGACACATCTCTGTCTCTGTCTCAAAGAATGACACATCTCTGTCTCTGTCTCAAAGAATGACACATCTCTGTCTCTGTCTCAAAGAATGACACATCTCTGTCTCTGTCTCAAAGAATGACACATCTCTGTCTCTGTCTCAAATAATGACACATCTCTGTCTCTGTCTCAAAGAATGACACATCTCTGTCTCTGTCTCAAAGAATGACACATCTCTGTCTCTGTCTCAAAGAATGACACATCTCTGTCTCTGTCTCAAATAATGACACATCTCTGTCTCTGTCTCAAAGAATGACACATCTCTGTCTCTGTCTCAAAGAATGACACATCTCTGTCTCTGTCTCAAAGAATGACACATCTCTGTCTCTGTCTCAAAGAATGACACATCTCTGTCTCTGTCTCAAAGAATGACACATCTCTGTCTCTGTCTCAAAGAATGACACATCTCTGTCTCTGTCTCAAAGACTGACATCTTAGTCTCTGTCTGAAATAATGACACATCTCTAGTCTCTGTCTCAAATAATGACACATCTCTGTCTCTGTCTCAAAGAATGACACATCTCTGTCTCTGTCTCAAAGAATGACACATCTCTGTCTCTGTCTCAAAGAATGACACATCTCTGTCTCTGTCTCAAAGAATGACACATCTCTGTCTCTGTCTCAAAGAATGACACATCTTAGTCTCTGTCTCAAAGAATGACACATCTCTGTCTCTGTCTCAAAGAATGACACATCTCTGTCTCTGTCTCAAAGAATGACACATCTCTGTCTCTGTCTCAAAGAATGACACATCTCTGTCTCTGTCTCAAAGAATGACACATCTCTGTCTCTGTCTCAAAGAATGACACATCTCTGTCTCTGTCTCAAATAATGACACATCTCTGTCTCTGTCTCAAATAATGACACATCTTAGTCTCTGTCTGAAATAATGACACATCTCTGTCTCTTGTCTGAAATAATGACACATCTCTGTCTCTGTCTCAAAGAATGACACATCTCTGTCTCTGTCTCAAATAATGACACATCTCTGTCTCTGTCTCAAATAATGACACATCTCTGTCTCTGTCTCAAAGAATGACACATCTCTGTCTCTGTCTCAAATAATGACACATCTCTGTCTCTGTCTCAAAGAATGACACATCTCTGTCTCTGTCTCAAAGAATGACACATCTCTGCCTCTGTCTCAAAGAATGGCACATCTCTGTCTCTGTCTCAAAGACTGACACATCTTAGTCTCTGTCTGAAATAATGACACATCTCTGTCTCTGTCACAAAGAATGACACATCTCGGTCTCTGTCTCAAATAATAACACATCTCTGTCTCTGTTTCAAAGTATGACACATCTCTGTCTCTGTCTCAAAGAATGACACATCTCTGTCTCTGTCTCAAAGAATGACACATCTCTGTCTCTGTCTCAAAGAATGGCACATCTCTGTCTCTGTCTCAAATAATGACACATCTCTGTCTCTGTCTCAAAGAATGACACATCTTAGTCTCTGTCTGAAATAATGACACAGCTTAGTCTCTGTCTGAAATAATGACACGTCTCTGTCTCAAAGAATGACACGTATCTGTCTCTGTCTCAAAGAATGACACTTATCTGTCTCTGTCTCAAAAAACAACACATCTCTGTCTCTGTCTCAAAGAATGACACATCTCTGTCTCAAAGAATGACACATCTCTGTCTCTGTCTCAAAGAATGACACATCTCTGTCTCTGTCTCAAAGAATGACACATCTCTGTCTCTGTCTCAAAGAATGACACATCTCTGTCTCTGTCTCAAATAATGACACATCTCTGTCTCTGTCTCAAATAATGACACATCTCTGTCTCTGTCTCAAAGAATGACACATCTCTGTCTCTGTCTCAAAGAATGACACATCTCTGTCTCTGTCTCAAAGAATGACACATCTCTGTCTCTGTCTCAAAGAATGACACATCTCTGTCTCTGTCTCAAAGAATGACACATCTCTGTCTCTGTCTCAAAGAATGACACATCTCTGTCTCTGTCTCAAAGAATGACACATCTCTGTCTCTGTCTCAAAGAATGACACATCTTAGTCTCTGTCTCAAATAATGACACATCTCTGTCTCTGTCTCAAAGAATGACACATCTCTGTCTCTGTCTCAAAGAATGACACATCTCTGTCTCTGTCTCAAAGAATGACACATCTCTGTCTCTGTCTCAAAGAATGACACATCTCTGTCTCTGTCTCAAAGAATGACACATCTCTAGTCTCTGTCTAAAAGAATGACACATCTGTCTCTGTCTCAAAGAATGACACATCTCTGTCTCTGTCTTAAAGAATGACACATCTCTGTCTCTGTCTCAAAGAATGACACATCTCTGTCTCTGTCTCAAGGAATTACACATCTCTGTCTCTGTCTCAAAGAATGACACATCTCTGTCTCAAAGAATGACACATCTCTGTCTCTGTCTCAAAGAATGACACATCTCTGTCTATGTCTCAAAGAATGACACATCTCTGTCTCTGTCTCAAAAAATGACACATCTCTGTCTCTGTCTCAAATAATAACACATCTCTGTCTCAAATAATGACACATCTCTGTCTCTGTCTCAAAGAATGACACATCTCTGTCTATGTCTCAAATAATGACACATCTCTGTCTCTGTCTCAAAGTATGACACATCTCTGTCTCTGTCTCAAAGAATGACACATCTCTGCCTCTGTCTCAAAGAATGGCACATCTCTGTCTGTCTCAAATAATGACACATCTCTGTCTCTGTCTCAAAGACTGACATCTTAGTCTCTGTCTGAAATAATGACATCTTAGTCTCTTGTCTGAAATAATGACACATCTCTGTCTCTGTCACAAAGAATGACACATCTCGGTCTCTGTCTCAAAGAATGACACATCTCTGTCTCTGTCTCAAGGAATTACACATCTCTGTCTCTGTCTCAAAGAATGACACATCTCTGTCTCTGTCTCAAAGAATGACACATCTTAGTCTCTGTCTAAAAGAATGACACAGCTCTGTCTCAAAGAATGACACATCTCTGTCTCTGTCTTAAAGAATGACACATCTCTGTCTCTGTCTCAAAGAATGACACATCTCTGTCTCTGTCTCAAGGAATTACACATCTCTGTCTCTGTCTCAAAGAATGACACATCTCTGTCTCCGTCTCAAATAATGACACATCTTTGTGTCTGTCTCAAATAATGACACATCTTAGTCTCTGTCTGAAATAATGACACATCTTAGTCTCTTGTCTGAAATAATGACACATCTCTGTCTCTGTCACAAAGAATGACACATCTCTGTCTCTGTCTCAAATAATAACACATCTCTGTCTCTGTCTCAAATAATGACACATCTCTGTCTCTGTCTCAAAGAATGACACATCTCTGTCTATGTCTCAAATAATGACACATCTCTGTCTCTGTCTCAAAGTATGACACATCTCTGTCTCTGTCTCAAAGAATGACACATCTCTGCCTCTGTCTCAAAGAATGGCACATCTCTGTCTGTCTCAAAGACTGACATCTTAGTCTCTGTCTGAAATAATGACACATCTCTGTCTCTGTCACAAAGAATAACACATCTCGGTCTCTGTCTCAAATAATAACACATCTCTGTCTCTGTTTCAAAGTATGACACATCTCTGTCTCTGTCTCAAAGAATGACACATCTCTGTCTCTGTCTCAAAGAATGACACATCTCTGTCTCTGTCTCAAAGAATGGCACATCTCTGTCTCTGTCTCAAATAATGACACATCTCTGTCTCTGTCTCAAAGAATGACACATCTTAGTCTCTGTGTGAAATAATGACACAGCTTAGTCTCTGTCTGAAATAATGACACGTCTCTGTCTCAAAGAATGACACGTATCTGTCTCTGTCTCAAAGAATGACACTTATCTGTCTCTGTCTCAAAAAACAACACATCTCTGTCTCTGTCTCAAAGAATGACACATCTCTGTCTCAAAGAATGACACATCTCTGTCTCTGTCTCAAAGAATGACACATCTCTGTCTATGTCTCAAAGAATGACACATCTCTGTCTCTGTCTCAAAAAATGACACATCTCTGTCTCTGTCTCAAATAACAACACATCTCTGTCGCTGTCTCAAAGAATGACACATCTCTGTCTCGGTCTCAAAGAATGACACTTCTCTGTCTCTGTCTCAAAGAATGACACATCTCTGTCTCCGTCTCAAATAATGACACATCTCTGTCTCTGTGTCAAAGAATGAGACGGATCTGTCTCTGTCTCAAATAATGACAATTATCTGTCTCTGTATCAAAGAATGACACATCTCTGTATCTGACTCAAAGAATGACACATCTCTGTCTCTGTCTCAAAGAATGACACATCTCTGTCTCTGTCTCAAATAATGACACATCTCTGTCTCTGTCTCAAAGAATGACACGTATCTGTCTCTGTCTCAAAGAATGACACTTATGTGTCTCTGTCTCAAATAATGACACATCTCTGTCTCTGTCTCAAAGAATGACACATCTCTGTCTCAAAGAATGACACATCTCTGTCTCTGTCTCAAAGAATGACACATCTCTGTCTCTGTCTCAAAGAATGACACATCTTAGTCTATGTCTCAAAGAATGACACATCTCTGTCTCTGTCTCAAAAAATGACACATCTCTGTCTCTGTCTCAAAGAATGACACATCTTAGTCTCTGTCTCAAAGAATGACACATCTCTGTCTCTGTCTCAAAAAATGACACATCTCTGTCTCTGTCTCAAATAACAACACATCTCTGTCGCTGTCTCAAAGAATGACACATCTCTGTCTCGGTCTCAAAAAATGACACATCTCTGTCTCTGTCTCAAAGAATGACACATCTCTGTCTCCGTCTCAAATAATGACACATCTCTGTCTCTGTCTCAAAGAATGACACATATCTGTCTCTGTCTCAAATAATGACAATTATCTGTCTCTGTATCAAAGAATGACACATCTAAAGTCTCTGTCTCAAAGAATGACACATCTCAGTCTCTGTCTGAAATAATGACACATCTTAGTCTCTTGTCTGAAATAATGACACATCTCTGTCTCTGTCTCAAAGAATGACACATCTCTGTCTCTGTCTCAAAGAATGACACATCTCTGTCTCCGTCTCAAAGAATGACACATCTCTGTCTCTGTCTCAAAGAATGACACGTATCTGTCTCTGTCTCAAATAATGACACATCTCTGTCTCTGTCCAAAGAAAGACCCGTATCTGTCTCTGTCTCAAAGAACGACACATCTCTGTCTCTGTCTCAAAGAATAACACATCTCTGTCTCTGTCTCAAATAATGACACATCTCTGTCTCTGTCTCAAAGAATGACACATCTCTGTCTCTGTCTCAAATAATAACACATCTCTGTCTCTGTCTCAAATAATAACACATCTCTGTCTCTGTCTCAAAGAATGACACATCTCTGTCTCTGTCTCAAAGAATGACACATCTCTGTCTCTGTCTCAAAGAATGACACATCTCTGTCTCTGTCTCAAAGAATGACACATCTCTGTCTCTGTCTCAAAGAATGACACGTATCTGTCTCTGTCTCAAAGAATGACACTTATCTGTCTCTGTCTCAAAGAATGACACATCTTAGTCTCTGTCTAAAAGAATGACACATCTCTGTCTCTGTCTCAAAGAATGACACATCTCTGTCTCTGTCTCAAAGAATGACACATCTTAGTCTCTGTCTGAAATAATGACACATCTTAGTCTCTTGTCTGAAATAATGACACATCTCTGTCTCTGTCTCAAAGAATGACACATCTCTGTCTCTGTCTCAAAGAATGACACATCTCTGTCTCTGTCTCAAATAATGACACATCTCTGTCTCCGTCTCAAAGAATGACACATCTCTGTCTCTGTCTCAAAGAATGACACGTATCTGTCTCTGTCTCAAATAATGACACAGCTCTGTCTCAAAGAATGACACATCTCTGTCTCTGTCTCAAGGAATTACACATCTCTGTCTCTGTCTCAAATAATAACACATCTCTGTCTCTGTCTCAAATAATAACACATCTCTGTCTCTGTCTCAAAGAATGACACATCTCTGTCTCTGTCTCAAAGAATGACACATCTCTGTCTCTGTCTCAAATAATGACACATCTCTGTCTCTGTCTCAAAGAATGACACATCTCTGTCTCTGTCTCAAAGAATGACACATCTCTGTCTCTGTCTAAAAAAATGACACATATCTGTCTCTGTCTCAAAAAACAACACATCTCTGTCTCTGTCTCAAAGAAAGACACATCTCTGTCTCAAAGAATGACACATCTCTGTCTCTGTCTCAAAAAACAACACATCTCTGTCTCTGTCTGAAATAATGACACATCTTAGTCTCTTGTCTCAAAGAATGACACATCTTGGTCTCTGTCTCAAAGGATGACACATCTTAGTCTCTGTCTAAAAGAATGACACAGCTCTGTCTCAAAGAATGACACATCTCTGTCTCTGTCTTAAAGAATGACACATCTCTGTCTCTGTCTCAAAGAATGACACATCTCTGTCTCTGTCTCAAGGAATTACACATCTCTGTCTCTGTCTCAAAGAATGACACATCTCTGTCTCTGTCTCAAAGAATGACACATCTCTGTCTCTGTCTCAAATAATGACACATCTTAGTCTCTGTCTGAAATAATGACACATCTTAGTCTCTGTCACAAAGAATGACACATCTCTGTCTCTGTCTCAAATAATAACACATATCTGTCTCAAATAATGACACATCTGTCTCTGTCTCAAATAATGACACATCTCTGTCTCTGTCTCAAAGAATGACACATCTCTGTCTATGTCTCAAATAATGACACATCTCTGTCTCTGTCTCAAAGTATGACACATCTCTGTCTCTGTCTCAAAGAATGACACATCTCTGCCTCTGTCTCAAAGAATGGCACATCTCTGTCTGTCTCAAATAATGACACATCTCTGTCTCTGTCTCAAAGACTGACATCTTAGTCTCTGTCTGAAATAATGACACATCTTAGTCTCTTGTCTGAAATAATGACACATCTCTGTCTCTGTCACAAAGAATGACACATCTCGGTCTCTGTCTCAAAGAATGACACATCTCTGTCTCTGTCTCAAGGAATTAGACATCTCTGTCTCTGTCTCAAAGAATGACACATCTCTGTCTCTGTCTCAAAGAATGACACATCTTAGTCTCTGTCTAAAAGAATGACACAGCTCTGTCTCAAATAATGACACATCTCTGTCTCTGTCTTAAAGAATGACACATCTCTGTCTCTGTCTCAAAGAATGACACATCTCTGTCTCTGTCTCAAAGAATGACACGTATCTGTCTCTGTCTCAAAGAATGACACTTATCTGTCTCTGTCTCAAAGAATGACACATCTTAGTCTCTGTCTAAAAGAATGACACATCTCTGTCTCTGTCTCAAAGAATGACACATCTCTGTCTCTGTCTCAAAGAATGACACATCTTAGTCTCTGTCTGAAATAATGACACATCTTAGTCTCTTGTCTGAAATAATGACACATCTCTGTCTCTGTCTCAAAGAATGACACATCTCTGTCTCTGTCTCAAAGAATGACACATCTATGTCTCTGTCTCAAATAATGACACATCTCTGTCTCCGTCTCAAAGAATGACACATCTCTGTCTCTGTCTCAAAGAATGACACGTATCTGTCTCTGTCTCAAATAATGACACAGCTCTGTCTCAAAGAATGACACATCTCTGTCTCTGTCTCAAGGAATTACACATCTCTGTCTCTGTCTCAAATAATAACACATCTCTGTCTCTGTCTCAAATAATAACACATCTCTGTCTCTGTCTCAAAGAATGACACATCTCTGTCTCTGTCTCAAAGAATGACACATCTCTGTCTCTGTCTCAAATAATGACACATCTCTGTCTCTGTCTCAAAGAATGACACATCTCTGTCTCTGTCTCAAAGAATGACACATATCTGTCTCTGTCTAAAAAAATGACACATATCTGTCTCTGTCTCAAAAAACAACACATCTCTGTCTCTGTCTCAAAGAATGACACATCTCTGTCTCAAAGAATGACACATCTCTGTCTCTGTCTCAAAAAACAACACATCTCTGTCTCTGTCTGAAATAATGACACATCTTAGTCTCTTGTCTCAAAGAATGACACATCTTGGTCTCTGTCTCAAAGGATGACACATCTTAGTCTCTGTCTGAAATAATGACACATCTTAGTCTCTGTCACAAAGAATGACACATCTCTGTCTCTGTCTCAAATAATAACACATCTCTGTCTCAAATAATGACACATCTCTGTCTCTGTCTCAAAGAATGACACATCTCTGTCTATGTCTCAAATAATGACACATCTCTGTCTCTGTCTCAAAGTATGACACATCTCTGTCTCTGTCTCAAAGAATGACACATCTCTGCCTCTGTCTCAAAGAATGGCACATCTCTGTCTGTCTCAAATAATGACACATCTCTGTCTCTGTCTCAAAGACTGACATCTTAGTCTCTGTCTGAAATAATGACACATCTTAGTCTCTTGTCTGAAATAATGACACATCTCTGTCTCTGTCACAAAGAATGACACATCTCGGTCTCTGTCTCAAAGAATGACACATCTCTGTCTCTGTCTCAAGGAATTACACATCTCTGTCTCTGTCTCAAAGAATGACACATCTCTGTCTCTGTCTCAAAGAATGACACATCTTAGTCTCTGTCTAAAAGAATGACACAGCTCTGTCTCAAAGAATGACACATCTCTGTCTCTGTCTTAAAGAATGACACATCTCTGTCTCTGTCTCAAAGAATGACACATCTCTGTCTCTGTCTCAAGGAATTACACATCTCTGTCTCTGTCTCAAAGAATGACACATCTCTGTCTCTGTCTCAAATAATGACACATCTTTGTGTCTGTCTCAAATAATGACACATCTTAGTCTCTGTCTGAAATAATGACACATCTTAGTCTCTTGTCTGAAATAATGACACATCTCTGTCTCTGTCACAAAGAATGACACATCTCTGTCTCTGTCTCAAATAATAACACATCTCTGTCTCTGTCTCAAATAATGACACATCTCTGTCTCTGTCTCAAAGAATGACACATCTCTGTCTATGTCTCAAATAATGACACATCTCTGTCTCTGTCTCAAAGTATGACACATCTCTGTCTCTGTCTCAAAGAATGACACATCTCTGCCTCTGTCTCAAATAATGGCACATCTCTGTCTGTCTCAAAGACTGACATCTTAGTCTCTGTCTGAAATAATGACACATCTCTGTCTCTGTCACAAAGAATAACACATCTCGGTCTCTGTCTCAAATAATAACACATCTCTGTCTCTGTTTCAAAGTATGACACATCTCTGTCTCAAAGAATGACACATCTCTGTCTCTGTCTCAAAGAATGACACATCTCTGTCTCTGTCTCAAAGAATGGCACATCTCTGTCTCTGTCTCAAATAATGACACATCTCTGTCTCTGTCTCAAAGAATGACACATCTTAGTCTCTGTGTGAAATAATGACACAGCTTAGTCTCTGTCTGAAATAATGACACGTCTCTGTCTCAAAGAATGACACGTATCTGTCTCTGTCTCAAAGAATGACACTTATCTGTCTCTGTCTCAAAAAACAACACATCTCTGTTTCTGTCTCAAAGAATGACACATCTCTGTCTCAAAGAATGACACATCTCTGTCTCTGTCTCAAAGAATGACACATCTCTGTCTCTGTCTCAAAGAATGACACATCTTAGTCTCTGTCTCAAAGAATGACACATCTCTGTCTCTGTCTCAAAAAATGTCACATCTCTGTCTCTGTCTCAAATAACAACACATCTCTGTCTCTGTCTCAAAGAATGACACATCTCTGTCTCGGTCTCAAAGAATGACACATCTCTGTCTCTGTCTCAAAGAATGACACATCTCTGTCTCTGTCTCAAAGAATAACACATCTGTGTCTCTGTCCCAAAGAATAACACATCTCTGTCTCTGTCTCAAAGAATGACACATCTTAGACTCTGTCTCAAAGAATGACACATCTCTGTCTCTGTCTCAAAGAATGACACATCTCTGTCTCTGTCTCAATCTTTATCTGTCTACTTGCACACATACACACCACATACACACACATAAAGACACACACACCACATACACACACACACACACACACACCACATACACACACGTAAACACACACACACACCACATACACACAAACACACACACACACTACATACACATTCACATACACACCACATAGACACACATAAACACACACACACTCCTCCGCTTAGCCTCCCTAACCTGACAGATGGGCTCCCGAGCTGCACAGCGGTCTAAGGCACTGCATCTCAGTGCTTGAGGCGTCACTACAGACCCAGGTTCGATTCCAGGCTGTATCACAACCCGGCTGTGATTGGGAGTCCCATAGGGCGGCGCACAATTGGCCCAGCGTGGTCCGGGTTTGGCCGGTGTAGGCCGTCATTGTAAATAATAATTTTTTCTTAAGTGACTTGCCTAGTTAAATAAAGGTTAAAATAAAAAAGACGGGTTGCAGTACAATCCTCGATGTCGTTAAAATGTCTAACCCAATACTAAAGGTCAAAATATACACAGTGGTTTAATGTGTCAAAGCCCTCATCCCTCTCTTTCTTCACCTCTATTTCTCCCTCTCTCTATCATGTTGTTTACCTCTTCAATCACCTGTTTTCTAATGACTCAGAAAACGCTAACTTGCAGATTAAAATGTGTATTTCATATCGCTTTAGTTTGTAGCTTCTAGTGCCATTTCCTAATGGAGAAAATAGTTGTGTAAAGTGTTATTTAAAATGTGTCCCATTGCCTTTTGTTCAGAACCCTGCAGAGAGTGATTGCATTGGGTACTGTAATGTTTCAGAGGTTGACTGTATCAGATTTCCATCATGCCTCGTGGATACCAGAGGGTGTTCAGCTGGGCATCAGGTTGAGCTAAGTGAAAACTATAGCAGCCCTCCAGCTGACTAACAGAGGAGAAACAGCAGGAGAGAACAGGTCACTAAGGGACTGCTCACTGTCAGTCAACAAGTGGATAGGCATGGTGTGAGCAGACGCCTGGGGACATATTACTGATGTTGAGAGTAGAAGAGGTAGAAGAGATAGAAGAGATAGGAGAGATAGGAGAGGTAGGAGAGGTAGAAGAGATAGAAGAGGTAGGAGAGATAGAAGAGATAGGAGAGGTAGGAGAGGTAGAAGAGATAGGAGAGGTAGAAGAGATAGAAGAGATAGGAGAGATAGGAGAGGTAGAAGAGATAGGAGAGGTAGAAGAGATAGGAGAGGTAGAAGAGATAGAAGAGATAGGAGAGATAGGAGAGGTAGGAGAGATAGGAGAGGTAGGAGAGGTAGGAGAGGTAGGAGAGATAGGAGAGGTAGAGCAGGTTCTCTAACGGGACATGCTGGGTATGCTGAGGGGATCTCTGCCCCCCCTAGCAACTCGGGGGTAGCCCTCATTCAATTCTTTGTCAATTACGTTGTCATCAAGCCATTTGGGGCTTTAAGGCTTAGAAAAGGAAGACAAGAAAAGGACAGGCTGATGTCATTAAAGTCATACACACTGAGCTCCTGTTGAGGAGGTGGGGGGCTTCATTAGGAGGAGAAAGAAAGGCCGCCAATGAGGGAGTGTGTGTGTCTGTGTGTGTGTGTGTGTGTGTGTGTGTGTGTGTGTGTGTGTGTGTGTGTGTGTTATTTGAGAGAAAGATAACAGTTGTCTCCTGCATGTTTCCTCTCACCAGCCATTCTGTTAGGATTTAGTTGTGTCCCTCTCCTGCTCTGTCCCACAGTGTTGGGTCAAGAAGAGGGGAGAGTTGTGAGAGAGGGATGGGGGAAGAGGAGGAGGAGGAGAAGGGGCTGGTTAGAGGGGCTGTTTGTCACTGTGAATGGGCTCAGGGTGGTTCACATCATCGGGGCATTGATGGTGTCCCCTCCCCTGTTGTAAAACAAGGTCCTGTGTGCCTGCCTGAACACTGGGGCATTGTGTCCGCCCCTCACAAGCACGATACCACCCAGAGTGTCTCCATGCACTACCCCCCCCCCTCTCTCTCTCTCTCTCTCTCTCCCCTCCACCCCTCTCTCTCCCTCTTTCTCTCCTCCACCCCTCTCTCTCTTTCTCCTCCACCCCTCTCTCTCTCTCTCCTCCACCCCTCTCTCTCTCTCTCTCCTCCACCCCTCTCTCTCTCTCTCTCTCTCCTCCAACCCTTTCTCTCTCTCTCTCTCTCGCTCCCTCCTCCACCCCTCTCTCTCTCTCTCTCTCGCTCTCTCTCCTCCACCCCTCTCTCTCTCTATCTCCTCCACCCCTCTCTCTCTTTCTCCTCCACCCCTCTCTCTCTTTCTCCTCCACCCCTCTCTCTCTCTCCTCCACCCCCTCTCTCTTTCTCCTCCACCTCTCTCTCCCGCTCTCTCTCCTCCACCCCTCTCTCTCTCTCTCCTCCACCCCTCTCGCTCTCTCTCTCTCTCCTCCACCCCCCCTCTCTCGCTCTCTACTCCACCCCTCTCGCTCTCTCCTCCACCCCTCTCTCTCTCTTTCCTCCACCCCCTCTCTCTTTCTCCTCCACCCCTCTCTCCATCTCTCTCTCTTTCTCTCTCTCTCTCCTCCACCCCTCTCGCTCTCTCTCTCTCTCCTCCACCCCTCTCTCTCTCTCTCTCTTTCCTCCACCCCCCTCTCTCTTTCTCATCCACCCCTCTCTCCCTCTCTCTCTCTTTCTCTCTCTCATCCACCCCTCTCTCTCTCTCCCTCCTCCACCCCTCTCTCTCCTCCACCCCTCTCGCTCTCTCTCTCTCCTCCACCCCTCTCTCTCTCTCCTCCAACCCTCTCTCTCTCTCTCTCTCCTCCACCCCTCTCTCTCTCTCCTCCACCCCCTCTCTCTCTCCTCCACCCCTCTCTCTCTCTCTCTCTCCTCCACCCTTCTCTCTCTTTCTCCTCCACCCTCTCTCTCTCTCTCTCCTCCACCCCTCTCTCTCTCTCTCCTCCACCCCTCTCGCTCTCTCTCTCTCCTCCACCCCTCTCTCTCTCTCCTCCAACCCTCTCTCTCTCTCTCTCCTCCACCCCCTCTCTCTCTCCTCCACCCCTCTCTCTCTCTCTCTCTCTCTCTTTCCTCCACCCCTCTCTCTCTTTCTCCTCCACCCTCTCTCTCTCTCTCTCTCCTCTACCCCTCCCCCTCTCTCTCTCTCTCTCTCTCCTCCACCCCTCTTTCTCTCTCTCCTCCACCCTCTCTCTCTCTCTCTCTCCTCCACCCTTCTCTCTCTATCCTCCACCCCTCTCTCTCTCTCCTCCACGCCTCACCCCTGCCTCCCCACTCTCTCTCTCTCTCTCTCTCTCTCTCCTCCACACCTCACCCCTGCCTCCCCCTCTCTCTCCCCCCTCTCTCTCTCCCCCCTCAGCAGAGTGTGACCCAACAGGCCAGCCTAGGCTGACTGGAGCTGCATGGGGATCCAGGGAGGGGTCAACATGAGGAACTAAACTGCTGTGTGTAACCCTAGATAGCAAGCTTTCATGCTCAAAACATATAGACTCAATGGTTGCTAAAATGGGAAGAGGTCTGTCCATTGTGGTGCATTGCTCTGTCTTCTTGACATCTCAGTCGACCAGACAGGTCCTACAGGCCCTAGTTTTGTCGCACCTGGACTACTAACCAGCTGTGTGGTCATGTGCGGCAAAGAAGGACATAGGTAAATTGAAGCTGGTCCAGAACAAAGCAGCATGTACCGCACTTAGATGTACACGGAGGGCAAGTGTCAGTAACATGCATGTCGGTCTCTCCTGGCTTAAAGTTGAGGAGAGATTGACTGCATCACCATTGGTCTTTGCGCGAGGCATTGATGTGTCGAAGGTACCGAACTGTCTGTTCAAGCAGTTGGCACACAGTACGGACACTCATCGGTACAACACAAGACATGCAACCCAGAGGTCTCTTCACAGTCCCCAGGTCCAGAACAGAGGCTGGGAAACGCACAGTATTAAATAGAGCCATGACTAAATGGAACTCACTGCCACACCAGGTAACTCAAGCTAGCAATAAAAACAGTTTTAAAAAAAACTGATAAAAGAACAAAGGGGACTGTGAAGAGACACAGTCATTTGATATATATTGTATTGTAATTTGCACTGTACTATGTATTAGACCTAGATATTGTGTGTATATGTAGGCTGTGTGTGACGTTTTACATTGATGTAGATCGGTCCTTGACTAATAATGTTCTGTACTATACATTATGTCATGTTTCATGTGGACCCCAGGAAGAGTAGCTGATGCTTTTGTAGCGGCTAACGGGATCCTAATAAATACCAAATTATACCCAGTTAGAGGAGAGGGAACTGGGGGAAGGGGAGGGGTCAACATGGTCAACATGGAAGAACGAGGACAGGAAATATACAGTAACTAATAGAGGAAGAGAGAAGGGAGGGAGGGAGGGAGGGAGGGAGGGAGGGAGGGAGGGAAGAAGAGACGACAGAGGCAGCGTGGGATTCGCAGGGAGGCGGGGGGAGGGGCGTAAGGGTTTAGAGGCTGGTGTGCAGGGGGCGTTCCCCCGGGTTTCCCCTAACATGCTAGGCTAATGGGAAGATTGATGGATAGAGACGGCGAAACAAAACAGGGGGTGGCAATAAAAATAATGGGAGAACGGTTGAACGGTGGCTTATAGCTTGTATCTCAGGGAGGGAGGGAGGGATGTGTCTTTGTGAGCGTGGGCAGGGAACAGTAGGGATTTTTAGTGCCCTAAGGGGGAAGAGAGAGGGTTTGACTCATGTCTAATTACCAGGGAGGCCTGGAGAGCCGCGGTACAAGACAAGTGTGAGGGGAGGGAGAATGAGACAGGATACAGGGGGTAGCAGAGGTCAATGCTGACCACCTAAGATGTCCCCCCCTAACACCCAGAAACCTCCCCCCTCCTCCTCTCCTCCCCTATTCTCCCCCATCCTCCCTCCCTCACAGAACACAATGATGTAAATAAAAACATGTCCTTGCCTAAATCTGAGAATTTACTGCCTGCCCACTCACTTCTCCATATCTCAGCCTGGTTACCAAGGGGTGAATGGGACGGGGGGCCTTTGAGTTTAGAGGGTCAGGCCTGTGTCTCTGGAGGAGGGGGTCCTCGACTCCTGGAGCACCTTGAAGAGGACTCACAACAGCTACACAAACCATACACGCACACGCGCGCGCGCGCACACGCACACACACACACACACACACACACACACACACACACACACACACACACACACACACACACACACACACACACACAGAGACGATAGAGGGGTCCTGTGTTTCCAACTCAGGGGTTAACGAGTGCTTCAGTGTGTTGTTGTTCCCTCTCCAGAGCCTTGAGTCCCTAAATCATGACAGCTACCCACCGGGCCTTCATCCCACCTGACCCCACAGGGCCATCATCCCACCGGGCCATCATCCCACCTGACCCCACCGGGCCATCATCCCACCTGACCCCACTGGGCCATCATCCCACCTGAACCCACCGGGCCATCATCCCACCTGACCCCACCGGGCCATCATCCCACCGGGCCATCATCCCACCTGACCCCACCGGGCCATCATCCCACCTGACCCCACCGGGCCATCACCCCACCTGACCCCACCGGGCCATCATCCCACCTGACCCCACAGGGCCATCATCCCACCTGACCCCACCGGGCCATCATCCCACCTGACCCCACCGGGCCATCATCCCACCTGACCCCGCCGGGCCATCATCCCACCTGACCCCGCCGGGCCATCATCCCACCTGACCCCAACACCTCCACACCCCAACACCCCAACACCTCCACACCCCAACACCTCCACACCCCCACACCCCAACACCTCCACACACCAACACCCCCAACACCTCCACACCCCAACACCTCCACACCACAACACCTCCACACCCCAACACCTCCACACCCCAACACCTCCACATCCCAACACCTCCACACCCCAAAACCTCCACAACCCAACACCCCAACACCTCCACAACCCAACACCTCCACACCTCCACACCTACAACACCTCCACACCCCCAATACCTCCACACCCCAACACCTCCACACCCCAACACCCCAACACCTCCACACCCCCAATACCTCCACACCTCCCTCCATTTCTTATTCCTCCCTCCGTCCCTCCATCGGCCTGGGTCAAACCACCCTCATGCCCACAGCTTAGTATTCCCCACAGGTCCTCCCCACAATGCTACTTTACTTTCATTCTCTCCATCCCATCTGCTTTCCCTGGCACACCCGTCTGACATTCACCTTGAGAGAAAGAGAGAGAGGGAGAGAAAGAGAGCGTGCCACCAGTCTCTCCTGCCAGTGCTACCATGGCAGAGAAAAACAGACTCAGCCAAGAAATCTAAACTGCAGTATTGTGAAGAACAAGGGATGGAGGGAAGGGGATGGAGGGAGGGAGGGAGGGGGTCTTGTTAAGGGAGAAAATACTCTCTCTATTCCCTGTGTAAATCAGCGTGCTTGTTGAAGACAGACAGGTCTAAGAAGCTCCAGTCCTGCCAGTAAAGAGCCTCCCGCCCGGCTGCCCAGGCAGCTGCACCCTGCTCTGTGCCCACTGCAGCAAGGGAGAGAGAGAGAGAGAAAAAGAGAGAGAGAGAGAGAGAGAGAGAGAGAGATAGGGGGAGAGAGTGAGGAAGAGAGGGGGAGAGAGAGAGAAAGAGAGAGAGAAAGAGAGGGGGGGAGAGAGAGGAAGAGAGGGGGAGAGAACGAGAAAGAGAGAGAGAGAGAGAGAGAGAAGGGGGGGGGAGGAAGAGAGGGGGAGAGAGAGAGAGAGGGAAACAGAGAGCTTTGTGTGAGGGCATGGGGTGGCATGGCCTGGAATGTGAAACCGTTGGGCTTTATAGAGACTGAGGGGAGTTGAGAGAAGACAGAGAGCCATGCTGGCGTCTTAGTGTTGTGTTGCTGGGGGGAATGTGGCGTGGTGTGGAGAACATAGCCAGTACTATTCATTGTGTTACCGATGAGGCCAGGACCACTGTCCCACTGTAGTGAATACTGACCCACTGTAGTGAATACTGTCCCACTGTAGTCAATACTGTCCCACTTTAGTAAATACTGACCCACTGTAGTGAATACCGTCCCACTGTAGTGAATACTGTCCAACTGTAGTGAATACTGACCCACTGTAGTGAATACTGTCCAACTGTAGTGAATACTGACCGACTGTAGTGAATACTGTCCAACTGTAGTGAATACTGGCCCACTGTAATGAATACTGTCCAAATGTGGTGAATACTGACCCACTGTAGTGAATACTGACCCACTATAGTGAATACTGACCCACTATAGTGAATACTGACCCACTATAGTGAATATTGTCCAACTGCTAGAAACACGCTTGTTGGCAGTCATTACTCATTGAGATGTATCCATGTGCCACACTCAGACACACACAGACACACACAAACACACACGCTCTGCACACACACGCTCTGCACACACGCACACACACACACACACAAACACACAAAACCTTTTCACTGCCTCCTATGCTGTCAGTTAACAAGTTAACATCTCACTCTGTGATGGCACCTACGGTGTTGTGGGTGCGTTCACATGTCCTTCAAGCGCATGTGTGTGTTTAGCAGGCAGGTGGTAAAGAACAGACTGGGCTGTGCTGAGAGAGAGAGGCTGTGCTGAGATAGAGAGGCTGTGCTGAGAGAGAGAGAGGCTGTGCTGAGAGAGAGAGAGAGGCTGTGCTGAGAGAGAGAGAGGCTGTGCTGAGAGAGAGAGGCTGTGCTGAGAGAGAGAGGCTGTGCAGAGAGAGAGAGGCTGTGCTGAGAGAGAGAGGCTGTGCTGAGAGAGAGAGGCTGTGCTGAGAGAGAGAGGCTGTGCAGAGAGAGAGAGGCTGTGCTGAGAGAGAGAGGCTGTGCTGAGAGAGAGAGGCTGTGCTGAGAGAAAGAGGCTGTGCTGAGAGAGAGAGGCTGTGCTGAGAGAGAGAGACTGTGCTGAGAGAGAGAGGCTGTGCTGAGAGAGAGAGGCTGTGCTGAGAGAGAGAGAGAGCAAGAGAGAGAGGCTGTGCTGAGAGAGAGAGGCTGTGCTGAGAGAGAGAGGCTGTGCTGAGAGAGAGAGGCTGTGCTGAGAGAGAGAGGCTGTGCTGAGAGAGAGAGGCTGTGCTGAGATAGAGAGGCTGTGCTGAGAGAGAGAGGCTGCGCTGAGAGAGAGAGGCTGCGCTGAGAGAGAGAGGCTGTGCTGAGAGAGAGAGGCTGCGCTGAGAGATAGAGGCTGTGCTGAGAGAGAGAGGCTGTGCTGAGAGAGAGAGGCTGCGCTGAGAGAGAGAGAGGCTGTGCTGAGCGAGAGAGGCTGTGCTGAGAGAGAGAGACAGAGAGAGAGAGAGAATGTGCTGAGAGAGAGACAGAGAGAGAGAGAGAGAGAGAGAGAGAGAGAGAGAGAGAGAGAGAGAGAGAGAGAGAGAGAGAGAGAGGCTGTGCTGAGAGAGAGAGGCTGTGCTGAGAGAGAGAGGCTGTGCTGAGAGAGAGAGGCTGCGCTGAGAGAGAGAGCTGGGCTGAGAGAGAGAGGCTGTGCTGAGAGAGAGAGAGAGAGAGAGAGAGAGAGAGAGAGAGAGAGAGAGAGAGAGAGGATGTGCTGAGAGAGAGAGACAGAGAGAGAGAGAGAGAGAGAATGTGCTGAGAGAGAGACAGAGAGAGAGAGAGAGAGAGAGAGAGAGAGAGAGAGAGAGAGAGAGAGAGAGAGAGAGAGAGAGAGAGAGAGAGAGAGAGAGAGAGTGAGAGGCTGTGCTGAGATAGAGAGGCTGTGCTGAGAGAGAGAGCCATGCTGAGTGAGAGACTTTGCTGAGATGGAGAGGCTGTGCTGAGAGAGAGAGAGAGAGAGAGAGAGAGAGAGAGAGATTGTGCTGAGAGAGAGAGACAGAGAGAGAGCGATAGAGAGAGTGAGAGGCTGTGCTGAGAGAGAGAGAGGCTGTGCTGAGAGAGAGAGAGAGAGAGAGAGAGAGAGAGAGAGAGAGAGTGCTGAGAGAGAGAGAGAGCGAGAGAGAGAGAGAGAGAGAGTCGGTGCTGAGAGAGAAAGCCTGTGCTGAATGGAGCCTGTAATGAGGTGTCTGGCAGAGAGACAGGGGCTGATGCCGGGGCCACTAATGGGCTCCTACAGCATCTAATAGGCAGTAATTACAGTGTGTGTTTTCAGAGACTCACTCACACTGTTACCATCACACCTACTAACTCTACTCATCACCCTCCCACCACACACACACACACACACAAACACAGACACACACACACACACACACTTTACACCTACTCCACTCCACACCACTCCACAGCACAGGCCTCTGACTGACAGAGCGCTGACTGAAGGTTGATCAGTTCAGCCACAGAACTACAGGGTATAGTAGGGGGTGTGTTGTTGTGTTTGTCAAGTGACAGAAACGGCTGTTTATTATTTTATAGACACTGTACTTACACTTTGGTTACATCTAACTTTTAAAACATAACATTTTGGACATATGTAAAATACCAACAGTGTCAGCTGTGAATCATTACATGAATGTATCATGATCCAAATCTTCAATTCATAATCATGATTCATGACACATAGAGAGGATATGGATGATGATGATGATGCAATCCGTTGTCTCCCCTCCATGTGCACTCTGACCCCCTCACAACCTTATAGTGACCTCACAGGGATTTGGGGAAGGGGAAGCCCTCTCCATGACCTCATCAATTAGAACTCTGAGAGAGAGAGAGAGAGAGAGAGAGAGAGAGAGAGAGAGAGAGAGAGAGAGAGAGAGAGAGAGTGAGAGAGAGAGTGAGAGAGAGAGGTGGGGAGAGAGTAGGAGAGAGAGAGAGTGAGATAGAGAGAGAGAGAGAGAGAGAGAGAGAGAGAGAGAGAGGTGGGGAGAGCAATAGAGAGAAGAGAAAGAGAGAGAGGTGGGGAGAGAGAGTAGGGGAGAGAGAGAGCGAGAGAGAGTGAGATAGAGAGATGGGGAGAGAGAGTAGGAGAGAGAGAATGAGAGAGAGCGAGAGAGAGAGGTGGGGAGAGAGAGAGAGAAAGAGAGGTGGGGAGAGAGAAAGAGAGAGAGAGCGAGTGAAAGAGTTTGGGGGAAGCCCTCTCCATGACCTCATTAATTACAGCTCCAGCAGGACAGCTTCAGGTTCTTTCTCTGAGTGGTGCTCCATTTTCCTCTCCTTCTCTCATCCTTCTCTCCACACATCAACATGCCACCCTCACTGCTCTCTCTCTCTCTCTCTCTCTCTCTCTCTCTCTCTCTCTCTCTCTCTCTCTCTCTCTCTCTCTCTCTCTCTCTCTCTCTCTCTCTCTCTCTCTCTCTCTCTCTCTCTCTCTCTCTCTCTCTCTCTCTCTCTCTCTCTCTCTCTCTCTCTCTCTCTCTCTCTCTCTCTCTCTCTCTCTCTCTCTCTCTCTCTCTCTCTCTCTGAGCCTGCCCGGCCTGCTGCTCCAACTCTGATTGGTGAGGCTGCCAGTGTTGACGAATCGCAGAACTCTCTGGCTCGTTGTTAGACAAATGAGACTCTTTGATAGCGCAAGCTCTTTGTCATTGGCTCCCCTATTTCTCTCTCCTTCACCATATCACTCTCTCTGTCACCCTCCTGATCTCTCTGACAACCTCCTGATCTCTCCATCACCCTCCTGATCTCTCTGTCACCCTCCTGATTTCTCCGTCACCCTCCTGATCCCTCCGTCACCCTCCTGATATCTCCGTCACCCTCCTGATATCTCCGTCACCCTCCTGATATCTCCGTCACCCTCCTGATATCTCCGTCACCCTCCTGAATGTGAAAATGCAGTTTTCACATGTGTATTTGTTTCATTTATAACTGCACAGGACCCCAAAAAAATATCTAAACTGAAAGCCTTCAAAGCCAAAAATGGCCTGGAACAAATAATTTAGAATTCAAATTAATTAATTTGGCTGGAGCAAGGTGATTCTGGTTTAATGTGTAATTAATCTGACATGTGGTAGGTTACAGGTGCCTACAGGGTAAAAACAGCCATCCTTCCTCATTCCTTCTATCTGTGAATCCCAACACTTGTGGTCGTCACTATCTGGCCAAGTCAGAAGTCCCGCCTATTTCTACAATTTATCTTCTAACCCTAACCTTAACCCTAACCTTAACTACACTGCTAACCTTAGGCCTAACCCTAACCACACTGCTAACCTTAGGCCTAACCTAACCCTAACCACACTGCTAACCTTAGGCCTAACCCTAACCACACTGCTAACCTTAGGCCAAACCTTAACCCTAACCTTAACCACACTGCTAACCTTAACCCTAACCTTAACCGCACTGCTAACCTTAGGCCTAACCATAACCTTAACCACACTGCTAACCTTAGGCCTAACCCTAACCTTAACCCTAACCTTAACCACACTGCTAACCTTAGGCCTAACCCTAACCTTAGCCCTAACCTTAACCACACTGCTAACCTTAGGCCTAACCCTAACCTTAACCCTAACCTTAACCACACTGCTAACCTTAGGCCTAACCCTAACCCTAACCTTAACCACACTGCTAACCTTAGGCCTAACCCTAACCTTAACCCTAACCTTAACCACACTGCTAACCTTAGGCCTAACCCTAACCCTAACTACACTGCTAACCTTAGTCCTAACCCTAACCTTAACCCTAACCTTAACCACACTGCTAACCTTAGGCCTAACCCTAACATTAACCCTAACCTTAACCACACTGCTAACCTTAGGCCTAACCCTAACCTTAACCACACTGCTAACCTTAGGCCTAACCCTAACCTTAACCCTAACCTTAACCACACTGCTAACCTTAGGCCTAACCCTAACCCTAACTACACTGCTAACCTTAGTCCTAACCCTAACCTTAACCCTAACCTTAACCACACTGCTAACCTTAGGCCTAACCCTAACATTAACCCTAACCTTAACCACACTGCTAACCTTAGGCCTAACCCTAACCTTAACCACACTGCTAACCTTAGGCCTAACCCTTAACCACACTGCTAACATTAGGCCTTACCCTAACCACACTGCTAACCTTAGGCCTAACCCTAACCACATTGCTAACCTTAGGCCTACCCTAACCACACTGCTAACCTAAGTCCTAACCCTTAAAGATAGAATCCCTAATTGAAACAATAACAAAGCGGTATGTTTTGGGAAAAAAGCTGAGGGATTCCAATGGGCACAGATGTCAATTCAATATCTACCACGTTGATTCAACATAATTTCATTGAAATTACATGGAAACAATGATGATTCAACCAGTGTGTGCCCAGTGGGATGAGCCTGGAGAAATGTATTCACAAATTCATAGACAGAGCTATGGATGCAAGGACTGATCACCGATCATATCAAATGTATAATTTTAACCATTGCAGTGTTTGTTTACATTTACACTACAAGTCAAACGTTTTACAACACCTACTCATTCAAGGGTTTTTCTTTATTTTTACTATTTTCTACAATGTAGAATAATAGTGAAGACATCAAAACTATGAAATAACACATATGGAATCATGTAGTAACGAAAAAAGTGTTTAATAACTCAAAATATATTTTAGATTTTTCAAATAGCCACCCTTTGCCTTGATGACAGCTTTGCACACTCTTGGCATTCTCTCAACCAGCTTCACCTGGAATGCTTTTCCAACAGTCTTGAAGGAGTTCCCACATATGCTGAGCACTTGTTGGCTGCTTTTCCTTCACTCTGCCGTCCGACTCATCCCAAACCATCTCAATTTGGTTGAGGTCGGGGGATATGGGAGGCCAGGTCATCTGATGCAGCACTCCATCACTCTCCTTCTTGGTAAAATAGCCCTTACACAGCCTGGGGGTGTGTTTTGGGTCATTGTCCTGTTGAAAAACAAATGATAGTCCCACTAAACCCACTGTTTACAAACAGAGTAGAAAAAGGTTATATTCTGGGTTCTGATGGGGTAAGACAGTTGAACTGAGCTCATGAGGCATTTATAAGTTATATTCTTCAAGAACCAATGGGTACACAGCATATCAGCGGAGGCTGCTGAGGGAATGGAGTGAATGGAATGGCATCAAACACATGGAAACCATGGAAACCATGTGTTTGATGTATTAGATACCATTCCACTGATTCCGCTCCAGCCATTACCACGAGCCCGTTCTCCCCAATTAAGGTGCCACCAACCTCCTGTGCAGGCCTCCTGTAGCTCAGTTGGTAGAGCATGGCGCTTGCAACGCCAGGGTTGTGGGTTCGATTCCCACGGGGGGCCAGTATGAAAAATGTATGCACTCACTAACTGTAAGTCGCTCTGGATAAGAGCGTCTGCTAAAATGACTAAAAAATATATATTTCATTTATATGTACAGTATGTAACAGTTAACAGCAAATGTTTTACAATGTAGCGAATTTTGACTTTGCATCTTGGCAATCTAGCGAGAACTCAATACTTCCTGGATTCCAAATCGTCCCCTAACCCCTAGATCTGAAGAGATTGGAGTAAAGGAATATAATGAAACACCACCCAGCTTTTACCACTTAGTGAAAACCGTAAGAAACTTCAAAAATAAAATAAAAAATCAATAAACTCTATACCGTGAGTCATGCAGTGAAACAAATTGTTGTGTTATCGTGTTGAATTGACGTATTAATCCAGAGTTGTCCTGTGTTCTCTCGCATCTTGAAATCCTAATTCTCTCTAATGTTGTATGTACAGTATGCGATGGGCGGCAGGTAGCTTAGCTTAGTGGTTAAGAGCGTTGTGCCAGTAACCGAAAGGTCGCTGGTTCTAATCCCCGAGCCGACTAGGTGAAAAATCTGTCGATGTGCCCTTGAGCAAGGCACTTAACCCTAATTGCTCCTGTAAGTCGCTCTGGATAAGAGCGTCTGCTAAATGACTAAAATGTAAATGTATACAGAGTGGCACCACCGGCTCAAAAGTGGTATGGCAAAAGTTGTATGTGTCTTTTCTGGGGCCTGGAGGTTTTCCTGATCTCATGACCTGGTCAGGTAAAGCTCTGGGTCCTATTTGCAGTCTATGACAAAATATTATTATAGATAGATAGCTTCCCTTTTCATCAGTGCTATGACTATAGGGCCGGGGGTTTTCTAGTCAGGTCAAGTTAATTAGAAACACTAAGGTGGATCAAACCCTTTCAAACTACCACATATAGTGGGGAGAACAAGTATTTGATACACTGCCGATTTTGCAGGTTTTCCTACTTACAAAGCATGTAGAGGTCTGTAATTTTTATCATAGGTACACTTCAACTGTGAGAGACGGAATCTAAAACAAAAATCCAGAAAATCACATTGTATGATTTTTAAGTTATTAATTTGCATTTTATTGCATGACATAAATATTTGATCACCTACCAACCAGTAAGAATTTTGGCTTTCACAGACCTGTTAGTTTTTCTTTAAGAAGCCCTCCTGTTCTCCACTCATTAACTGTATTAACTGCACCTGTTTGAACTCGTTACCTGTATAAAAGACACCAGTCCACACACTCAATCAAACAGACTCCAACCTCTCCACAATGGCCAAGACCAGAGAGCTGTGTAAGGACATCAGGGATAAAATTGTAGACCTGCACAAGGCTGGGATGGCCTACAGGACAATAGGCAAGCAGCTTGGTGAGAAGGCAACAACTGTTGGCGCAATTATTAGAAAATGGAAGAAGTTCAAGATGACGGTCAATCACCCTCGGTCTGGGGCTCCATGCAAGATCTCACCTCGTGGGGCATTAATGATCATGAGGAAGGTGAGGGATCAGCCCAGAACTACACGGCAGGACCTGGTCAATGACCTGAAGAGAGCTGGGACCACAGTCTCAAAGAAAACCATTAGTAACACACTACGCCGTCATGGATTAAAATCCTGCAGTGCACGCAAGGTCCCCCTGCTCAAGCCAGCGCATGTCCAGGCCCGTCTGAAGTTTGCCAATGACCATCTGGATGATCCAGAGGAGGAATGGGAGAAGGTCATGTGGTCTGATGAGACAGAAATAGAGCTTTTTGGTCTAAACTCCACTCGCCGTGTTTGGAGGAAGAAGAAGGATGAGTACAACCCCAAGAACACCATCCCAACCATGAAGCATGGAGGTGGAAACATCATTCTTTGGGGATGCTTTTCTGCAAAGGGGACAGGACGACTGCACCGTATTGAGGGGAGGATGGATGGGGCCATGTATCGCGAGATCTTGGCCAACAACCTCCTTCCCTCAGTAAGAGCATTGAAGATGGGTCGTGGCTGGGTCTTCCAGCATGACAACGACCCGAAACACACAGCCAGGGCAACTAAGGAGTGGCTCCGTAAGAAGCATCTCAAGGTCCTGGATTGGCCTAGCCAGTCTCCAGACCTGAACCCAATAGAAAATCTTTGGAGGGAGCTGAAAGTCCGTATTGCCCAGCGACAGCCCCGAAACCTGAAGGATCTGGAGAAGGTCTGTATGGAGGAGTGGGACAAAATCCCTGCTGCAATGTGTGCAAACCTGGTCAAGACCTACAGGAAACGTATGATCTCTGTAATTGCAAACAAAGGTTTCTGTACCAAATATTTAGTTCTGCTTTTGTGATGTATCAAATACTTATGTCATGCAATAAAATGCAAATTAATTACTTAAAAGTCATACAATATGATTTTCTGGATTTTTGTTTTAGATTACGGCTCTCACAGTTGAAATGTACCTATGATAAAAATTACAGACCTCTACATGCTTTGTAAGTAGGAAAACCTGCAAAATCGGCAGTGTATCAAATACTTGTTCTCCCCACTGTACCTTGTTATTATTCATTCTGAATCTGATATCAAAAGAGCCAGAGAGACAACAACTTCAGTGGACAACATACTCTGTAGTTTATTGAACTACTGTAGCAGGGCTGAGCGTTATGCAAACAATGGTTACAATGTCTTTAAATATTAATTTCACTCTATACACACAATGTTAAGAAGTGGACAGGTTTCAATGTAGTCTTTTAATGTTATCATAAAACCTATTATTTGTTCATCTGATTATAGTGCTCTTCTGCAATTATTCATTCTGTAAGATTTATGTAAGGCAGGGTTACATTTAACACTATACATAGTAGACTTTGTAACAAGACAGGGTTACATTTAACACTATAGACTGCAACAAGGCAAGGTTACATTTAACACTATAGACAGTAGACTTGAACAAGGCAGGGTTACAGTTAACACTATACAGTGAGGGAAAAAAGTATTTGATCCCCCTGCTGATTTTGTACGTTTGCCCACTGACAAAGAAATGATCAGTCTATAATTTTAATGGTAGGTTTATTTGAACAGTGAGAGACAGAATAACAACAAAAAAATCCAGAAAAACACATGTCAAAAATGTTATAAAGGGAGTGCTACTAACATCAGCTTGTTACCTGTATAAAAGACACCTGTCCACAGAAGCAATCAATCAATCAGATTCCAAATTCTCCACCATGGCCAAGACCAAAGAGCTCTCCAAGGATGTCAGGGACAAGATTGTAGACCTACACAAGGCTGGAATGGGCTACAAGACCATAGCCAAGCAGCTTGGTGAGAAGGTGACAACAGTTGGTGCGAATATTTGCAAATGGAAGAAACACAAAAGAACTGTCAATCTCCCTCGGCCTGGGGCTCCATGCAAGATCTCACCTCGTGGAGTTGCAATGATCATGAGAACGGTGAGGAATCAGCCCAGAACTACACGGGAGGATCTTGTCAATGATCTCAAGGCAGCTGGGACCATAGTCACCTAGAAAACAATTGGTAACACACTACGCCATGAAGGACTGAAATCCTGCAGCGCCCGCAAGGTCCCCCTGCTCAAGAAAGCACATATACAGGGCCGTCTGAAGTTTGCCAATGAACATCTGAATGATTCAGAGGAGAACTGGGTGAAACTGTTGTGGTCAGATGAGACCAAAATCGAGCTCTTCGGCATTAACTCAACTCGCCGTGTTTGGAGGAGGAGGAATGCTGCCTATGACCCCAAGAACACCATCCCCACCGTCAAACATGGAGGTGGAAACATTATGCTTTGGGGGTGTTTTTCTGCTAAGGGGACAGGACAACCTCACCGCATCAAAGGGACGATGGACGGGGCCATGTACCGTCAATTCTTGGGTGAGAACCTCCTTCCCTCAGCCAGGGCATTGAAAAATGGGTCGTGGATGGGTATTCCAGAATGACAATGACCCAAAACACACGGCGAAGGCAACAAAGGAGTGGCTCAAGAAGAAGCACATTAAGGTCCTGGAGTGACCTAGCCAGACTCCAGACATTAATCCCATATAAAATCTGTGGAGGGAGCTGAAGGTTCGAGTTGCCAAACGTCAGCCTCGAAACCTTAATGACTTGGAGAAGATCTGCAAAGAGGAGTGGGACAAAATCCCTCCTGAGATGTGTGCAAACCTGGTGGCCAACTACAAGAAACGTCTGACCTCTGTGATTGCCAACAAGGGTTTTGCCACCAAGTACTAAGTCATGTTTTGCAGAGGGGTCAAATACTTATTTCCTTCATTATAATGCAAATCAATTTATAACATTTTTGACATGCGTTTTCTGGATTTTTTTGTGGTTATTCTGTCTCTCACTGTTCAAATAAAACTACCATTAAAATTAAAGACTGATCATGTCTTTGTCAGTGGGGAAACGTACAAAATCAGCAGGGGATCAAATAAATGTTTCCCTCACTGTAGACTGTAACAAGGCAGGGTTACATTTAACACTATAGACAGTAACAAGGCAGGGTTACATTTAACACTATACATAGTAGACTAAATGTGTAAGTCATAAAACCACTAACCTTGTGGCGTTGTCCTGGTCTCCATCTGGTTCCCTGGCATTCACTATAGGAACGGATTGCCTGTAAAGTCATATATTCAATTATTAAATCAACTACTTTCAACAATTTCAATGAAAATAATATCCCTTTTTTTGACATAGTAGATTTAATGATGCTGTCTGCTGTCTAAAAGCTGCACTTGATATGGCACAAAATAATAGTTAAATAGCTAACATTATTCTAATTAACTATTGAGAGTTACGTCAGCTGTAGGGTCATGTGCACCACTAACCTTGTCTTGTTGTCCTGGTCCCACCAGAGGTTGGTTCCCTGGCATTCACTGTAGGAACTGATTGCCTGTAAAAATCCATGCATTCAATCATTAAATCAACTACTTTCAGTAGATTTTATTGAATGTCACACATTCTATCGCACTCTATTCTAAACAAACCTGCATGACCAGCTCATATCAGTAGGTGTCACTATGCACTAGCTAGTTGAAAAAGACTGATGCCATGATGGCTTCCTGTCTCTGTATTTAGGTTTACACTAGCTTCTGTAGCCACAAATTCAGATTCCACAGCCACAAATTCAGATTCCACAGCCACAAATTCAGATTCAACAGCCACAAATTCAGATTCAACAGCCACAAATTCAGATTCCACAGCCACAAAGTCAAAATTGGCTAAACAAATTCGCTTTTTGGTCTTAATTTAAGGTTAGGGTTAGGCATAAGGTCAGCAGTGTGGTTAAATTAAGGGTTAAGGTTAGAGTTATGTTTAAAATAAAATGTTAAGAAGAGAAATTGTAGAAATGTCCAGAGTTTATGACTGTGGCTATAGAAAATCGTGACAACCCTGTATTTGTGAAAGTTATGGTGGTGCTAGAATCCATACTTTCTCCCTTTCTGTATTAGTCATTAGCCATCTGTTATGGTTGGACAAATGTGTTCATATTCTGTGTAGACTACTCTGTGGCAGATGTTTTATTATTTTTTACTTCTAAGACAGTGACATTCGCACCACAAACACTTGTGAATAATCACCAGCAGTTTAAATAAAAAAATATGGATTAACAAACTGTCTGACTAATCTTCTCAGGAACTTCAGTATCCCTTGGCCCTGGGACCATGTTCCTAGCCTTGGCCTTGGGTAGCAGCAGCGGATCGTCTCATCTTCTTCTGTGCCAAACACGTTTGTTCAGTGAGTCTAAATTAACTTTAGCTGCTGGCTGCATGATTGCATCAACCTGGCTAGTTAATGTTATCTAGCTAGCTGGCTACTAAAGCTAACGTTAGTAGTTTTGTTAGCTAGCTAGCTATAGATTGGATCATTCTAGCTAGTTTAAGGGGAGGACTTAACTGCTTCAATTAACACACACCTTGTTTTTTTCCATGATAATTTGTGTTCAGTCTCTCATGAGGCAGGCAGTTGCAGAGTCCATGGAGATGATTTTACGTTAGTATTCTAATTCCTAATACAATGGCAGAGTCCAAAAACGGTCAGTGCTATCCAGGTTCCTTAGGACGTCCCTACCATTAACCATTCACTTTAACAATTTTTACATTTCAACTTCAATGGGGTAGGGGAAGTCTGAAAGATTCCGGATAGCTCAGACAGTCAAAAAAAAAAACGAGGTGCCGGTGCAACCATAAACATAGTTGTTAAGAGGCGTGGTTGATGAGGCTCTGTCGGCTGTAGCTAGGAGACTGCTGTGACTGACAAGTGAATCCACCTGTCGCAGCGAGCGTGGGGGTTACTGCGCGAAATCCCAGGGACAGGGTTGTATTCACTAAACAAAACCAAGGCAAACGGGCTGAAATTGCAGGAGGTACTACGTCAAGTTGTCCGATAAGAAACGTCTGCTTTCTTTCCCTTCGCAAAACATTTTTTCTACGCTGTTCTGTGACGTGACTAATGAATATGTCTGGTGAACGCATTCGGGTCTTCTGCTTTGAATGTGTTGTGGCGGCGCCAGATTGAAAAGTACTGTGGCAAATACAATCTCGCCACACGCATTCTGGCAACTCTGGTTGTGTGTCTGTGTGTCTTGAAAGCTTCATTCTCTCTGCTATCAGGGTAATGTTTGATGTATGGATGAATGTGTGGTAGTGTTGGTCCACTGCCTCAGCCTCCATTCACCACAACAGCATTGTACTGAGCCTAATCTGGTGCCCATGCTGGGAAGGCCCAATGAGATCACACAACTGTGTGTGTGTGTGTGCGGCTGCAACAAGGTGTCACGGTCTGACTTCAGTATTCAACGTTTGTCGTAACATTTATGTGTGCAGTGGACGGTTTTGAAGGCATCTCCCGGTGTCCTGGGGACCTGGACAAACGTTGAATACTGAAGTCGATCTGGTGTGTCCTGGCTGGTGTGACCTGGCTGGTGTGACCTGGCTGGTGTGTGTCCTGGCTGGTGTGACCTGGCTGGTGTGTCCTGGCTGGTGTGTCCTGGCTGGTGTGACCTGACTGGTGTTACCTGGCTGGTGTGTCCTGGCTGGTGTGACCTGGCTGGTGTGACCTGACTGATGTGACCTGGCTAGTGTGACCTGGCTGGTGTGACCTGACTGGTGTTACCTGGCTGGTGTGACCTGGCTGGTGTGACCTGGCTGGTGTGACCTGACTGGTGTTACCTGGCTGGTGTGTGTCCTGGCTGGTGTGACCTGGCTGGTGTGACCTGGCTGGTGTGGCCTGGCTGGTGTGACCTGGCTGGTGTGTCCTGGCTGGTGTGACCTGACTGATGTGACCTGACTGATGTGACCTGGCTGGTGTGACCTGGCTGGTGTGACCTGACTGATGTGACCTGGCTGGTGTGACCTGGCTGGTGTGACCTGACTGGTGTTACCTAATTTAATACTAATTGTAATTATTTTGCACTACAGCCTATTTATTGCCTTAGCTCCATAACTTGCTACATTTGCACACACTGTATATATATTTTCTGTTGTATTTTTTGACTTTATGTTTTTTTACCCCATATGTAACTCTGTGTTGTTGTTTTTATCGCACTGCTTTGCTTTATCTTGGCCAGGTCGCAGTTGTAAATGAGAACTTGTTCTCAACTGGCTTACCTGGTTAAATAAAAATAAAACCTGGCTGGTGTGTCCTGGCTGGTGTGACCTGGCTGGTGTGTCCTGGCTGGTGTGTGTACTTTGGTTGATCCATATGTGTTAAAATGCACGTGTACATTTTCTATATTGATGTCAGACAGTAAATAATTATGCTGCCTACATTTATTTGTGAGCCAGACAGCCAGCCAACCAGCTTGCCTGTGTGAGATTCAGAGAAAAATAGGCTCCCTCGCTCCGAGACAGAGAGAAGGCGAGAGAGAGATTTAAGAAGCTTGATCTCTGATTCTGTTAAATATGAAAATCCTGCCTGGTGGTCCTCTCTCTCTCTCTCTCTCTCTCTCGCTCTCTCTCTCGCTCTCTCTCTCCCCGAAAGACCCCCACTGTCCCACTCTCCCTCCCTAAGGAGGGGCAGGGTATCTGGGCTACTTTGGGGAGGCTTAATGTCCTGCTGACTTGATCCCCTGGTTGATTATCTCAGAGAGAGAAGAGGGAGAAGAAGAGGTCCATCCCTGTCTCATATGTTTAAGGCACTGGCCTTTCAATCAGTCCAGTCCATGGAGTGGAGGGAGAGTTTGGTGTACCTGTAAGCCCAGGGCTCTTAGTCCCATCAAGTATCTCTTGTTTAAAAAAATAATAACTTGTTTTGTTCAATTTGTCTCTTAGGGCCGAATGCCAACTTAAGAGAAAATGTTAATGCCAACTAAGCATACCTTCTATCATCCGGATGCACCATTGACATATGGTCATTTTTAGGTAAAGTTATGTGTGTATGAATGAGAGGTGCTCACAGAGCATTATAAACACACAACTGGCCTCCAAGGTATCCAGGGCGTACTCAGTGTCTGTTATTACACTGACATTACATTTTAGTCATTTAGCCCCACGCTCCTATCCAGGGCGTCAGTCGGTCCTCTTAGGTGAGACAACCACATATCACAGTCGTAGTAAGCAAGTGTTTTCCTCAAATAAAGCAGCTATCAACAATTATATTATGTTACCTGACCATAACGTATCAGTTTTAGAGAAGAAGAAGAAGAAGAAGAAGAAGGGGGGTTATGCTATATAGGGATTAGGGGAGGGTGGTTTGGCCGTGTGTCAGCAGCAGATCAGAGGACTGTTCTTCCCTGGTCGAGGTGTGGGATCCCCCCTCGGGGGGCTTTTTGTCCAGCGGGAACAGTTACTACCCGCGTCTGCCATTCAGCCCACAGTGTCAATCAGCATATGGTTAATTCACCCCCAATGGCTTCATGTAACCAGAAAATCCAGCCTTTCAGGGCAGCATTCTCCGCCGGGCCAAAGAGATTAAGATGTAATGTCCCTCTCCCTCCACAACAGGGGGGGGGTGGTGGAGGGGGCAGGCGCACAGGGCCAATTAGGAAACATGAGCCTTCAGAAAATGCCCATAGGTCAAGAAGAGAGAGACATGGGGGGGGGGGGGGGGGGAGAGAAAGGTGGGGGTTGGACGTGATGGTATTAGTGTTGGTTTGGAATAATAAGGAAGTAAGAGGTCTCCATGTGACCAAGTAACAGGCATCTCCATGTGACCAAGTAACAGACATCTCCATGTGACCAAGTAACAGACATCTCCATGTGAACAAGTAACAGAAGTCTCCATGTGACCAGGTAACAGACATCTCCATGTGACCAGGTAACAGACATCTCCATGTGACCAGGTAACAGACATCTCCATGTGACCAAGTAACAGACATCTCCATGTGAACAAGTAACAGAAGTCTCCATGTGACCAGGTAACAGACATCTCCATGTGACCAGGTAACAGACATCTCCATGTGACCAGGTAACAGACATCTCCATGTGACCAGGTAACAGACATCTCCATGTGACCAGGTAACAGACATCTCCATGTGACCAGGTAACAGAAGTCTCCATGTGACCAGGTAACAGACATCTCCATGTGACCAGGTAACAGACATCTCCATGTGACCAGGTAACAGACATCTCCATGTGACCAGGTAACAGACATCTCCATGTGACCAGGTAACAGACATCTCCATGTGACCAGGTAACAGAAGTCTCCAGGTGACCAGATAACGGAGGTCTCCATGTGACCAGGTAACAGACATCTCCATGTGACCAAGTAACAGACATCTCCATGCTAACAAGTAACAGACATCTCCATGTGACCAGGTAACAGACATCTCCATGTGACCAGGTAACAGACATCTCCATGTGACCAGGTAACAGAGGTCTCCATGTGACCAGGTAACAGACATCTTCATGTGACCAGGTAACAGACATCTCCATGTGACCAGGTAACAGAAGTCTCCAGGTGACCAGGTAACAGAGGTTTCCAGGTGACCAGGTAACAGACATCTCCATGTGACCAGGTAACAGAGGTCTCCATGTGACCAGGTAACAGACATCTCCATGTGACCAGGTAACAGAGGTTTCCAGGTGACCAGGTAACAGAGGTCTCCAGGTGACCAGGTAACAGAGGTCTCCAGGTGACCAGGTAACAGAGGTCTCCAGGTGACCAGGTAACAGAGGTCTCCAGGTGACCAGGTAACGGAGGTCTCCAGGTGACCAGGTAACAGAGGTCTCCAGGTGACCAGGTAACGGAGGTCTCCAGGTGACCAGGTAACAGAGGTCTCCAGGTGACCAGGTAACGGAGGTCTCCAGGTGACCAGGTAACAGAGGTATCCAGGTGACCAGGTAACGGAGGTCTCCAGGTGACCAGGTAACAGAGGTCTCCAGGTGACCAGGTAACGGAGGTCTCCAGGTGACCAGGTAACAGAGGTCTGCAGGTGACCAGGTAACAGAGGTCTCCAGGTGACCAGGTAACAGAGGTCTCCAGGTGACCAGGTAACAGAGGTCTCCAGGTGACCAGGTAACAGACATCTCCAGGTGACCAGGTAACGGAGGTCTCCAGGTGACCAGGTAACAGACATCTCCATGTGACCAGGTAACGGAGGTCTCCAGGTGACCAGGTTCTCACCAGTGACCTGACAGTAGAGATGACAAACAATAGAGAATGCTCTACATAATCAACTTCCCAATGGGCCTGAAGCCCAAGTACCCCGGATTAACTGTTCCCACTGTAACTCCTAGCTCACGTAGAGTTATGGGAGCTGGGAAAGCCAGTGTGAGGGTCTGTGCCCGTGCTGCAATGAATGGTGGCCGGTGCTCTTTTTTTGTTTAGCACTTTTTAGCACTTTACACTTTTTGTTATTCTTTTGAGCATGGATGAAGTATATCTCTCCTTGTTTTTTTTCCCCCCTTTTAATGTTTGAGTAGGTCATTCTGCTGTTACTACAGCTGTTCACTCAGCAGGGGTGGCGGAAGCTACAACCCAGTCCCACAGGCCCACAGTACCAGTGTCCATCACCCCTCCACAAGCCTGAATAGAGCTGCACCACTCAGACCCCTTCCTGTCCCCTAGACATGACCCTCTCATACCTCTCTGTCAACTTAATCTGCTGCTTGCATGGACATCGGACACGCCCTCCGCTAATCAGAACAAATCCCTCTCTCTCCCCTCTCTCTTTCCCCCATCATTCTGTCAGACTATTCTCTACGTGACTCTCTCTCTCTCTCCTGGCCCCCGATCGTTTGCTTCCTGCCTTTTGATTCCGTGGCCGTCTCCCTCATGCCAGCAATTAGCAGCATAACAGGGCAGCGGCCTGAAACCTGCTGATCGCCTGGCCCTGCTCGTTAAGGATCCCCCCCGTCGCCGCTGGAGCGGAACCACACTACGGAGACGGAGAGAGACGGAGGGATGGAGAGATGGAGGGACGGAGGGACGGAGGGACGGAGAGATGGAGGGACGGAGGACGGAGGGACGGAGAGAGATGGAGGGACGGAGGGACGGAGAGGGACGGAGAGAGACGGAGGGACGGAGAGAGACAGAGGGACGGAGGGACAGAGAGAGACGGAGGGACGGAGGGACGGATAGAGACGGAGGGACGGAGGGACGGAGAGAGACGGAGGGACGGAGAGAGATGGAGGGACGGAGAGACGGAGAGAGACGGAGGGACGGAGAGAGACGGAGGGACGGAGGGACGGAGAGAGACGGAGGGACGGATGGACGGAGAGAGACGGAGGGACGGAGGGACGGAGAGAGACGGAGGGACGGAGGGACGGAGAGAGACGGAGGGACGGAGAGAGACGGAGGGACGGAGGGACGGAGGGACGGACGAGGCAGGAAAGTAGGGGGAAGAGCACTACCTGGCATCCAGCTCTCCAAGTTTAGTTTCTGCTGGTTACAGACACATCCTGCACTGAGCATATCCTGGTCTGTGTAGTTAACG
>CM062476.1:5212109-5222109 GCA_031479575.1 Coregonus ussuriensis
AGGAGGAGAGTAAGAGTGGAGGAGAGGAGGAGGGAGGAGGGAGGAGTGGAGGAGTGGAGGAGAGGAGGAGGGAGGAGAGGAGGAATGTAGATGAGAAGGGAGGAGCGTAGGAGGAGGGAGGATAGGAGTGGAGGGAGGAGAGGAGGAGTGGAGGAGAGGAGGAGAGGAGGAGAGGAGGAGGGAGGAGTGGAGGAGTGGAGGGAGGAGAGGAGGAGTGGAGGGAGGAGAGGAGGAGGGACGAGAGGAGGAGTGGAGGAGAGGAGGAGGGAGGAGAGGAGGAGTGGAGGACAGGAGAGGAGGAGAGGAGGAGGGAGGAGATGAGGAGTGGAGGATGGAGGAGAGGAGGAGGGAGGAGTGGAGGAGTGGAGGAGAGGAGGAGAGGAGGAGGGAGGAGTGGAGGAGTGGAGGAGAGGAGGAGAGGGGGAGTGGAGGGAGGAGAGGAGGAGTGGAGGAGGAGAGGAGGAGGGAGGAGAGGAGGAGTGGAGGAGAGGAGGAGTGGAGGAGAGGAGGAGGGAGGAGAGGAGGAGGGAGGAGAGGAGGAGAGGAGGAGGGAGGAGGGAGGACAGGAGAGGAGGAGAGGAGGAGGGAGGAGATGAGGAGTGGAGGAGGTGCTTTCCTCAAGACTCACCTGTCATCCTGGTTCCCGTCGGACCTCGGCTTTCATCTGAAAACGTTTTTGGTGGCCCACCATGGTTCCTGATTTCTCCGTATTCGTTGCCGCCTGCACTGTGTGTGTGCAGAACAAGACTCTGCGGAAAGCTCCGGCGGGCCTCCTTCAACCACTCCCTGTTCCTCACCGCCCCAGGACCCATATATCCTTGGACTTCGTCACGGGTCTCCCTCCGTCAGAGGGCAACACCACCATCCTTACGGTGGTGGATAGGTTTTTCAAAGCCACCCATTGTCACGCCCTGACTCAGAGGACGCTTGTATGTTGAGTCAGGGTGTGTATTTTCCTTGCTGTGTTTGTCCATGTTGTACATTCTAGGATGTATAGATCTATGTTGGCCTGTGTGGTTCCCAATCAGAGGCAGCTGTCACCTATTGGCACTAGTGGGTTGTGGGATCTTGTTCCGTGTGAGGTATGTTGTTTGTGTACCTTGGACTTCACGTATCATTAGTTTATTGTTTTGTCGTTGTGTTTATTCGTTAAATAAACATGTTGGCATATCACGCTGCGCCTTGGTCCGTCCCGTCGATGAATGAACGTGACACCCATCTTATTCCCCTTCCCAAGTTTCCCTCAGCCAAAGGAGACGGCCCAGCTCATGGTGCAGCACGTCTTCCAGATCCATGGACTTCCGGTCGACATGGTCTCCGATCACGGTCCTCAGTTCTCATCCCGGTTCCGGAAGGCGTTCTGCACCCTCATTGGGTCGTCGGCCAGCCTGTCCTCTGGTTTTCATCCCCAGTCTAACGGCCAGTCGGAGCGAGCCAATCAGGACCTGGAGATGACTCTTCGTTGCCTCGTCTCCACCAATCCCACCACCTGGAGCCAGCAACTCGTGTGGGTGGAATACGCCCCCATCACCCTTCCCTGTTCTGCTACTGGTCTCTCGTCTTTTGAGTGTTCCCTGGGATATCAGCCCCTGCTCTTCCCGGAGCAAGAGGAAGAGGTCAGCATACCTTCTGCCCAGATGTTCGTCCGTCGCTGTCACCGTACCTGGAAGAGAGCCTGGACCGCTCTTCTCAAGACCACCTCAAGGTACCGACGACAGGCGGACCACCACCGGACCCGTGCTCTTCACTACCGTCTTGGGCAGATGGTATGGCTTTCCACTCAGGATCTGCCCCTCCGGGTGGAGTCCCACAAATGTTCCCCCCATTTTATCAGCCCTTTCCCCATCTCTAAGGTCCTTAGCCCCTCTGCTGTTCACCTTCTGTTGCCCCGCACCCTCCGTATACATCCCACTTTCCATGTATCTAGAATTAAATCCATGTCTCACAGCTCTTTGTCTCCTGTTTCCCTTTGTGTCCTGTCTTCCCAGTTCTGACCTTTCTGCCTGTCCTGACCCTGATCCTGCCTGCCGTCCTGTACCTGCCTGATTCTGATTTGGATTACGACTCTTTGCCTGCCTTGGGGGGGGGGACCAACTCCATATGAGGAGTGGAAAAACATTGCCTGGTCCGATGAATCCCGGTTCCTGTTGCGTCATGCTGATGGCAGAGTCAGGATTTGGCTTAAGCAGTATGAGTCCATGGACCCATCCTGCCTTGTGTCTACGGTACAGGCTGGTGGCGGTGGTGTTCCGCTGTCCAATCTGCAGCAACTGTGTGATGCCTTCGCGTCAACATGGACCAACATCCCTGTGGAAAGTTTTTCACTTGTTGAATCCGTGCCCCGAAGAATTCAGGCTGTTCTGGAGGCAAAGGAGGGTCCGACCCGATACAATATGTGCTGTACCTAATAAACTGTCCGCTGAGTGTATATTTGTGCGTAGTCTACTACAGGATAGTATACTACAGGAGGATAGTCTACTACAGGATAGTCTATTACAGGAGGATAGTCTACTACAGGATAGTCTACTACAGGATAGTCTATTACAGGAGGATAGTCTACTACAGGATAGTCTACTACAGGATAGTCTATTACAGGAGGATAGTCTACTACAGGATAGTCTACTACAGGAGGATAGTCTACTACAGGAGGATAGTCTACTACAGGATAGTCTACTACAGGATAGTCTACTACAGGAGGATAGTCTACTACAGGAGGATAGTCTACTACAGTATAGTATATTACAGGAGGATGGTCTACTACAGGATAGTCTATTACAGGAGGATAGTCTACTACAGGATAGTCTACTACAGGATAGTCTATTACAGGAGGATAGTCTACTACAGGATAGTCTACTACAGGATAGTCTATTACAGGAGGATAGTCTACTACAGGATAGTCTACTACAGGAGGATATTATATTACAGGAGGATAGTCTACTACAGGATAGTATACTACAGGAGGATAGTCTACTACAGGATAGTATACTACAGGAGGATAGTCTACTACAGGAGGATGGTATATTACAGGAGGATAGTCTACTACAGGAGGATAGTATATTACAGGAGGATGGTATACTACAGGATAGTCTATTACAGGAGGATAGTCTACTACAGGAGGATAGTATATTACAGGAGGATAGTATACTACAGGATAGTCTATTACAGGAGGATAGTCTACTACAGGAGGATAGTCTACTACAGGATAGTATACTACAGGAGGATAGTCTACTACAGGATAGTCTACTACAGGAGGATAGTCTACTACAGGAGGACAGTCTATTACAGGAGGATAGTCTACTACATGATAGTCTACTACAGGAGGATAGTCTACTACAGGAGGACAGTCTATTACAGGAGGAGAGTCTACTACAGGATAGTCTATTACAGGATAGTCTACTACAGGAGGATAGTCTACTACAGGATAGTATACTACAGGAGGATAGTCTACTACAGGATAGTCTATTACAGGAGGATAGTCTACTACAGGATAGTCTACTACAGGAGGATAGTCTACTACAGGAGGACAGTCTATTACAGGAGGATAGTCTACTACAGGATAGTCTACTACAGGAGGATAGTCTACTACAGGATAGTCTACTACAGGAGGATAGTCTACTACAGGATAGTCTACTACAGGAGGATAGTCTATTACAGGAGGATAGTCTACTACAGGATAGTCTACTACAGGAGGATAGTATATTACAGGAGGATAGTCTACTACAGGATAGTCTACTACAGGAGGATAGTCTACTGCAGGAGGATAGTCTACTGCAGGAGGATAGTCTACTACAGGAGGATAGTCTACTACAGGATAGTCTACTACAGGAGGATAGTCTACTACAGGAGGATAGTCTACTACAGGAGGATAGTATATTACAGGAGGATAGTCTACTTTAGGTAGCCTAACTAACCCACACAGAGAGACAGTGATCTGAAGAGCTCTTACTGAGAGAGACTTGTTGTGAAAGCCTCCAGCTGCAGTAGGTCATGTCCATGCCTAACAGGTCTACTTTTACACACAAACACAAACCAAAAGAACAGGGATCCATTGCATCCCCTGCTCAGCAGCGAGAGGTTTATGTGCACGTCCTGACAGGTTTTGTTGTGGATGATTGGAGCATTCACCAGAGCCCAGATACACTACTGCCATAGAGTCTGCAATAGAGTCTGCTGCCATAGAGTCTGTTGCCATAGAGTCTGTTGCCATAGAGTGTGCTGCCATAGAGTCTGTTGCCATAGAGTCTGTTGCCATAGAGTCTGTTGCCATAGAGTGTGCTGCCATAGAGTCAGTTGCCATAGAGTCTGTTGCCATAGAGTCTGTTGCCATAGAGTCTGCTGCTATAGAGTCTGTTGCCATAGAATCTGTTGCCATAGCCTGTTGCCATATAGTCTGCTGCTATAGAGTCTGTTGCCATATAGTCTGCTGCTATAGAGTCTGTTGCCATAGAGTCTGTTCCCATAGAGTCGGTTGCCATAGAGATAGAGTCGGTTGCCATAGAGATAGAGTCGGTTGCCACGTACTAAACAAAACCTCATAATTTTACATGAAAACGTTCGCCGCTATAAAGCACAGTCTTTACATCAACTACCTATTTCAGCGATTCAGTCTGAAATGACCCCATCCTCATAAATTCAGTGAGACAAAAGCCCTATTGGGACAGGATTAGTTTTACTGGGTTGAGGTCGGGTAATGGAATTACGTGCACGAGCACAAAACACCACATCCGTAATTTTAGTCCCGTCCGTATCTGCCATGTCGCTAATTTTTACTTGGTGGAAAGCATAATATTCTAGCCTCAGAAAGCTACTGTTTTTCGGCCAACTCCCAGGTCCTCTGATAATACTTATCCCGTGCGAATCGACATCCCTGTGTTTTGAGGGATATTACAGAGTTTGAAAAGTCTAAGCTAACTAAGCTAACATATGGAATTCTTTTAAGATGGTCATACCATGGATCATTCAGCTATTTGATTTAGATTTTTAAGATCCCTTTAGGTATAAAAACATATAAATGAAAAAATTATTTGATAAAATATTGAATTTGGCCTTTACTACTGTAGCCCATAGAAACACATATTGAATAACACATTCATAAATGGCCAAAACGACAGTCCAAAAATAAATAAGGAATAAGGTTTTGAAGTGTCTGTCCTGTATCTAGGAGACATAAGAAAGATCAGGAAATATTTACGTTTTTTTTAGACATATATTTAACCCCTTGGAACAAAACTATCTCCATACTTCCATTCTTTTGTATGGGTTACCTTCAGACGAGTCCCGGGACACTTGTGGGGGGTCGTAGACCAAAAAAGGAGAACACCATCGTGTTTGTGAGAGTCTCATCTTTCCATAGAGGGGTCATATTAGTTTGTAGGCCAAAATCGTTTTCGTGAGAAGGCCACTTTTTTTTGAATATCTCATGGTCTGACAAACACCGTTGTAGCTCGGCCACCTTCCACCACAGATGCGGAAAGCCGACATCGGCGGATGCGGTGGATTGAGACGCAGCCCCATGCAAAATCACTAGATTTTTAAAATTTAGATTGACACACAGGTGCGTCAATAGACTCTTAAGGATTTCAGAACATCCCACTGGGCTCACAACCTCAAGTTCAACTTGAACATTTGGAGGATAACTGGTTGAGATGTTGATCAATGAGATTTCAAACTTTATTCACCAACTCAAAAAGACAGCCAGTGGACAACGGAAAAACAATGTCAGATTTTTGGTTAAGTGGTCATTTAAATGTGTTATCACTGCGCTTTCAACCATTTAAAAGCACAACAAAGTTCAAAAATGGGAATACAATGTCAGATATTTTGTATTTACTGTATACAACAACAATGTATTGTCACTGTGTTTCATCTAATAGCACAACCAAATTACCTGGATTGCAGTTGAGATCACATGAAAAGTACATATTGGAAAGTGATCAATGCTGTTCGAGATTCTGTGCAGATTATTATAGCAATTGTGAAGCTTTCCACAGAACTGTGACCTTTGCATGCTATCTTGAACATGCACGCTTTCTATGATTAGGCTACATAAGAAGATATTTATAGCTACAGTAACCTCAAAATGTGGCCATGGATGTGTTACCTGAATAAATACGGTTACATTAGTTTATAAGATAGCCTTAACTCTAGGCTATTTACTGTATTACAAAAGTCAAATGTAATTGTGTTTTTTTTTTTTTTTTACAATGCAACCAAATATCACAATTTAAAGGAGATGTATCTTTTGTGCCACTGACTTAGTTTGGCTTTAACTCCAGTTTGTCTACAAATTAATAATTAATATGTTGGATTCAAGTCTCCATCTCAACCAAATATCAAAGTTAAAGAATAGGGACTAAATCAAATCAAATCAAACATGAAATGTACTTTAAATAAAGTTTGAATTGATTTAGTCCTATTCTTTAACTATGATTTTTGGTTGAGAATGAGACGTGAATCCATAAAGTACGTAAGGATGGGTGGAGGTAAATTGGATTCATTTTTTTTTCTTTTTCCAAACACCTGAAACAGCTTTTTTCCTGCAATCTAGAGCCATAATCATTATGCTTCATTCTATGCAAAATAAAATATGTATATTTTTCGGCATATCTAGCCGTCTGTATCCCCCTGAATGGTGTTTCTTCATAAAATAAAATAAATATGCTTCTCTGCATCTCAGCTAAAATCTGGGTAAAATATTGAAAGGAATGTGAGTCTTATACTAAATACTAATAATACTAAATTGTAATTATTTTGCACTATGGCCTATTTATTGCCTTGCCTCCATAACTTACTACATTTGCACACAATGTATATAGATTTTCTATTGTGTTATTGACTGAATGTTTTGTTTATTCCATATGTAACTCTGTGTTGTTGTTGTTTTTATCACACTGCTTTGCTTTATCTTGGCCAAGTCGCAGTTGTAAATGAGAACTTGTTCTCAACTGGCTTACCTGGTTAAATAAAGGTAAAATAAATAAACAAATGTATTATACAGTATATTTAGTAATTGCTTGCTTTTCTAAAGTCTACCAACCTTGCCAGCAGTCATGCCAGCTAAAATAGTTAGATAAGCTAGCTACTCTAACTTGATTGACAGCCTGAAATGGCTTCTTGGTAGATAGTTATGAGGATGGGAGATTGGGAACCTATATGGGCTAGCTAAATCAACTTCATCAAATTGCTAAGTAGTTAGTAGTATTACAGAGAAACAAACATACAGTTGAAGTCGGAAGTTTACATACACCTTAGCCAAATACATTTAAACTCTGTTTTTCACAATTCCTAACATTTAATCCTAGTAAAAAAAAATCCCAGTCTTAGGTCAGTTAGGATCACCACTTTATTTTAAGAATGTGAAATGTCTGAATAATATTAGAGAGAATGATTTATTTCAGCTTTTATTTTTCTGCTTTTATTTCTTTCATCACATTCCCAGTGGGTCAGAAGTTTACATTCACTCAATTAGTATTTGGTAGCATTGCCTTTAAATTGGTTAACTTGGGTCAAACATTTTGGGTAGCCTTCCACAAGCTTCCCACAATAAGTTGGGTGAATTTTGGCCCATTCCTCCTGACATAGCTGGTGTAACTGAGTCAGGTTTGTATGCCTCCTTGCTCGCACACGCTTTTTCAGTTCTGCCCACAAATGTTCTAAAGGATTGAGGTCAGGGCTTTGTGATGGCAACTCCAATACCTTGACTTTGTTGTCCTTAAGCCATTTTGCCACAACTTTGGAAGTAGGCTTGGGGTCATTGTCCATTTGGAAGACACATTTGCGACCAAGCTTTAACTTCCTGACTGATGTTTTGAGATGTTGCTTCAATATAGCCACATCATTTTCCTTCCTCATGATGCCATCTATTTTGTGAAGTGCACCAGTCCCTCCTGCAGCAAAGCACCCCCACATCATGATGCTGCCACCCCCGTGCTTCACGGTTGGGATTGTGTTCTTCGGCTTGCAAGCAACCCCCTTTTTCCTCCAAACATAACGATGGTCATTATGGCCAAACAGTTCTATTTCTGTTCCATCAGACCAGAGGACATTTCTCCAAAAAGTATGATCTTTGTCCCCATGTGCAGTTGCAACATGTAGTCTGGCTTTTTCATGGTGGTTTTGGAGCAATGGCTTCTTTCTTGCTGGGCGGCCTTTCAGGTTATGTCGATATAGGACTGTTTTACTGTGGATATAGATACTTTTGTACCTGTTTCCTCCAGCATCTTCACAAGATCCTTTGCTGTTGTTCTGGGATTGATTTGCACTTTCCGCACCAAAGTACGCCCAAGGATGAACCAGACTTGTGGAGGTCTACAAGTTTTGTTCTGAGGTCTTGGCTGATTTCTTTTGATTTTCCCATGATATCAAGCAAAGAGGCACTCAGTTTGAAGGTAGGCCTTGAAATACATCCACAGGACACCTCCAATTGACTCAAATTATGTCAATTAGCCTATCAGAAGCTTCTAAAGCCATAACATCATTTTCTGGAATTTTCCTATCTGTTTAAAGGCACAGTCAACTTAGTGTATGTAAACTTCTGACCCACTGGAATTGTGATACAGTGAATTATAAGTGAAATAATCTGTCTGTAAACAATTGTTGGAAATATTACTTGTGTCATGCACAATGTAGTTGTCCTAACCGACTTGCCAAAACTATAGTTTGTTAACAAGAAATTTGTGGAGTGGTTGAAAAAACGAGTTTTAATGACTCCAACCTAAGTGTATGTAAACTTCCGATTTCAACTGTATTATTACTGTGTATATATTTTTGTATTATTTGAACAGGAGAAATCTGAGGGGGGGGGGCAGGTGCCCTCTATGTGCACGATGCCTCTGCTTCAGCCACTGACTAACAGATGGGGAGCTCGACACCTCTCTGTCTATGTTGATGGTGACCTTCGACCTCTAGCAGAGGTCCAGACTGACCAGCTCAGTTCCCCAGAGACCCCCTCCAAGTGGCCGTGACCTTTTCTCTATCAGGTCAGAGACAGAGATGAGACAGACGTATAACCTCCTTCCAGGACCAGAGGTAGATTGATGAGGGAAAAAAAAAAGTACTTTCATCCATTTTAGAATAAGGCTGTAACGTAACAAAATGTGGGAAGGAAAAAAAATCAAGGGCTCTGAATACTTTCCGGAATGCACCGTATAATCTCCATAGGGTACCTTAAAGGACCAGAGGGGTCACATATGGACCTTGACTACTGTGAATGCATTAGAACATGTTGTCTGGATGAACTCTCGTGCTAATTCTCTCAGGGCTCTAAAAGGGAAATGGCTGTATTTATCTAATGCACATCATGTTGACTCAATAATCCCCTGTACTCAATGATTATCCTGTACATTATACCTTGTATATTCTCTGTTAACCCAGAACTAAAATCATACATCATTTGGTCAGATGTTTGATGTTTACGTAGTCTGTCCGTGAGAGATTTATCCGAACAGAGATATCAGTAACTACTTATTGCTCTGGGGGACATGGAGCTCTGGTTGAATTGTGATTCCGCCTCAGTAGAGAAGGGTTGGTGGAGCAGCTGCATCAGTGTCTGTGTGAGTCTCTGTGTTGACGTGGTTGACGTGCACTAATGTGTCAGGAGAAAGCTGGCATCAGGAAATTCCAGGACAAAAGAGTAAAGGCATCACACTGGGCCTGCTACTCTGCTCTTTTCCAGTCACTAATAAGTAGGTTGGAATACCAGAGAACACAATCTGAGATGCTCATTACACAGTGTGGTTTGAAACTTCAGTCACATCTTTCGTACAACTTTTTGGGGGTTATTTGGTTAGATGGTAAAGGCATCCGATTATGTTTTTATACTCTGTTGGGGAACAAGATCTTCACTGTCCCTTGGTCTCCTTCTATGGCCATATAATTTGTCCTTGATACTAGATATGTTTTCATATCTGTGTTTACCACAGTAAAATACAGCTTATCATTGTATGATTATTTTGTAGAGTGAGTGCATGTAGGACTTGCATGGAGAATCCATCCACGCCAC
>CM062476.1:5907109-6016402 GCA_031479575.1 Coregonus ussuriensis
TAGCAGAGTAGAACACCTGTTTAGGAGAGGTGCTGGCTAGCAGAGTAGAACACCTGTTTAGTTCAACTGATGTGATGAGGTGGTGTTGAAGGAGTCAGGCACAGGAGGGTAAATCACAGAAACAGGCTTTAATCCGAAAAATACAGGTTTACGCAGAAATGCGTCAAACACACTCCAGGGCACAAAACAGGCACACTGGAAAATACAAGGCACACAGGAAAAATACTCCTGTCGATACTAAATACAAGAGCTCCACTGAGCTACTAACCTCCACAACAAACAATCACCCACAAGGACAAGGGGGGCAGAGGGAACACTTATACATGGACTAATGAGGGGAATAGAACCAGGTGTGTGTGATTGACAAGACAATTGTGATGATGATTGGGGCGGCAGGGGTTAGTACTCCGGTGACGACGAACGCCGAAGCCTGCCCGAACAAGGAGGGGAGGCAGTCTCGGCCGAAGTCGTGACAACTCAATTAACCAAATATTAAACCAAATGCCTTAAATGATGTAAAGATTAGTTTTATGAGATCGAGTTGTCATCAGAAGACTGGAGGGCACGTTCCAAAGTGTTAGAAGTGGAAGAAATAGTTTATAAACTGTCGATTCTCAAACTACTCCCAGACTTCTATCTAAAGTTATGACTGTCTTTTATACCCATGTATGTCTACCCTGAATTAACCACATATTTTAATTTAAATGCATAATGGTGTAAGGCTGTTCTCAGGATAGTTCTTCAGAACAATGCACTAACTCTCAGGTTCAGAAATAAGATTGTTGATAACCATCATTGAATAGTCACTGCAAAGTTATTATGAGTTACAGCACTGAATAAAATATCTAACTCATGTCGACATTTCTTCGTGTATCTTCCCACTGGGAATTTCAACATGGAAATGTGGGTTATATTTGGTTGAGACGTTGATCAATGAGATTTCAACCTTTATTCACCCACTCAAAAAGACAGCCAGAAGTTTGTTGAATTCCCAATGTTTTATCACTATGCTTTCAACCATCTATAAACACAACCGAATTCCAACGGAAAAACAATGTCAGCGTTTTGGTTTTAGTTCAACCATTTAAAAGCACAACAAAATTCAAATGGGAATACAATGTCAGATATTTTGTATTTATTGCATACAACAACTTCATGTGTTATCTCTGTGTTTCATCTAATAGCAGAACCGAATGACCTGGATTAGAGTTGAGATTACATTAAAAGCACATAGTGCAAGTGATCAATGCTGTTCAAGATTCTCTGCAGATTATTATAGCAATAGTGAAGACCTCAACAGACCTGGGACCTTTGCATGCTATCTTGAACATGCACGCTTTCTATGATGACACAAGAAGACGTTCATAGTTACAGTAGGCGAACCTCAAAATGTGCCCATGGATGTGTTACTCATTTTAAGGTTGAATAAATACTGTTACATTAGTTTGTAAAATAGCCTTAACTTTAGGCTATTTACTGTTTTACTAAAGGATTATTGAATTGTGTTTGGTAATATCAACATTTAAAGGATATCTACTGCTTGGATAGTTCCATCTGAGCCACTGGTTTAATCCTTTTCTTTAACTTTAACATTTTTGGTTTAGTTGGAGACGTGAATCCAACATAGGCCTATCATTTGTTAGCTTGTTGACAACTTAATAGTCCCGTTTGGCTCAGTTGGTAGAGCATGGCGCTTGCAACGTCAGGGTTTGTCGGTTCGTTTCCCACTGGGATCAGTATGAAAATATATTTTCTCACTACTGTAAGTCGCTCTGGATAAGAGTCTGCCAAATGATAATAGATGTTTTACTGTATGCAGACGTGTAAATGAATTGTGTTTGGTTATCAACAATTGTATGTTTTGTGCCACTGACTTAGTCTGGCTTTAATTCCAGTTTGTCTACAAATTAATAATTTATATGCTGGATTCATGTCTCCATCTGGATAGTCACCTGGAATGCATTTCAATTAACAGGTGTGCCTTGCTAAAAGTTAATTTGTGGAATTTATTTCCTTCTTAATGCGTTTGAGCCGATCAGTTGGGTTGTGACAAGGTAGGGATGGTATACAGAAGATAGCCCTATTTGGTAAAAGACCAAGTCCATATTATGGCAAGAACAGCTCAAATAAGCAAAGAGAAACAACAGTCCATCATTACTTTAAGACATGAAGGTCAGTCAATACGGAAAATGTCAAGAACTTTGAAAGTTTCTTCAAGTGCAGTCGCAAAAACGATCAAGCGCTATGGTGAAACTGGCTCTCATGACGTCCGCAACAGGAAAGGAAGACCCAGAGTTACCTGCAGAGGATAAGTTCATTAGAGTTAACTGCACCTCAGATTGCAGCCCAAATAAATGATTCACAGAGTTCAAGTAACATCAACGGTTCAGAGGAGACTACTAAAGGATACCAATAAGAAGAAGAGACTTGCTTGGGCCAAGAAACACGAGCAATGTTGACACTGTCTGTGATTTATTTACAATCAAGGCACGCTTAACCAGCATGGCTACCACAGCACTATGCAGCGATATGTCATCCCATCTGGTTTGGGCTTATTGGGACTATCATTTGTTTTTCAACAGGACCCAAAACACACCTCCAGGCCGTGCAAGGGCTATTTGACCAAGAAGGAGAGTGATGGAGTGCTGCATCAGATGACCTGGCCTTCACAATCACCCGACCTCAACCCAATTGAAATGGTTAGGGATGAGTTGGACCGCAGAGTGAAGGAAAAGCAGCCAACAAGTGCTCAGCATATGTTGGAAAAGCATTCCAGGTGAAGCTGGTTGAGAGAATGCCAAGAGTGTGCAAAGCTGTCATCAAGGTGAAGGGTGGCTACTTTGAAGAATCTCTAATATAAAATATATTTTGATTTGTTTATCACTTTTTTGGTTACTACATGATTCCATATGTGTTATTTCATAGTTTTGATGTCTTCACTATTATTCTACAATGTAGAAAATAGTAAAAATAAAGAAAAACCCATGAATTAGTAGGTGTGTCCAAACGTTTGACTGGTACTGTTTAAATATATACATATGTACATGTGTTTTGCATATGCAGTGATTGTGTGGCAAAATGCATTGCAACTAAAGGCCAATGTTAAACCCTAAACCCATCGTTTATTTAACAATGATAGCTTCTGATCCTTATCCGTACAATATATTTTAAAGTATTTGATTACTGGAGTTGTGGTAAGGATTAAGCTACATAGAATGAAAATGTAAACACTGAGGGAAAAGTGCTCGCCGATCGAGGGGTTTTGTCATGGCCACATTCACCCTCTATGATATCCAGTACTCACATTCACCCTCTATGATATCCAGTACTCACATTCACCCTCTATGATATCCAGTACTCACATTCACACTCTATGATATCCAGTACTCACATTCACCCTCTATGATATCCAGTACTCACATTCACCCTCTATGATATCCAGTACTCACATTCACCCTCTATGATATCCAGTACTCACATTCACCCTCTATGATATCCAGTACTCACATTCACCCTCTATGATATCCAGTACTCCCATTCGAGGAACGGAAAGACCGTGGCCCTCCAGCAGGAAGATTGAACAGTGGGGAACTCGCTAGGGGTACTTGGTCGCCACAAGTTCAACCCAAACCAACAAAAAAAACACACGTACGCAAGTGACTATGGATTTTTTTTGTCCTCAAACTGACCAAAAGGAGAAAGAAAAAAAACACATGAGAAAGAAAGAAACTTGAGAAATAAAAGAGGAACAAGAAGGCAACAATGTGTCAAAGGTCATCAAGGTGAAACCTGACATCAACCACGGCCACTGAATGACCTTGTGTATTTTCACTAATTCTACATTCGTTTGTACCAAGGGGTGGAAATGGAGGATACTGTCCTAAATCTCACCTTATAACAGCCCAACCTGTTGCTACTACTCTACAATTTGATTTCATGGGAGCTATATCCATCCAGGTTGGAGGACGTTGGAACTCAATAGGAAGCCTAGGTGAAGTAAGAATTTTTTACTATACCTGGACTGTGGTATCCGACCTTACTGTGGGGATTCACTGATTGCTCTTTCCTTTGTGGTAGTTGAAACGCACAGTATGTAAAGTAAAAACGACTGTTGTGATTTGAGCCGGGGTGTGTATATATTCATACTGTTAAATAATGAGATAACACAGCCACCATTTTGGCTTTGCAGCATGATACACTGCAAATAATGAAGTCGAATGTTTACCAGGCCAAAGCCTACGGCTAGATGCTGTTTGTACTATACTGCAAACGTCCTGGTAAGGTTTACAAATGGCATTTATTGACATTTTTACATCATCGCTGTCGTAACACATTAGCTAATGTCCACTGATCTTTTACTATTAATCAACAATAACACATCAATTAGATTTCTGATGTATGAGTCTCTCAATTGATAGTTCTAATATGATAAACTATTGCTATAATTAACATGTGTAACCCAACCATGGCACATCTAAAGTGCCTGACCAAAAAGGTTCATCCCTTCCACAGTTACCTGGAGAATAACTTGCTGATAACGCAGGAAGGGGGTCATATATAACCCTTGCCTTATCTATAATGCTTCCTACCTAAATATATTATGAACACCTTTCCCCTTAGCTGAGGGCCGTATGGATCTCCTTTATGGCATTTTCTGTATGAAATTTGTGACTGAATAAATTGCATCTTTCATTTTTCTTAGAAACTCTTCTGTGGTGACTGCGATACCTGGCTCTCAGCGCTTTACATAATTATATTAGTCTTATTCTACACCAAGAAATGGATTGCTCTGGAAAATGAACCTGGCTTTGCTATAAATTACACCTATGGATTCTGAGAAATGTGTTATTTTGTTTAAAATAGTCCCTAATATAATTAGAGTTTGAATTCATGGAGAGCTACAAGTGTACCTATTACAGTAACAGGTTTTGGAATTGAATCTGTCTGCAGGATAAAGAATGATCCGGTGTGCTTTTCATTTGTAATCTTAGACACATTATTTCAGTAATATAGTCTGTGACCATTAGATATGAAAAATGGATTATTGTACGGACAGGTTTATTCATGAGTTTAGTTTTTAGCAGTACATCCACAAAAGCAAGTTAAATAATGGGTAATCAAATAACTTATCATAAGCTGGTGGTGACACTTTAAAGGGACAATCAGCAGTAGAAACAATAACAAAGCAGCCTCCCCGCCCCTGGTCCGATAAACAGCTGAGGGATGGGGCTGGAGAAATGTAACCACTCTCAAATTTATAGACAGAGCTATGGATGCAAGGACTGACCATCCATGATATCCAAGTGATAGTTTTAACCACGTTTTGGGATAATATAGTGTTTGTTTACGACAGTTGAACTAAGCTCGAGAATCAATGGGTACATATCATTCATTTATAAGTCAAAAAATCGATCTAGTAAATGCTGATTGCCCCTTTAAGCATCTTAGTATTAGCTTACATTTACATTTTAGCAGACGCTCTTATCCAGAGCAACTTTACAGTTAGTGAGTGCATAATTTTTTGAACCCACAACCCTGGCGTTGCAAGCGCCATGCTCTACCAACTGAGCTACACAGGGCCACAGCTGCGACTCTGACACGGGCAGTACAGAAGCATCATGACTAACAAAGACCATCAGGCTGCTCACCACTAGTCAGCTATCTGAAATCAAATCCAATGTATTTTCTACAAACCAATATGATATCGATATCAAATAGATTTTCCATAATGGTGTCCATCACTAGTATTCAGGTAGGTGTGAGAGGATGGACCGACTTTAGCTGAGCCCTTTGGTTAGAGAGCCTACCTGTACTGGTTAGAGAGCCTACCTGTACTGGTTAGAGAGCCTACCTGTGTACTGGTTAGAGAGCCTACCTGTGTACTGGTTAGAGATCCTACCTGTGTACTGGTTAGAGAGCCTACCTGTACTGGTTAGAGAGCCTACCTGTGTACTGGTTAGAGAGCCTACCTGTGTACTGGTTAGAGATCCTACCTGTGTACTGGTTAGAGAGCCTACCTGTACTGGTTAGAGAGCCTACCTGTGTACTGGTTAGAGAGCCTACCTGTGTACTGGTTAGAGAGCCTACCTGTGTACTGGTTAGAGATCCTACCTGTGTACTGGTTAGAGAGCCTACCTGTACTGGTTAGAGAGCCTACCTGTACAGGTTAGAGATCCTACCTGTGTACTGGTTAGAGAGCCTACCTGTGTACTGGTTAGAGAGCCTACCTGTACTGGTTAGAGATCCTACCTGTGTACTGGTTAGAGAGCCTACCTGTGTACTGGTTAGAGAGCCTACCTGTGTACTGGTTAGAGAGCCTACCTGTGTACTGGTTAGAGAGCCTACCTGTGTACTGGTTAGAGAGCCTACCTGTGTACTGGTTAGAGAGCCTACCTGTGTACTGGTTAGAGAGCCTACCTGTACTGGTTAGAGATCCTACCTGTGTACTGGTTAGAGAGCCTACCTGTGTACTGGTTAGAGAGCCTACCTGTGTACTGGTTAGAGATCCTACCTGTACTGGTTAGAGATCCTACCTGTACTGGTTAGAGAGCCTACCTGTGTACTGGTTAGAGAGCCTACCTGTGTACTGGTTAGAGATCCTACCTGTACTGGTTAGAGATCCTACCTGTACTGGTTAGAGAGCCTACCTGTACTGGTCAGAGAGCCTACCTGTACTGGTTAGAGAGCCTACCTGTATACTGGTTAGAGAGCCTACCTGTACTGGTTAGAGAGCCTACCTGTGTACTGGTTAGAGAGCCTACCTGTGTACTGGTTAGAGAGCCTACCTGTACTGGTTAGAGATCCTACCTGTGTACTGGTTAGAGAGCCTACATGTGTACTGGTTAGAGAGCCTACCTGTACTGGTTAGAGAGCCTACCTGTATTCTGGTTAGAGAGCCTACCTGTACTGGTTAGAGAGCCTACCTGTGTACTGGTTAGAGAGCCTACCTGTGTACTGGTTAGAGAGCCTACCTGTACTGGTTAGAGAGCCTACCTGTGTACTGGTTAGAGAGCCTACCAGTACTGGTTAGAGAGCCTACCTGTGTACTGGTTAGAGAGCCTACATGTGTACTGGTTAGAGAGCCTACCTGTGTACTGGTTAGAGAGCCTACCTGTACTGGTTAGAGAGCCTACCTGTACTGGTTATAGAGCCTACCTGTACTGGTTAGAGAGCCTACCTGTGTACTGGTTAGAGAGCCTACCTGTGTACTGGTTAGAGAGCCTACCTGTACTGGTTAGAGAGCCTACCTGTACTGGTTAGAGAGCCTACCTGTGTACTGGTTAGAGATCCTACCTGTACTGGTTAGAGAGCCTACCTGTGTACTGGTTAGAGAGCCTACCTGTGTACCGGTTAGAGATCCTACCTGTACTGGTTAGAGAGCCTACCTGTACTGGTCAGAGAGCCTTCCTGTACTGGTTAGAGAGCCTACCTGTATACTGGTTAGAGAGCCTACCTGTACTGGTTAGAGAGCCTACCTGTGTACTGGTTAGAGAGCCTACCTGTGTACTGGTTAGAGAGCCTACCTGTACTGGTTAGAGATCCTACCTGTGTACTGGTTAGAGAGCCTACCTGTGTACTGGTTAGAGATCCTACCTGTGTACTGGTTAGAGAGCCTACCTGTGTACTGGTTAGAGAGCCTACCTGTACTGGTTAGAGAGCCTACCTGTATACTGGTTAGAGAGCCTACCTGTACTGGTTAGAGAGCCTACCTGTGTACTGGTTAGAGAGCCTACCTGTGTACTGGTTAGAGAGCCTACCTGTGTACTGGTTAGAGAGCCTACCTGTACTGGTTAGAGAGCCTACCTGTGTACTGGTTAGAGAGCCTACCTGTGTACTGGTTAGAGAGCCTACCTGTGTACTGGTTAGAGAGCCTACCTGTACTGGTTAGAGAGCCTACCTGTATACTGGTTGGAGAGCCTACCTGTACTGGTTAGAGAGCCTACCTTTGTACTGGTTAGAGAGCCTACCTGTGTACTGGTTAGAGAGCCTACCTGTGTACTGGTTAGAGAGCCTACCTGTGTACTAGTTAGAGAGCCTACCTGTGTACTGGTTAGAGAGCCTACCTGTACTGGTTAGAGAGCCTACCTGTACTGGTTATAGAGCCTACCTGTACTGGTTAGAGAGCCTACCTGTACTGGTTAGAGAGCCTACCTGTACTGGTTATAGAGCCTACCTGTACTGGTTAGAGAGCCTACCTGTGTACTGGTTAGATAGCCTACCTGTGTACTGGTTAGAGAGCCTACCTGTACTGGTTAGAGAGCCTACCTGTACAGGTTAGAGAGCCTACCTGTGTACTGGTTAGAGATCATACCTGTACTGGTTAGAGAGCCTACCTGTGTACTGGTTAGAGAGCCTACCTGTGTACCGGTTAGAGATCCTACCTGTACTGGTTAGAGAGCCTACCTGTACTGGTCAGAGAGCCTACCTGTACTGGTTAGAGAGCCTACCTGTATACTGGTTAGAGAGCCTACCTGTGTACTGGTTAGAGAGCCTACCTGTGTACTGGTTAGAGAGCCTACCTGTACTGGTTAGAGATCCTACCTGTGTACTGGTTAGAGAGCCTACCTGTGTACTGGTTAGAGAGCCTACCTGTACTGGTTAGAGAGCCTACCTGTATACTGGTTAGAGAGCCTACCTGTGTACTGGTTAGAGAGCCTACCTGTGTACTGGTTAGAGATCGGGGCGGCAGGTAGCTTAGTGGTTAAGAGCGTTGTGCCAGTAACCGAAAGGTCGCTGGTTCTAATCCCTGAGCCGACTAGGTGAAAAACCTGTCGATGTGCCCTTGAGCAAGGCACTTAACCCTAATTGCTCCTGTAAGTCGCTCTGGATAAGAGCGTCTGCTAAATGACCAATTTATTTATTTATTTATAGATCCTACCTGTGTACTGGTTAGAGAGCCTACCTGTGTACTGGTTAGAGAGCCTACCTCTACTGGTTAGAGAGCCTACCTGTACTGGTTATAGAGCCTACCTGTACTGGTTAGAGAGCCTACCTGTGTACTTGTTAGAGAGCCTACCTGTGTACTGGTTAGAGAGCCTACCTGTACTGGTTAGAGAGCCTACCTGTGTACTGGTTAGAGAGCCTACCTGTACTGGTTAGAGATCCTACCTGTACTGGTTAGAGAGCCTACCTGTACTGGTTAGAGAGCCTACCTGTACTGGTTAGAGATCCTACCTGTACTGGTTAGAGAGCCTACCTGTGTACTGGTTAGAGAGCCTACCTGTACTGGTTAGAGAGCCTACCTGTACTGGTTAGAGATCCTACCTGTACTGGTTAGAGAGCCTACCTGTACTGGTTAGAGATCCTACCTGTACTGGTTAGAGAGCCTACCTGTGTACTGGTTAGAGAGCCTACCTGTGTACTGGTTAGATATCCTACCTGTGTACTGGTTAGAGAGCCTACCTGTGTACTGGTTAGAGAGCCTACATGTGTACTGGTTAGAGAGCCTACCTGTGTACTGATTAGAGATCCTACCTGTGTACTGGTTAGAGAGCCTACCTGTACTGGTTAGAGAGCCTACATGTGTACTGGTTAGAGAGCCTACCTGTGTACTGGATAGAGAGCCTACCTGTGTGGTCCTCTGTAGCTCAGCTGGTAGAGCACGGCGCTTGTAACGCCAAGGTAGTGGGTTCGATCCCCGGGACCACCTATACACAAAAATGTATGCACGCATGACTGTAAGTTGCTTTGGATAAAAGCGTCTGCTAAATGGCATATTATTTATTTATTATTTACTGGTTAGAAATCCTACCTGTACTGGTTAGAGAGCCTACCTGTACTGGTTAGAGAGCCTACCTGTGTACTGGTTAGAGAGCCTACCTGTACTGGTTAGAGAGCCTACCTGTACTGGTTAGAGATCCTACCTGTACTGGTTAGAGAGCCTACCTGTACTGGTTAGAGATCCTACCTGTACTGGTTAGAGAGCCTACCTGTACTGGTTAGAGAGCCTACCTGTGTACTGGTTAGAGAGCCTACCTGTGTACTGGTTAGAGAGCCTACCAGTACTGGTTAGAGAGCCTACCTGTGTACTGGTTAGAGAGCCTACCTGTGTACTGGTTAGAGAGCCTACCTGTGTACTGGTTAGAGAGCCTACCTGTACTGGTTAGAGAGCCTACCTGTACTGGTTATAGAGCCTACCTGTACTGGTTAGAGAGCCTACCTGTGTACTGGTTAGAGAGCCTACCTGTGTACTGGTTAGAGAGCCTACCTGTGTACTGGTTAGAGAGCCTACCTGTACTGGTTAGAGATCCTACCTGTGTACTGGTTAGAGAGCCTACCTGTGTACTGGTTAGAGAGCCTACCTGTACTGGTTAGAGAGCCTACCTGTATACTGGTTAGAGAGCCTACCTGTGTACTGGTTAGAGAGCCTACCTGTGTACTGGTTAGAGATCGGGGCGGCAGGTAGCTTAGTGGTTAAGAGCGTTGTGCCAGTAACCGAAAGGTCGCTGGTTCTAATCCCCGAGCCGACTAGGTGAAAAACCTGTCGATGTGCCCTTGAGCAAGGCACTTAACCCTAATTGCTCCTGTAAGTCGCTCTGGATAAGAGCGTCTGCTAAATGACCAATTTATTTATAGATCCTACCTGTGTACTGGTTAGAGAGCCTACCTGTGTACTGGTTAGAGAGCCTACCTGTACTGGTTAGAGAGCCTACCTGTACTGGTTATAGAGCCTACCTGTACTGGTTAGAGAGCCTACCTGTGTACTTGTTAGAGAGCCTACCTGTGTACTGGTTAGAGAGCCTACCTGTACTGGTTAGAGAGCCTACCTGTGTACTGGTTAGAGAGCCTACCTGTACTGGTTAGAGATCCTACCTGTACTGGTTAGAGAGCCTACCTGTACTGGTTAGAGAGCCTACCTGTACTGGTTAGAGATCCTACCTGTACTGGTTAGAGAGCCTACCTGTACTGGTTAGAGATCCTACCTGTACTGGTTAGAGAGCCTACCTGTACTGGTTAGAGAGCCTACCTGTGTACTGGTTAGAGAGCCTACCTGTGTACTGGTTAGAGAGCCTACCTGTACTGGTTAGAGATCCTACCTGTGTACTGGTTAGAGAGCCTACCTGTGCTGGTTAGAGAGCCTACCTGTGTACTGGTTAGAGAGCCTACCTGTGTACTGGTTAGAGAGCCTACCTGTACTGGTTAGAGAGCCTACCTGTACTGGTTAGAGATCCTACCTGTACTGGTTAGAGAGCCTACCTGTACTGGTTAGAGATCCTACCTGTACTGGTTAGAGAGCCTACCTGTGTACTGGTTAGAGAGCCTACCTGTGTACTGGTTAGATATCCTACCTGTGTACTGGTTAGAGAGCCTACCTGTGTACTGGTTAGAGAGCCTACATGTGTACTGGTTAGAGAGCCTACCTGTGTACTGATTAGAGATCCTACCTGTGTACTGGTTAGAGAGCCTACCTGTACTGGTTAGAGAGCCTACATGTGTACTGGTTAGAGAGCCTACCTGTGTACTGGATAGAGAGCCTACCTGTGTGGTCCTCTGTAGCTCAGCTGGTAGAGCGCGGCGCTTGTAACGCCAAGGTAGGGGTTCGATCCCCGGGACCACCTATACACAAAAATGTATGCACGCATGACTGTAAGTCGCTTTGGATAAAAGCGTCTGCTAAATGGCATATTATTTATTTATTATTTACTGGTTAGAGATCCTACCTGTACTGGTTAGAGAGCCTACCTGTACTGGTTAGAGAGCCTACCTGTGTACTGGTTAGAGAGCCTACCTGTACTGGTTAGAGAGCCTACCTGTACTGGTTAGAGATCCTACCTGTACTGGTTAGAGATCCTACCTGTACTGGTTAGAGATCCTACCTGTACTGGTTAGAGAGCCTACCTGTACTGGTTAGAGAGCCTACCTGTGTACTGGTTAGAGAGCCTACCTGTGTACTGGTTAGAGAGCCTACCTGTACTGGTTAGAGAGCCTACCTGTACTGGTTAGAGATCCTACCTGTACTGGTTAGAGATCCTACCTGTACTGGTTAGAGAGCCTACCTGTGTACTGGTTAGAGAGCCTACCTGTGTACTGGTTAGATATCCTACCTGTGTACTGGTTAGAGAGCCTACCTGTGTACTGGTTAGAGAGCCTACATGTGTACTGGTTAGAGAGTCTACCTGTGTACTGATTAGAGATCCTACCTGTGTACTGGTTAGAGAGCCTACCTGTACTGGTTAGAGAGCCTACCTGTGTACTGGTTAGAGATCCTACCTGTACTGGTTAGAGAGCCTACCTGTGTACTGGTTAGAGATCCTACCTGTACTGGTTAGAGAGCCTACCTGTGTACTGGTTAGAGATCCTACCTGTACTGGTTAGAGAGCCTACCTTTGCTGGCCAGACCATTGTCATCCTGATTTATCTAGCTAAGTGGCCATGCTGGTCAAACCTCTTCCTCAGAAATAATGATCCTACCATGACCTTAAAAGTTTGTAGAAGGCTGCATATCATCTGTTTGGTGACTCATTTCAACAATCCAGTGCCAAAGCAAAACAGATACAGTATATTGCCCTTTAATATCAGAAGAATTAGTGAAGATGCTTTTCTAAATTAGAGAGTTTTTGCAAGCTTGATTCCGCCCTCAGTGGCTTATGAATTTGGAGGTTATCGTTTAAGACTGAAGACCATGGATGAATTCAGCGTTATTTCCCGGCTGTTTTCCCCGTCTCTTGCTAGTGTGGTTACTGATGTGGTGGATAGCCTTTCGTCCTCTGAGTCTGAGAGTTCTAACGACTGGCGGTGTGATGGCTGCAGCCGTTATCATCCAAGTCCAAAACACTGTACATGGTTGTAATAACCCCCCATTTATTGGAGGAGATCCCAAGAGTTGATGCGATTGCCTTCAGCAAGACCACGTACCTGACCCCCTCAATAACTGTGAATTTGGAATGTGTCATAAAGGTTCTGTTCAATGTATGCCAAACATTGGAGAATGAATGGGATCTAATTCAATCATGGAAGGCATTGTTCTGTAAATATTAATAATAACAAGGCTATTTTATTCTTATAGTAGGCTTGACAAACAATGGTACAATGCTCATTTCCCCTTTCCCCTAACCTATGCTGCGCTCCGATCTAAAAGCACAGGAGAAGCAGGGTTAAATCATTCTGCCCCATTCAAAAAAAGACATTTGATTTCATTTTGCAGTGTGTCTGGCGGTGGGTGGAGGTGGCAGGAGGCCTGTCAGGCAGCGAGGCTCTCTGGCCCTGTTACAGCCCAACTTTGGCTGCAGGAAGAGCGGAGCAGCACACAGATCTAGTGTTTAGACACGCAATATCGACAATGCATTTATCTTTGAATAATGGAAATGTCCTGAGAATACGGTGGCAGTGGTCCTGGCATGTCCACAGAGGGCGCGGGCCTGTCTGGAAGCGAGGCTCTCTGGCCCTGTTGCAGTATAATGTGGCGTCTGCTCTGACTCCCCTGGAGCATACCGCTACTCTGCTACTCTGTTGCTCAGCTCAGCTCTGCTCCTCTACTCTGCTACTCTGTTGCTCAGCTCAGCTCTGCTCCTCTACTCTGCTACTCTACTCTGCTACTCTGCTCTGCTACTTTGCTCTGCTCCTCTACTACTCTGCTCTGCTCCTCTACTCTGCTACCCTACTCTACTACTCTGCGTTGCTACCCTGCTACTCTACTCTACTACTCTGCTCTGCTCCTCTACTACTCTGCTCTGCTCCTCTACTACTCTGCTCTGCTCCTCTACTACTCTGCTCTGCTCCTCTACTATTCTGCTCTGCTCCTCTGCTCTGCTCCTCTACTACTCTGCTCTGCTCCTCTGCTACTCTGCTCTGCTCCTCTACTACTCTGCTCTGCTCCTCTACTACTCTGCTCTGCTACTCTACTACTCTGCTACTCTGCTACTCTGCTCTGCTCCTCTACTACTCTGCTACTCTGCTCTGCTCCTCTGCTACTCTGCTCTGCTCCTCTGCTACTCTGCTCTACTACTCTGCTACTCTGCTCTGCTCCTCTGCTACTCTGCTCTGCTCCTCTACTACTCTGCTACTCTGCTCTGCTCCTCTACTACTCTGCTCTGCTCCTCTACTACTCTGCTCTGCTCCTCTACTATTCTGCTCTGCTCCTCTGCTCTGCTCCTCTACTACTCTGCTCTGCTCCTCTACTACTCTGCTCTGCTCTTCTGCTACTCTGCTCTGCTCCTCTGCTACTCTGCTCTGCTCCTCTACTAATTTGCTCTACTCTGCTCCTCTTTTACGCTGCTACTCTGCTCTGCTCCTCTGCTACTCTGCTCTGCTCCTCTGCTCCTCTGCTCTGCTCCTCTGCTACTCTGCTCTGCTCCTCTACTACTCTGCTACTCTGCTCTGCCTCAGGCCCACATTCCTCCTTCCACTGGCTTCCTCCGCCACACTGTACCGGCTCCCCACTTAATTTACCCTCCTGTTGGAGAGGGACTTAATGTGGTTAAACCTGCTGCCAAAACAGATCTTATCTGCTCTCTCTTTCAGGACAGTACTCAGGCGCACACTGAAATAGATTCACTTCAAACGTTATATTTGTAGAAACAAACCTCAAGCATTATCCTGCGGATTCCCTTCTGTCTGTAATTATGTATGTCCATCTTATGCTATATGCTTGAATCTTAAATGAAAAGGTAAAGAAACATTTATTGATTGGAAGCCATTGTTTTCAGATGCTATTCCTTTAACATTAGATATATCACAAACAGTCTTTACACAACATCATGGGTTGGTTCCTTCACCAATATGTTGCTGTGGGCTAGAGGGAGTAAAACGTGGATGGTTGAGAATGGATGGCCCCGGGCAGTCTGACAGTGCTGTTCAGTGAGGCAAAGTGCCAGTAAATTGTTTTTCTTCTGCAGTGCAATTCTTATAATTCTTCTGGGAACCAATGACATTGTGTTTACCAAAGAGAATAATGACAGATGGGGAAAAATCTAAATGGAGGATTTTGGGATGTGTCCTGACCACCACACATAACTGTTCTACCCAGAAACACTGCTGCCGATTGTTTAGGTTTTTTAAGTGTCTGACAGACTGTACACTGTATATATATGATGTTATATTATAAAGCCATGTCCCAGAATACAGTACACTATATATTGCTATATATACATATGATGCTATATTTATAATATGCTATATTATAAAGCCAAGTACCAGAATACAGTACACTATATATATACAGTGGGGGAAAAAAGTATTTAGTCAGCCACCAATTGTGCAAGTTCTCCCGCTTAAAAAGATGCGAGAGGCCTATGATTTTCATCATAGGTACACGTCAACTATGACAGACAAAATGAGAAAAAAAAATCCTGAAAATCACATTGTAGGATTTTTAATGAATTTATTTGCAAATTATGGTGGAAAATAAGTATTTGGTCAATAACAAAAGTTTCTCAATACTTTGTTATATACCCTTTGTTGGCAATGACACAGGTCAAACGTTTTCTTTAAGTCTTCACAAGGTTTTCACACACTGTTGCTAGTATTTTGGCCCATTCCTCCATGCAGATCTCCTCTAGAGCATTGATGTTTTTGGGCTGTCGCTGGGCAACACAGACTTTCAACTCCCTCCAAAGATGTTCTATGGCATTCAGATCTGGAGACTGGCTAGGCCACTCCAGGACCTTGAAATGCTTCTTACGAAGCCACTCTTTCGTTGCCCGTGCGGTGTGTTTGGGATCATTGTCATGCTGAAAGACCCAGCCACGTTTCATCTTCAATGCCCTTGCTGATGGAAGGAGGTTTTCACTCAAAATCTCACGATACATGGCCCCATTCATTCTTTCCTTTACACAGATCAGTCGTCCTGGTCCCTTTGCAGAAAAACAGCCCCAAAGCATGATGTTTCCACCCCCATGCTTCACAGTAGGTATGGTGTTCTTTGGATGCAACTCAGCATTCTTTGTCCTCCAAACACGACGAGTTGAGTTTTTACCAAAAAGTTCTATTTTGGTTTCATCTGACCATATGACATTCTCCCAATCCTCTTCTGGATCATCCAAATGCACTCTAGCAAACTTCAGACGGGCCTGGACAGGTACTGGCTTAAGCAGGGGGACACGTCTGGCACTGCAGGATTTGAGTCCCTGGCGGCGTAGTGTGTTACTGATGGTAGGCTTTGTTACTTTGGTCCCAGCTCTCTGCAGGTGATTCACTAGGTCCCCCCGTGTGGTTTTGGGATTTTTGCTCACCGTTCTTGTGATCATTTTGACCCCACGGGGTGAGATCTTGCGTGGAGCCCCAGATCGAGGGAGATTATCAGTGGTCTTGTATGTCTTCCATTTCCTAATAATTGCTCCCACAGTTGATTTCTTCAAACCAAGCTGCTTATCTATTGCAGATTCAGTCTTCCCAGCCTGATGCAGGTCTACAATTTTGTTTCTGGTGTCCTTTGACAGCTCTTTGGTCTTGGCCATAGTGGAGTTTGGAGTGTGACTGTTTGAGGTTGTGGACAGGTGTCTTTTATACTGATAACAAGTTCAAACAGGTGCCATTAATACAGGTAACGAGTGGAGGACAGAGGAGCCTCTTAAAGAAGAAGTTACAGGTCTGTGAGAGCCAGAAATCTTGCTTTTTTGTAGGTGACCAAATACTTATTTTCCACCATAATTTGCAAATAAATTCATAAAAAATCCTACAATGTGATTTTCTGGATTTTTTTCCCTCAATTTGTCTGTCATAGTTGACGTGTACCTATGATGAAAATTACAGGCCTCTCTCATCTTTTTAAGTGGGAGAACTTGCACAATTGGTGGCTGACTAAATACTTTTTTTCCCCCACTGTATATATATATATATCTATATATATATATACATGATGCCATGTCCCAGAAATTCATTTACTTTTCTGAAAGGATGAATAGCACACATTTTCACTCCATGTAGTTTGTCTGTAATGATGGCTGAAACCACATTCATTGCACTAATATTTAATTGGTATTCTAATAGAACAACCATCACATGAACACCTAAACTAAACTCCCACATCAGTGAAGAATTTGACCCCATTTTAGATTCCTACAGCAACCCACCAGGCTGCTGTGGATAACGTTTATGTTGGACGCAGTGAAGCATCAAGCATCTTTTCTGTGTCCATGTGATTGGCTGGTGTGTTTCTTGCTCTGAAGTGGCAATCTGCCAGTCCTAAGTCCTGTTGGCCCAACAACCACTTTATGGCCCCGTCTGCTCACCCTCGTCCCATTCGCCAGAGCAGCAAGAGGGCTTCTCTAGGGTTACAGACAAGGTACCTGATATCACACTGTGTTCACTGTGGTTGGTCCTTATTGGCAGAGCCAGCTGGGCAAAGGCTAAAGTTGATTAAATATTTAAATGTGGTGTCTTCTTCCCACATGGCTTTCTGTTGATGTTGTTCCACAGGCAGGGGACGGCTTTACCACATGTCATCGCTGGAGTGTGATTTGTTACAAGCCCAGTCTTGTCAACCGGGAGGCGCTGAGGTGTGACCGCTGAGATGTCCAACGTATCCACTGGCCTCAGGGCTAGCTAATCAATTACATAATGCAGTCCATCTCTCCGTACCAATCCCTAGTCAATATCAGACTCCAGGCAAAAACCATATCATCTTTGCTCTAACTGTAAGTGTCTCTGGATAAAAGTGTCTGCTAAATGACTAAAATGTAAATGTAACATCTGAGTACAGTAGATGGTCATTGCACTCCATAGGGTGCGCGCATTGCCAATATGTCCTTTCATGCTGCCTACAATATTAGTCTTATCTCGGTCATTAACTTTGATTTAGAAACAGTGAGTCTATGTATGTGTTGGTCTAAATGTGATAATACTATTTGAAACCTTTTTCAAACATTTTCAACTGAAATTAAATGAAATGTTATTTGTCACATGCGCCGAATATAACAGGTGTAGACTTTACAGTGAAATGCTTCCTGACAATCCCTTAACCAACAACGCAGAGTTACAAAGTAAGACAAATTAGCGAAATAGAAAAGGAAATAGTACCACAATAAATTAACAATAACGAGGAGCACCGGTACTGAGATACTGTGCAGGGAACAAGATAATAATGAGACTATATACAAGGAGTACCAGTACTGAGTCAATGTGCAGGGGTACCAGGTAGTAATGAGACTATATACAAGGAGTACCAGTACTGAGTCAATGTGCAGGGGTACCAGGTAGTAATGAGACTATATACAAGGAGTACCAGTACTGAGTCAATGTGCAGGGGTACGAGGTAGTGGAGGTAGTTGAGGTAATATGTACAGTACCGGTCAAAAGTTTGGACACACCTACTCATTCAACGTTTTTTCTTTATGATGCAGCACCGTATCACTCTCCTTCTTGGTAAAATAGCCCTTACACAGCCTGGAGGTGTGTTGGGTCATTGTCCTGTTGAAAAACAAATGATAGTCCTGCTAAGCCCAAACCAGATGGGATGGCGTATTGCTGCAGAATGCTGTGGTAGCCATGCTGGTTAAGTGTGCCTTGAATTCTAAATAAATCACAGACAGTGTCACCAGCAAAGCACCCCAACACCGTAACACCTCCTCTGCCATGCTTTACGGTGGGAAATACACATGCGGAGATCATCCGTTCACCCACACTGCGTCTCACAAAGACACAGCGATTGGAACCAAATATCTCAAATTTGGACTTCAGACCAAAGGACAAATTTCCACCGGTCTAATGTCCATTTCTCGTGTTCCTTGGCCCAAGAATGTCTCTTCTTCTTATTGGTGTCCTTTAGTAGTGTTTTCTTTGCAGCAATTCGACCATGAAGGCCTGATTCACACAGTCTCCTCTGAACAGTTGATGTTGAGATGTGTATGTTACTTGAACTCTGTGAAGCATTTATTTGGGCTGCAATTTCTGAGGCTGGTAACTCTAATGAACTTATCCTCTTCAGCAGAGGTAACTTCCATTCCTGTGGTGGTCCTCATGAGAGCCAGTTTCATCATAGCGCTTGATGGTTTTTGCGACTGCACTTGAAGAAACTTTCAAAGTGACTGACCTTCATGTCTTAAAGTAATGATGGACTGTCATTTCTCTTTGCTTATTTGAGCTGTTCTTGCCATAATATGGACTTGGTCTTTTACCAAATAGGGCTATCTTCTGGGGGTAGAAGCTGTTCAGGAGCCTTTTGGTCCCAGACATGGCGCTCCGGTACCGTTATGTTCCATGTGGTGATTGTTCATTCAGCAGCATTGAAAATGATTAGCTTTTTTGTCACACGAGCCAACGTTTCATGATAAAATATGAAATAGCAGTGGTCCCTTGCCTTGTTTTGGAATGGTTACCTCAGTGTGCATCATGGACACTGGCTGTTTATAAGGACCATGTGTGGGAAGGCCTGAGATAGTCCCTGTTCAAAGCAACCTGCCTCTCCTTTCTAGTACAATTTATCTTGTGGATGCAGATGAGCGCTTTGTTGGAAGCTTGCACCTCATCCTTTACCTGTGGTTGCCAGAGAGAGAGAAATGCTTCTCTCTACAGAGAGAAGAGAATGAATCCATTCAAAAGGACCATGACAGAACCTGCTGTTCACGGGAACTCTCTGTGAACTAGGCTCAACAGCAAGGTCCATACATCAGAACAAATATGTTATTTATTTTCGCTGCTCTTGCCCTGTATTCCACCCAGCCAACTATTATGAACACATTCAACATTGCCCATATATTAATCTGTCAATCTTGACTTGTCTGATCACTGTATCTGTCTTGTCAGATTCCATCAAACAGTGACTAAGTGTAAGACTGGGATTTCATGGCTTCTATCGTGTTGCAGCTAGAGCTCCAGCTGCAGTCCAGCTACACTCCAGCTACAGTCCAGCTACACTCCAGCTACACTCCAGCTACAGTCCAGCTACACTCCAGCTACACTCCAGCTACAGTCCAGCTACAGTCCAGCTACACTCCAGCTACACTCCAGCTACACTCCAGCTATAGTCCAGCCACACTCAAGCTACAGTCCAGCTACAGTCCAGCTACAGTCCAGCTACACTCCAGCTACACTCCAGCTACAGTCCAGCAACAGTCCAGCTACAGTCCAGCTACACTCCAGCTACACTCCAGCTATAGTCCAGCTCTCGGAAAGCTCCTGTGTTGTTTGTTTCCTCTTACTGTATATCTTCTGCCAGGCAGGGCGGGTGTCTGCCAGGCAGGGCAGTGTTTTTAATGGAGCATTCAAAATCAAATTAGACTTTGATTTAATTTCTTTCTGGGAAGTATGAGCACATTGTTCCAGCCTTCATATAAAATAGGCCGTCATTCACGGGCTATAAAGGAATGTTATTAATTTCTGCTCAACAGAAAGTAGATTTGCAGCCTCAGAGATCTGGTTAGCTGATAGAGCAGGGTCATTGGTGAGCTGCAGACAGAGCAACTGGTGTGACACATGCTGATGAAGGGAGGATAGGGAGATCCTCTGAAAACTCACAGTGACCAGGAGGAGAGCTCCTATCATGATCACGTATCATACCAAACTGTTACATTATTCTGAATGTTTTCCAAAGGACACATTTTGCTGTTGCTGCACAAATGTAATGAGTTTTTCTTTAGATTGTTGTTGAGAAGGAGAATAATGTGAGATCTTAATACCTCAGCACCAACAGAAAGGAGTTTGTGTCTGTCCAGGACTACCAAGCCCGGTGGTAATATTGACACAGACCTTGTCTTGTTTATATAACCACGTGGTGTTATATAAAAAGTCATTGGACAATATTTAATTTCTGTCAGCAGTAAGGTTGAGTGGCAACAATGGATTTATTGTGTGTCCTGGCCTCTAACTGAGCATCTCTGTGAGCTAGAAATGCTCCCACTCTCTGCCCCCACTCCCACTCTCTGCCCCCACTCACACTCTCTGCCCCCACTCCCACTCTCTGCCCCCACTCACACTCTCTGCCCCCACGCCCACTCTCTGCCCCCACTCCCACTCTCTGCCCCCACTCCCACTCTCTGCCCCCACTCACTCTCTCTGCCCCCACTCACACTCTCTGCCCCCACTCCCACTCTCTGCCCCCACTCCCACTCTCTGCCCCCACTCCCACTCTCTGCCCCACTCACACTCTCTGCCCCCACTCACACTCTCTGCCCCCACTCCCACTCTCTGCCCCCACTCCCACTCTCTGCCCCCACTCACACTCTCTGTCCCCACTCCCACTCTCTTCCCCCACTCCCACTCTCTGCCCCCACTCACACTCTCTGCCCCCACTCACACTCTCTGCCCCCACTCCCACTCTCTGCCCCTAAGGTACCCTTCATCCAAAGAGAAAATCAAGTTGTATCTGAACTTGGACCAATAGTCTAGCTTACTGAGGCAAAGGCACAGCAACAAACAAACCTACCTCAATATGAACAGACAGGCATCAGGCAGGCAGGAGGCAGGAGGCAGGAGGCAGGAGACAAGAGGCAGGAGGCAGCAGGCAGGAGGCAGGAGGCAGGAGGCATCAGGCAGGAGGCAGGAGGCATCAGGCAGGAGGCAGGAGGCATCAGGCAGGAGGCAGGAGGCAGGAGGCGGGAGGCAGGAGGCAGGAGGCAGGAGGCAGGAGGCAGGAGGCAGGAGGCAGCAGGCAGCAGGCAGGAGGCAGCAGGCATCAGGCAGGCAGGAGGCAGGAGGCAGGAGGCAGGAGGCAGGAGGCAGGAGGCAGGAGGCAGGAGGCAGGAGGCAGGAGGCAGGAGGCAGGAGGCAGGAGGCAGCAGGCAGCAGGCAGCAGGCAGCAGGCAGCAGGCAGCAGGCAGCAGGCAGGCATCAGGCAGGCAGGAGACAGCAGGCATCAGGCAGGCAGGAGACAGCAGGCATCAGGCAGGCAGGAGACAGCAGGCATCAGGCAGGCAGGAGGCAACAGGCATCAGGCAGGCAGGAGGCAGCAGGCATCAGGCAGGCAGGAGGCAGCAGGCAGCAGAAACTGCACATGGCAACAGTACTTAGTCAATCTCCAGCCACACAGGAGCACAAATCAATCAGTTAATCAATATATCAAAAATACATCATGGCTTCTTATAGCCTCTACCCAGCTTTTCATTTGCCTTGCACACATTGGCAATAGCACAGTCAGTGTAGTCAGCTCAGCCATACCCATTGAGACTGTGTCTGTGCCTCGACCTAGGTTGGGCAAAACTAAACATGGCGGTGTTCACCCTAGCAATCTTATTAGGATAAAGACCTCCTCCATTCCTGCCATTATTGAAAGAGATCGTGATACCTCACATCTCAAAATAGGGTTACTTAATGTTAGATCCCTCACTTCAAAGGCAGTCATAGTCAATGAACTAATCACTGATCATAATCTCGATGTGATTGGCCTGACTGAAACATGGCTTAAGCCTGATGAATTTGCTGTGTTAAATGAGGCCTCACCTCCTGGTTACACTAGTGACCATATTCCCCGTGCATCCCGCAAAGGCGGAGGTGTTGCTAACATTTACGATAGCAAATTTCAATTTACAAAAAAAAAAATGGCGTTTTCATCTTTTGAGCTTCTAGTCATGAAATCTATGCAGCCTACTCAATCACTTTTTATAGCTACTGTTTACAGGCCTCCTGGGCCATATACAGCGTTCCTCTCTGAGTTTCCTGAATTCCTATCAGACCTTGTAGTCATAGCAGATCATATTCTAATTTTTGGTGATTTTAATATTCACATGGAGAAGTCCACAGACCCACTCCAAAAGTCTTTCGGAGCCATTATCGACTCAGTGGGTTTTGTCCAACATGTCTCTGGACCTACTCACTGCCACAGTCATACTCTGGACCTAGTTTTGTCCCATGGAATAAATGTTGTAGATCTTAATGTTTTTCCACAAAATCCTGGACTATCGGACCACCATTTTATTACATTTGCAATCGCAACAAATAATCTGCTCAGACCCCAACCAAGGAGCATCAAAAGTCGTGCTATAAATTCTCAAACAACACAAAAATTCATTGATGCCCTTCCAGACTCCTTCTGCCTACCCAAGGACGTCAGAGGACAAAAATCAGTTAACCACTTAACTGAGGAACTCAATTTAACCTTGCGCAATACCCTAGATGCAGTTGCACCCCTAAAAACGAAAAACATTTGTCATAAGAAACTAGCTCCCTGGTATACAGAAAATACCCGAGCTTTGAAGCAAGCTTCCAGGAAATTGGAACGGAAATGGCGCCACACCAAACTGGAAGTCTTCCGACTAGCTTGGAAAGACAGTACCGTGCAGTACCGAAGAGCCCTCACTGCTGCTCGATCATCCTACTTTTCCAACTTAATTGAGGAAAATAAGAACAATCCAAAATTTCTTTTTGATACTGTTGCAAAGCTAACTAAAAAGCAGCATTCCCCAAGAGAGGATGGCTTTCACTTCAGCAGTGATAAATTCATGAACTTCTTTGAGGAAAAGATCATGACCATTAGAAAGCAAATTACGGACTCCTCTTTGAATCTGCGTATTCCTCCAGGGCTTAGCTGTCCTGGATCTGCACAGCTCTGCGAGGGCCTGGGATCGGGAGAGACACTTAAGTGTTTTAGTACTATATCTCTTGACACAATGATGAAAATAATCATGGCCTCTAAACCTTCAAGCTGCATACTGGATCCTATTCCTACTAAACTGCTGAAGGAGCTGCTTCCTGTGCTTGGCCCTCCTATGTTGAACATAATAAACAGCTCTCTATCCACCGGATGTGTACCAAACTCACTAAAAGTGGCAGTGATAAAGCCTCTCTTGAAAAAGCCAAACCTTGACCCGGAAAATATAAAAAACTATCGGCCTATATCGAATCTTCCATTCCTCTCAAAAATTTTAGAAAAAGCTGTTGCGCAGCAACTCACTGCCTTTCTGAAGACAAACAATGTATACGAAATGCTTCAGTCTGGTTTTAGACCCCATCATAGCACTGAGACTGCACTTGTGAAGGTGGTAAATGACCTTTTAATGGCGTCAGACCGAGGCTCTGCATCTGTCCTCGTGCTACTAGACCTTAGTGCTGCCTTTGACACCATCGATCACCACATTCTTTTGGAGAGACTGGAAACCCAAATTGGTCTACACGGACAAGTTCTGGCCTGGTTTAGATCCTACCTGTCGGAAAGATATCAGTTTGTCTCTGTGAATGGTCTGTCCTCCGACAAATCAACTGTACATTTCGGTGTTCCTCAAGGTTCCGTTTTAGGACCACTATTGTTTTCACTATATATTTTACCTCTTGGGGATGTTATTCGAAAACATAATGTTAACTTTCACTGCTATGCGGATGACACACAGCTGTACATTTCAATGAAACATGGTGAAGCCCCAAAATTGCCCTCGCTAGAAGCCTGTGTTTCAGACATAAGGAAGTGGATGGCTGAAAACTTTTTACTTTTAAACTCGGACAAAACAGAGATGCTTGTTCTAGGTCCCAAGAAACAAAGAGATCTTCTGTTAAATCTGACAATTCATCTAGATGGTTGTAAAGTCGTCTCAAATAAAACTGTGAAGGACCTCGGTGTTACTCTTGACCCTGATCTCTCTTTTGACGAACATATCAAGACTGTTTCAAGGACAGCTTTTTTCCATCTACGTAACATTGCAAAAATCAGAAATTTTCTGTCCAAAAATGATGCAGAAAAATTAATCCATGCATTTGTTACTTCTAGGTTAGACTACTGCAATGCTCTATTTTCCGGCTACCCGGATAAAGCACTAAATAAACTTCAGTTAGTGCTAAATACGGCTGCTAGAATCCTGACTAGAACCAAGAAATTTGATCATATTACTCCAGTGCTAGCTTCCCTACACTGGCTTCCTGTTAAGGCAAGGGCTGATTTCAAGGTTTTACTGTTAACCTATAAAGCGTTACATGGGCTTGCTCCTACCTATCTTTCCGAGTTGGTCCTGCCGTACATACCAATACGTACGCTACGGTCACAAGACGCAGGCCTCCTAATTGTCCCTAGAATTTCTAAGCAAACAGCGGGAGGCAGGGCTTTCTCCTATAGATCTCCATTTTTATGGAACAGTCTGCGTACCCATGTGAGAGACGCAGACTCGGTCTCAACCTTTAAGTCTTTACTGAAGACTTATCTCTTCAGTAGGTCATATGATTGAGTGTAGTCTGGCCCAGGAGTGTGAAGGTGAACGGAAAGGCTGGAGCAACGAACAGCCCTTGCTGTCTCTGCCGGGCCGGTTCCCCTCTCCACTGGGGTTCTCTGCCTCTAACCCTGTTGCAGGGGCTGAGTCACTGGCTTGCTAGTGCTCTTTCATGCCGTCCCTGGGAGGGGTGCGTCACTTGAGTGGGTTGAGTTACTGACGTGATCTTCCTGTCTGGGTTGGCGCCCCCCCCTTGGTTTGTGCTGTGGTGGAGACCTCTGTGGGCTATACTCGGCCTTGTCTCAGGATTGTAAGTTGGTGGTTGGGGATATCCCTCTAGTGGTGCGGGGGCTGTGCTTTGGCGGAGTGGGTGGGGTTATATCCTTCCTGTTTGGCCCTGTCCGGGGGTTTCTTCGGATGGGGCCACAGTGTCTCCGGACCGCTCCTGTCTCAGCCTCCAGTATTTATGCTGCAGTAGTTTATGTGTCGGGGGGCTGGGGTTAGTTGATTATACCTGGAGTACTTCTCCTCTCTTATCCAGTGTCCTGTGTGAATTTAAGTATGCTCTCTCTAATTCTCTCGTTCTCTCTTTCTCTCTGAGAACCTGAGCCCTAGGACCATACGTCAGGACTACCGGGCATGATGACACCTTGCTGTCCCCAGTCCGCCTGGCCTTGCTGCTATTCCAGTTTCAACTGTTCTGCCTGCGGCTACGAAACCCCTACCTGTCCCAGACCTGCTGTTTTCAACTCTTTAATGATCGGCTATGAAAAGCCAACTGAGAGACCTGAGCCCTAGGACCATACGTCGGGACTACCGGCCGTGGTGACTCCTTGCTGTCCCCAGTCCGCCTGGCCTTGCTGCTATTCCAGTTTCAACTGTTCTGCCTGCGGTTATGAACCCCTACCTGTCCCAGACCTGCTGTTTTCATCTCTTAATGATCGGCTATGAAAAGCCAACTGAGATTTATTCCTGATTATTATTTGACCATGCTTGTCACTTATGAACATTTTTGAACATCTTGGCATGGTTCTGTTATAATCTCCACCCGGCACAGCCAGAAGAGGACTGGCCACCCCTCATAGCCTGGTTCCTCTCTAGGTTTCTTCCTAGGCTTTCGCCTTTCTAGGGAGTTTTTCCTAGCCACCGTGCTTCTACACCTGCATTACTAGCTGTTTGGGGTTTTAGGCTGGGTTTCTGTACAGCACTTCGAGATATTAGCTGATGTAAGAAGGGCTATATAAAATAAAATTGATTGATTGATTGATAGCGTGTTCTCATATTTCAAGATGAGACATTGGGAGCAGAGTCTTGTATCTATTTCTGTCTGTGGAATAATGGTTGTAATGTAGAGTATGCATCCTGAATGTCAACATGTTGTGTGTAAAGGACATATATGTAATGTGCAGTATGGTCTTGAAATAACCCTATTCTCTCACCTCAAAACCCCTGCCAAATCCTGAACGCTATGGCTCACACAATCCCTATTATCGATTAGATTTTAGAGCGATTAAGCACTGTTTTACAAAAAGGTCACTCCACTGCCTGAAGTAAGGTCCTTTGCACTCCGGTGGGAACCACAGCTTCAGACTGACTACACTGAATCTAATCTGATGGGAAATATGTAGAGATTGCTTGTTTCCCCCTCCCTGTAGGCCCCTCTCTTTCGCTCTCTCTTTAAAAAATTTATACATATATATATATATATACACTACCGGTCAAAAGTTTTAGAACACATTTTACATTTCCATTTTAGTCATTTAGCAGACACTCTTATCCAGAGCTACTTACAGTTAGTGAGTGCATACATGTTCATATTGGCCCCCCGTGGGAAACAAACCCACAACCCTGGCGTTTCAAGCATGCTCTACCAACTGAGGTACAGAGGGTCATTCAAGGGTTTTTCTTTATTTTTTACTATTTTCTACATTGTAGAATAATAGTGAAGACATCAAAACTATGAAATAACACATGGAATCATGTAGTAACCAAAAAAGTTTTAAACAAATCAAAATATGTATTTTATTTGAGATTCTTCAAATAGCCACCCTTTGCCTTGATGACAGCTTTGCACACTTTTGGCATTCTCTCAACCAGCTTCATGTGGTAGTCACCTGGAATGAATTTCAATTAACAGGTGTGCCTTCTTAAAAGTTAATTTGTGGAATTTCTTTCCTTCTTAATGTGTTTGAGCCAATCAGTTGTGTTGTGTTGGTGTTGGTAGGGGTGGTATACAGAAGATAGCCCTATTTGGTAAAAGACCAAGTCCATATTATGGCAAGAACAGCTCAAATAAGCAAAGAGAAATGACAGTCCATCATTACTTTAAGACATGAAGGTCAGTCAATACGTAAAATGTCAAGAATTTTGAACATTTCTTTAAGTGCAGTCGCAAAAACCATCAAGCGCTATGATGAAACTGGCTCTCATGAGGACTGCCACACGAAAGGAAGACCCAGAGTTACCTCTGCTGCAGAGAATAAGTTCATTAGAGTTACCAGCCTCAGAAATTGCAGCCCAAATAAATGCTTCACAGAGTTCAAGTAACAGACACATCTCAACATCAACTGTTCAGAAGAGACTGTGTGAATCAGGCCTTCATGGTCGAATTGCTGCAAAGAAACCACTACTAAAGGACACCAATAATAAGAAGAGACGCGGTGTGGGTGAACGGATGATCTCTGCATGTGTATTTCCCACCGTGAAGCATGGAGGAGGAGGTGTTATGGTGTCGGGGTGCTTTGCTGGTGACACTGTCTGTGATTTATTTAGAATTCAAGGCACACTTAACCAGTATGGCTACCACAGCATTCTACAGCGATACGCCATCCCATCTGGTTTGGGCTTAGTGGGACTATCATTTGTTTTTCAACAGGACAATGACCCAACACACCTCCAGGCTGTGTAAGTGCTATTTTACCAGGAAGGAGAGTGATGGAGTGCTGCATCAAATGAGCTGGCCTCCACAATCCCCCGACCTCAATTAAATTGAGATGGTTTGGGATGAGTCGCACCGCAGAGTGAAGGAAATGCAGCCAACAAGTGCTCAGCATATGTGGGAACTCCTTCAAGACTGTTGGAAAAGCATTCCAGATGAAGCTGGTTTAGAGAATGCCAAGAGTGTGCAAAGCTGTCATCAAGGCAAAGGGTGGCTATTTGAAGAATCTCAAATATAAAATATATTTAGATTTGTTTAACAATTTTTTGGTTACTACATGATTCCATATGTGTTATTTCATAGTTTTGATGTCTTCACTATTATTCTACAATGTAGAAAATAGTAAAAATAAAGAAAAACCCTTGAATGAGCAGGTGTTCTACAATCATAGGATCTTACAAGAGGCATTGATGAAAAATGTAAGCACTCACTAACTGGAAGTCTCTCTGGATAAGAGTGTCTGCTAAATGACTAAAATGTAAATGTATATATATATATATTTATTATTATTATTATTATTATTATTATTATTATTATTATTATAATGTATCTCTCTCTGATGAAAACTCTGATGCTGACAGCCAAGGCTCAGCACTTTATTCAACCCTGACAGACAGATGGGCAATACATATTCATAGAATAGGCTTCAAAAGCAACATGAAGACCATCATGATGATCACCAATTGACTATCTATAGATACTGCATGTACCATCATGATGATAACAATTTTTTTTGTATTTTTGGCATTCGGTATTTTATTAGGATCCTCATTAGCTGTTGCAGCAGCTATTCTTCCTGGGTTCCACACAAAACATGAAACATGACATAATACAGAACATTAATAGACAAGAACAGCTCAAGGACAGAACTTAAATGGCACACATAGCCTACATATCAATACATACACACAAACTACACCTCACGGCATTGTGCCATGAGGTGTTGCTTTTTTGTTGTTGTTGTGAAACCAGGTTTGTTGTTCATTTGAGCATTCTGAGATGGAAGGGAGTTCCATGCAATAATGGCTCTATATAATACTGTACGCTTTCTTGAATTTGTTCTGGATTTGGGGACTGTGAAAAGACCCCTGGTGGCATGTCTGATGGGGTCAGAGCTGTGTGTAAATTGACTATGCAAACAATTTGGGATTTTCAACACATTAATGTTTCTTATAAATTGAAGAAGTGATGCAGTCAGTCTCTCCTCAACTCTTAGCCAAGAGAGACTGGCATGCATAGTATTTATATTAGCCCTCTGATTACAATGAAGAGCAAGACGTGCCGCTCTGTTCTTGGCCAGCTGCAGCTTAACTAGGTCTTTCTTTGCAGCACTCGACCACAGGACTGGACAATAATCAAGATAAGATCAAACTAGAGCCTGCAGGACTTGCTTTGTGGAGTGGAGTGTCATTAAAAGCATCTCTTTATCACAGACAGACCTCTCCCCCTCTTTATAACAATTCAATCTATGTGTTTTGACCATGGCAGTTTACATTCTAAGGTAACACATAGTAATTTCGTCTCCTCAACTTGTTCAACAGCCACACCATTCATTACCAGATTCAGCTGAGGTCTAGAACTTAGGGAATGATTTGACTATCTATAGATACTGTATGTACCATCATGATGATCACAAATTAACTATCTATAGATACTGTATGTACCATCATGATGTTCACCAATTAACTATCTATAGATACTGTATGTACCATCATGATGTTCACCAATTAACTATCTATAGATACTGTATGTACCATCATGATGTTCACCAATTAACTATCTATAGATACTGTATGTACCATCATGGTGTTCACCAATTAACTATCTATAGATACTGTATGTACCATCATGGTGTTCACCAATTAACTATCTATAGATACTGTATGTGTATTTATTAAAGCTGGAAAAATAATTTCATGTGGTCACTTACTCAATCTCATTAATGGAATGTGGAATCTCATTAATGGAATGTTGGTGACCTTTTGTTATTCCAGCCATCCCATCATAAATCAAGCCGAGCCACAGTGTGATCCTTCCCTCCACAGATGTTGTCTCACAGACTACTGTTCACCTCAACTCCCTCCACAGATGTTGTCTCACAGACTACTGTTCACCTCATCTCCCTCCTCTGCTGCTGCTGCACTCTCTCTCTCGCTCTCTCTCTCTCTCTCACTCTCTCTCTCTCTCTCTCTCTCTCTCTCTCTCTCTCTCTCTCTCTCTCTCTCTCTCTAGCTCTCTCTCTCTCTCTAGCTCTCTCTCTCTCCCTCTCTCTCTCTCCCTCCATCTCTCTCTCTCTCTTTCTCTCTCTCTCTCTCTCTCTCTCTCTCTCTCTCTCTCTCTCTCTCTCTCTCTCTCTCTCTCTCTCTCTCTCTCTCTCTCTCTCTCTCTCTCTCTCTCTCTCTCTCTCTCTCTCTCTCTCTCCCTCTCGATGCTCATCTCCTCTGTATGTCTTTTGCAGTTGTGTGTCGTTACATCTAGTGATGTGCTCGAGCCACCTCAGAACGTACGCTCTCTCACAGCATTCATCTTAATTCAACTTTAATGAAAAGGACTCCTCTTTACTACTATGTCTCGCAGCTCATAAATGATACATGGTACTTTGCAGCATTAGTCACACAGAGCTCTGCTTCATACACTGTTCATTTACTGGGCCAGTACACTTTCTCTATCTGCCATTTTTATAGCCCCTGAGGATGGTTTCTAAATCTAGTTATGCAAATGGTGAATTTCTTCAGAAATCTAGAAACAGTTCAACATAAATTTACAATTTTGTTGCATATTTTTATATCATGCATTGACCGAACAATGACATATGCAAGTGTATCATGAGGAACAACATGTGTGGCCACCTCTCTCCTAGGCTTTGAGGCTCTGAGGCCAATGGGTAAAAGCTGAAGGTCAGAGACAGAGTGATAGCTAGCTAACCGCTGGGCAGGAAGGAGGAAGGAAGGGAGGAAGGAAGAAAGCCAAGCAGACAGGCAGACAGGAAGACAGGAAGGAAGGAAGGAAAGAAGGAAGGGAAGGAAGGAAGGAAGGAAGCCAAGCAGACAGGAAGGAAGGAAGGAAGGAAGGAAGGAAGGAAGGAAGCCAAGCAGACAGGAAGGAAGGAAGGAAGGAAGGAAGGAAGGAAGGAAGGAAGGAAGGAAGGAAGGAAGGAAGGAAGGAAGGAAGGAAGGAAGGAAGGAAGGAAGGAAGGAAGGAAGGAAGGAAGGAAGGAAGGAAGGAAGGAAGGAAGGAAGGAAGGAAGGAAGGAAGGCACGCGGACAGACAGGCAGCAGCTCAGAGCAGAACACCCAGAGCTGGCTCACGTTCTACTGCCTGCCCCTGCATATGCAGTACTATTACCTCTATGTTCTCCGGTCTAGGAGGATGTGAGCCAGTTCTGTCAAGCTCTGTCACAGAGGAATAGGACACTACCCTACTTCTTCAGTTGGCACGATGTTTCACACGTTGGTCCTTTCAAGGCACAATAACAAATCAAACCCTGACCATGGTTCAGACGCCACAGCTTGCTATGGGGTCAAAAGACATGGAGAGGCAGCACTCCATATAATATATTATGTATTTTGTTTTGAAATACAGTATGTTCTAATGTCTAAGTGTGGTTCTAGCAAAAACACTACTTGATGTCAGACTTTTCAGCGGGGGGTATATGTTGTAACCAGTGGAGGCTGCTGAAGGGAGGACGGCTCACAATAATGGCTAGAACGGAGCATAGGGAATGGCATCAAACACATGGAAACCATGTGTTTGCTGTATTTGATACCATTCCACTGATTCCGCTCCAGCCATTACCACGAGCCCATCCTCCCCAATTAAGGTGCTACCAACCTCCTGTGGTTGTAACCCACAAGGTTCCATGGTTCCTTGAGATGTGTTAGGCTGTGGGATCCGCCCTGGTAACTCCCCAGCCACCCCCACAGTCACTTCCTGGTTTGAATGAAGTAGGAAGTGTGTGTCAGGAAATAGTCTCTCTAGACATCTAGGTTGCTTCCCACAATGTTCCATGTCCACTTTATCCAGCTGAAAGACGATAGCCAGAGCTTTACCCATGATGTTGCACAATGATTTAAGTCAAATAAGTCATCGTTTTAGTCAAAGTCTGATATGCTTGGGCTTGAAATGACAAATCCGAACTGCCCACTTCATGCAAATCCACGTGAAGGCAGTGTCTTTTCCGATGATGTGACACACAAATTATTTTCAGCCTACGTTTCAGGGCTGGGTTTTATTTGAATTTTACCATCCACCAGCATGGCATTGTTTATTAGTCAGAAAAAAGCTGCAAAGTTCTTCCTCTTGGTGACGGAGATGAGCCAAACAGCCCTGTGTCCGCCTGGCCGGCTGAGACATGGAGGGAATTATCACAAACTTACGTTTTTGCACCTCTACTTTATTTACCAGAAAATTACAATAATCCATCGGATAATTTGTCAATTTTTCACAAGTGTCTATACAGATAATGAAAAGGCATTACATTCATTAATGATCATCCATGATCATGAGCAAAGTCATTTCACTTCCCCTGTGAGAACCATGAGCACGTGCTGACTTGGCTTTACTGTACCGGAGCCGAAGCCTGCCAGCAGCCGTCCTACCAAAGGTCGCACCGTGTCCATTACAATGTAGAAAAACGCATATCAGCTTTCAATAGTTATCCATATTATCGGAGATTCATCTTATTCTTTCTAGCTATTTCTATGGTGGATTCGCGTCCGCAATTTATGGAAGCATTATGACAAAACTTTTGAGATAACAATAGATGATGACGTCTTAGATAGGCCAGTGGTTTCCATCTATGAAGTCTTAGATAGGCCAGTGGTTTCCATCTATGAAGTCTTAGATAGGCCAGTGGTTTCCATCTATGAAGTATTAGATAGGCCAGTGGTTTCCATCTATGAAGTCTTAGATAGGCCAGTGGTTTCCATCTATGAAGTCTTAGATAGGCCAGTGGTTTCCATCTATGAAGTCTTAGATAGGCCAATGGTTTCCATCTATGAAGTCTTAGATCGGCCAGTGGTTTCCATCTATGAAGTCTTAGATAGGCCAGTGGTTTCCATCTATGAAGTCTTAGATAGGCCAGTGGTTTCCATCTATGAAGTCTTAGATAGGCCAGTGGTTTCCATCTGTGAAGTCTTAGATAGGCCAGTGGTTTCCATCTGTGAAGTCTTAGATAGGCCAGTGGTTTCCATCTGTGAAGTCTTAGATAGGCCAGTGGTTTCCATCTTTGAAGTCTTAGATAGGCCAGTGGTTTCCATCTATGAAGTCTTAGATAGGCCAGTGGTTTCCATATATGAAGTCTTAGATAGACCAGTGGTTTCCATATATGAAGTCTTAGATAGACCAGTGGTTTCCATATATGAAGTCTTAGATAGACCAGTGGTTTCCATCTATGAAGTCTTAGATAGGCCAGTGGTTTCCATCTAAGACGTCTTAGATAGGCCAGTGGTTTCCATCTATGAAGTCTTAGATAGGCCAGTGGTTTCCATCTATGAAGTCTTAGATAGGCCAGTGGCTTCCATCTATGAAGTCTTAGATAGGCCAGTGGTTTCCATCTATGAAGTATTAGATAGGCCAGTGGTTTCCATCTGTGAAGTCTTAGATAGGCCAGTGGTTTCCATCTATGAAGTCTTAGATATGCCAGTGGTTTCCATCTAAGAAGTCTTAGATAGGCCAGTGGTTTCCATCTGTGAAGTCTTAGATAGGCCAGTGGTTTCCATCTATGAAGTCTTAGATAGGCCAGTGGTTTCCATCTATGAAGTCTTAGATAGACCAGTGGTTTCCATCTATGAAGTCTTAGATAGGCCAGTGGTTTCCATCTATGAAGTCTTAGATAGGCCAGTGGTTTCCATCTATGAAGTCTTAGATAGGCCAGTGGTTTCCATCTATGAAGTCTTAGATATGCCAGTGGTTTCCATCTATGAAGTCTTAGATAGGCCAGTGGTTTCCATCTATGAAGTCTTAGATTGGCCAGTGGTTTCCATCTATGAAGTCTTAGATAGGCCAGTGGTTTCCATCTATGAAGTCTTAGATAGGCCAGTGGTTTCCATCTGTGGCAAAGTTTTCCCTACATCAATGCTTATGAGAAATCCAGGTACAGAACCAGCCATAGAGCCAGCTGGCTAATCTCTCGAATACATTGTAGTAACAAAAAAAAACTGCAACAACAGATAACATTAGCTAGCTAGCTAGATAAGGTTAGCATGCTAGCTAGCTAGATAAGGTTTTAGCAAGAGCAATAGCTAGCTATATAAGGTTAGCATGCTAGTTAGCTAGATAAGGTTAGCATGATAGCTAGCTACAATGACAGCTATCAGTGCCCTATTTGTTGATGTTTATCAACTCCAGGTGAAAATTCCCACACCCAATTCGTGAATATGTCTAAGTAGGAAGTGGAACCTAAACATGCATTTTCTCTCTTGGACAGGAAATTACGTGTAAATAGTGTCAGCAACTTCCTCTGGAAGTGTTTTGCCTGCATAAGTTTTGCCTGCAAAACCGAACGTTCGGATCGCAACCTTCTGACATGTCTACCTCGTGATTTGTTGGGAGAGTTGTCCGTCTAAAGAGGACCCTTCCCAGATTTTTTTTTTTTCCTTTTCTAAATTACCTAGAGAGTCCATCATTAACCCTAGACCTTGGTCACTGCTGTTGCCAGGAGACAAGTCAGAAAGGGAGAAGCCATCTTGACTAAATGTTTTGGTCAGAAAGTTTGGTAACCAAGAAACTGTTTATAGTTTAAAAGTCTAGTATTCTCACTCCATAGAAGTGAGAATGTTCTTAAAGTCTTGTAAGGGATATTTTATTGTTTATTAGAATACGTTTACTTTTGAGGACTATTCCTACTTACAGTCTATATTTTGGGTTTTTCGTCTGTGGACTATTTCTGCTCTAGATGATTACACAGAGTAAGAACTGAACTGATAAGCTCTATCCTTATTTCGTTATCGTTAGATTTTGTATTTGTGATCCAGAGACTGAGCCTGTACATTTGAGTTGAATCATGGGGAATTTTGGTTTGATTCTGAATGCCAGTTGATTTATCTGTGAATACATTTGTTCACGTGACATTCGCGCTCTCCCTTGTATTTCTATTACAGGCGTTGGGTTTAGCGCTAACTGACCATTATAATGTAAAGCGTTTGGGTTCATCGATTTCATCCTGTATCGTAACATTAATTGTAGGCAGTTGACAGTCATAGGCCTGGAGGTGACTGGTATGGGATCAGTGGTCACCCCAGCTGGGGAAGGGTCATCATAGGTCAGCCAATGAAGGGAAGGGCGGGACCTATACAGTAGGTGAGGACACCTCTCGCCCCTTTCACTGGTCTTTGATTTCGTTGTCATGGTTATTTCCATTTGTTTGGATCGTGTCACAAAGGAGTTAGGTCCAAAGGCAGCTTCATGTCGGTCCCGCCGGGCCACCTCGGCACATGAAAAGCCTAAAGGAGAGTCTCTGTGTTTTGAAGTGCAGCCGTCCCTCCGAAGGCTGACGGGGAGGGCTTTGTTATGCTCAGCGGCTACACGGGAAGACCTCAGCAACAGACCCTCCCCCCAGTTCCTTTACGTCATTCAGTTTTCAGGAAGGGTAGAAGGGTACAGCCACTGGAATGATGAAACCGAACCACGTTACCCAACTCTCATTGTTTTTAATGGGGGGGGGGGGGGGGGGGGGCTAGCTGCATGCACTCATATTGTCTTTAACTCTGAGTGCAGGGGGAAATTATAATTAATCTGTTAATGACAGTTGTCATAAGCTCTGGGAGAGTATAATAAATTGCATGCATCATTGGGGCCTTCTGAGGGTTTGTTTAATGTAGTTACAAAAATGGCAGCAGTTGATGTGCAGTCCACAGCTCTACCAGGAGAATGCTCATTTCTGAGTGACACTTAACCTGATGTAGTTCACCTATGGCTGAAGGGGTTGGGGGAACCTAATGAGGTTTTCTTTCCTCCCGCTTCCAGAACCACTGAACTAGATGGCCTGGTTTGTATCAGAGAAAGGCAAAAATAAGAACATTGCATTGTTCAGAGGAAATTAATTAAACTCCCTCAAAATCTACTGAAATCCAAAAGCAGCTGAAGCCACAATTCATTATTGTGGTCGGCCGTTGTGGACAGTGAATGATCGGTCATACATTTAGAGTGCTTAAACTCAAGATAAATTGCAGGGTGATCCACAAATCTGGAGAGGCTAAAGGTCACATCGTCGTGACGTATTTTTACTTCATTGGGGCTTTAAAGACTTGGGACGTTCTGGAACATCACACTGACGGGCACAGCGGAGTACAGCAAAGACCCAGAGAACTTCCTCCTCTTTGACGCAGGACAATGAAGCCTCTGTGGAGCAGGGCCCTGACACAAGCAGGCAGGGGAGACGTCTAGAGGGACAAAGGAGCCAAGCGTTTGAATCTCACATCAGGGGATTATCATGTTAGCTGATGTAGCCCCAAACTGAGAAAGCTGCTCTTTTCCCAGGATTTGACAAAGATACCCTCCAAGCAAAACTTTGTGATTACCAGGAGATTAGCCCCTGTTGTACGTTACCATCCCAGTGCTGGTAGCTGTGCTCCTGAAGTCAGCTGGGAGCTGCTGACATGGTGGAGAAGGCTGACCAACCCCTCCCTGACCAACTCTCTGTCTTCTCTGTACCTCAGTCATTCAACCAGAACCGCTCCATATAGAAGATACTTTCATCCTTATCTCTACTGCAGCATTAATTGATATAGAATATACTTTAATCCTTATCTCTGCTTCTGCATTAATTGATATAGAAGATACTTTAATCCTTATCTCTGCTGCTGCATTAATTGATATAGAAGTTACTTTAATCCTTAACTATGTTGCTGCATTATTTGATATAGAAGATACTTTAAACCATATCTCTGCTGCTGCATTATTTGATATAGAAGATACTTTAATCCTTATCTCTGTTGCTGCATTAATTGATATAGAAGTTACTTTAATCATTATCTCTGTTGCTGCATTATTTGATATAGAAGATACTTTAATCCATATCTCTGCTGCTGCATTATTTGGGACACAATAAGCCAAGTTTGGGGCTTCGCCTTCAGGCTAGCTGGTGCCTGACACCAATTGACACAGGATGGTTTTCCAGGTCATCTTGCAACAACATTGCCCTCTCTCCAACAGTGACCAACACACAATAGAGATCTTTTAGTTGACAGACAACCCTTGGCGCTTGGAGAGACTGAGGCGTAGCTCAATTAGAAGAGGGATATTTTGCCATGAGCTGCGAAGCAATTAACTGCCATCCTGCCCAGCTCTTAAACGTAGCAAAGGTCACAGTGTGTTTTGGTGGAGGATGAGGACCCAGGTCAACAAGAGTTTGAAATCCTGTTGACGTTAGATTTGACAGGTCTCAGCTTTGGTATTATCAGTACCACTGAAGTCATTGATTTCACTCAATACTATGATAATGACCTTGTATTACTATTGATTCATACGTAGCTAATATATATATATATATATATATATATATATATATATATATATATATATATATATATATATATATATATATACAGTACCAGTCAAAAGTTTGGACACACCTACTCATTCAAGGGTTTTTCTTTATTTTTACTATTTTCTACATTGTAGAATAATAGTGAAGACATCAAAACTATAAAATAACACATATGGAATCATGTATTAACCAAAGAAGTGTTTGACACTTTTTTGGTTACTACATGATTCCAACTGTGTTTTTTCATAGTTTTTCATATATATATATATATATATATATATATATATATATATATATATATATATATATATATATATATATATATATATGTTGTACATGTAGCATAACAAACCAATATCACAGGCTGACTTTTTCACCCTGAAGTAATATATACTGTAAAGATCAGAGTTACACCTGAAGTAATATATACTGTAATGATCAGGGTTACACCTGAACCGATATATACTGTAATGATCAGGGTTACACCTGAAGTGATATATACTGTAAAGATCAGGGTTACACCTGAACCGATATATACTGTAATGATCAGGGTTACACCTGAAGTGATATATACTGTAAAGATCAGGGTTACACCTGAAGTAATATATACTGTCAAGATCACAAAAGCTTTCTTTGCCTCCATAATGTTAAATCCAGATTGTTTAGGCATGCTTGAGTTCTTCTCCAAACTAAACCGGAAACTAGTGAGCCCAGACTGCTTTAATAAGGCCTCGGTGGAAGGCAGGCAGTAGCAGCAGCTCCAGTTTGATTCATTTCCTCTGTTCCACTTTTTAAGTCCTCCTGGCCAGCAGATCCCAGTTGCCATGGCTCCCACCACAGTTATCACCCACTTGTCTCCCAGTTATGTTGATGCCGCCATTGTTGTTGTTAGCTTATTTTCCCCTCCACTCCTTTTCGCTACCTTTTAGGGTTTTGGTATATTTAAGCAACAAGGCCCGAGGAGGGTGTGGTATATGGCCAATGTACCGCAGCTAAGGGCTGTTGTTAACCACGACGCAACACGGAGTGCCTGGATGCAGCCCTTAGCCATGGTATATTGGCAATATACCACAAACCCTCGAAGTGCCTTATTGCTGTTATAAACTGGTTACCAATGTAATTAGAGCAGTAAAAAGACAAGTTTTGTCATACCCGTGGTATACAGTCTGATATACCACAGCTGTCAGCCAATCAGCATTCAGGGCTCGAACCACCCGGTTTATAATAATATATTAATCATTTCCCAAGTTGTTATTTATCACACGCTGTTCCAGAAATGATCATTTTGGCCCTAGAGGACCAAAGGGCCAGGTGTTCCAAATGAAGTAAAACATCTTAACACTAAATTCATTTCTCTGATTAATGGCCCCTTAAAGACAGGGCAAAACAACGTAATGTTTTGTTTAGTAGAGATACTGAAGTCTTGCATCACAGTTTAACACGTATGTCCAGTGATTGGCTCATACTGCATTTATATGTCCAGTGATTGGCTCATACTGCATTTGTATGTCCAGTGATTGGCTCATACTGCATTTGTATGTCCAGTGATTGGCTCATACTGCATTTGTATGTCCAGTGATTGGCTCATACTGCATTTGTCTGCACATCGTTTATAACACTTGAGGAGCAAACATTTTGGAAGGGAATACAAAAATGGTGGGGTTTTGAATTCTCAAATCAAATCAAACTTTATTTATATAGCACATTTCTTCCAACAAATGCATTTCAAGGTGCTTAACAAATAAAAACTGAACTAGCACTATACCTTCCAGCAACAATGCAAGGTCATTGTGAAGCACTGCCATTAGCTCCCTGTGCTAGGTCACCCCAAAGTTTATTTCTCAGGGTTCATGAAGAACAAATGCACAATGGTCTAAAATAAAACCAATGTAACTTACCACCCCACTGAACCCAGTCCCCCTTTTTTCACATTTAGGAACAATATAGTAATGATTATTAATTACTGCTGCTGTGCACTCTATTAAAATTGCAATCCTCCTCATCCACCCCGATTGATCTGGTCACAGTAGGCGGCTGTGGCAAAATGCAGTGTATAATATTCACGCCGGTACTCCTTGGTTGTGCTGTGTGTCAGAAGCCATCTTGCAGAGAATCCCTCACCCACCTTGGAGCGCAGCCTGTGGAACTGATGAGGTGAACAGCGTTGCTCTGTAGCTACACGCTAGCAATCACGGGACTGAAGAAACACATACATCATCTGCCACACAGGTTGGCATGGCGAGTGAAAAGCCTTCACATTGCGTAAGATGTTGGACAAATGATGGCCATACCCGTGTTTGTCTGGCTGCGCATCTTCAGTCAGGGAAAAGCTGAGCCTAACACTTATTTCCCCTCCCCCACTCCTCTCCTCCTCTCACGCCCTCTTCCTCTCTACCTCCATAAGGCGTCAGCCTTTTACACCTCCCATTTTTTTGCTCCTTCTGTGCAGGAGGTTGAATATTGGCAACGCTGTTAGTGCCCTCAGCGGATGTACCAGAGGTAAAGATGACATAAATTATTTGCCAATTGTTTGACACATTCAGGGCATTGTCCTTGCAATAATCATCAGCGCTCTGTCAATTGAAGGTATGAATGGTGCCACGGGGTGTTTTTTGTCTCTCGGGGAAGCCTCTTGGCTTCTCTTGGCTTGTCTTGGCTTGTCTTGGCTTCTCTTGGCTTCTCTTGGCTTCTCTTGGCTTCTCTTGGCTTCTCTTGGCTTCTCTTGGCACCTGTACTCCCCAGGAAATAGACTCCACAGTCCAGCCGTACACAGCAGCATATTGGGAGGAGAGGCCACTTCTACATCTGGCATTTGGATATCAACGTAGTAATGGATTTAAACCACTCATACTCTATAATTGTCTCTCAGTTATAATAGTAATGAGTTTTGACCTGCCTTGTGGTATTCACAGGAGAGAGTGGAAACTGAACCAAACACAGCCGTTCCTGCTTCTGAATGTGCTCATTAGAAACACAATTACACACTCTAATCACACCTCAACATGAATGTCAAGGGTGCACTAACTGATGTTCTCTTGCAAACAGTCACTGCTGAATACATTCGTGAAACACACCAATGATCTCCAGTAGCCAGTAATATTTGCCTATTTCACACTATCAAAACACTGTCAATGGTGTCTATAAGCAAATGAGCTTGATTAGAATATTGATGATTTTATTTTGGAGTAAAAGGAATGGTATGTGTTGCATTAATTGCTCAGAAGCTTGGATCTCATTGCTATTAGCTCATCTAATGGTACAGGTATTTGTATTTGTATTTATTATGGATCCCCCTTATCTGCTGCCTGTGGTCCAGCAAAAGTAAGGCAGTTTATACTATTTAAAAAACATTACAATACATTCACAGATTTCACAACACACTGTGTGTGTCACGAGTGTCAGTGAAATGCGGTGGAAGAAGTCAGGCGCAGGACACAGAACTCTCGGAAACGCACTTTACCCAGAATGCAAAGAACACGAAACAGAATACTTCCACACAGGGAGGAACTAACCCGCTCACCAACGACACACGTCACTGTCACGCCCTGGCTCTGGGGACTCTAATATGTTGAGCCAGGGTGTGTATAGTCTATATGTGTTCTAGGTTTCTCTTTCTGGTTTTGTAGATCTATGTTGGCCAGGGTGGCTCCCAATCAGAGACGGCTGTAGCTCGTTGTCTCTGATTGGGAGTCATACTTAGGTAGCCGTTTGGCACTCATTCATTGTGGTTTCTTGTTCGTATTTGGTTTGTGTATTACCATTGACTGTCACGTCATCGTTTTGTTGTTTTGATCGTGTGATCATTCTATAAATAAATATGTTCGCCTTCAACGCTGCGCCTTGGTCCTCCTCTCTCACCGACGATCGTGACAGTCACAAAGAACAATCACACACAAAATCCAAATGAGAGACAGGGGTAAATATAGGTCATACAATCAAACATAATGGGGAACAGGTGTAAACAATACAGACTAAACTAGACAAACACTGAAACATCGATCGGCAGCAGCTACTACTCCGGGGATGACGAACGCCGAAGCCTGCCTGAGCAAGGAGGAGGAGCAGCCTCGGCAGAATCCATGACAGTACCCCCCCCCCCCCCGACCCCGGCCTCGGGGACGGCCAGGAGGACACGGAGCAGGGCGAGTCGGATGACTCTGGTGGAAATCCCTCAACGGGGAGGGATCTAGGATGTCCCTCCTAGGGACCCAGCACCGTTCCTCCGGACCGTACCCTTCCCACTCCACGAGATACTGCAGGGCTGTAGGGCTGTAGGCAGACCTGGCATAGGAATGAGACGGCAGGCCTTAGAAAACCGATCCACAACGACCAAGATCGTGGTATTCCCCTGGGAGGGGGGAAGGTCCGTGACAAAATCCACCGACAGGTGAGACAACGGCCATTGTGGAACGGGTAGAAGTTGTAACTTCCCTCTGGGCAGGTGTCTAGGCGCCTTACACTGGGAGCACACCAAGCAGGAAGAAACGTAAACCCTCACGTCCCTAGCTAAGGTGGGCCACCAGTACTTCCCGCTAAGGCAGTGCACCGTCCGACCAATACCAGGATGACCAGAGGAGGGTGACGTGTGTGCCCAATATATCAGTCGATCACGTACCTCGAGCGGCACGTACCTCCGCCCCTCTGGACACTCTGGGGGAGTAGGGTCGGTACGTAACGCCCGCTCGATTTCCGCGTCGACCTCCCACACCACCGGTGCCACTAGACAAGACTCCGGAAGTATGGGAGTGGGCTCAATGGACCTCTCCTCTGTGTCATATCATCGGGACAGGGCGTCTGCCTTAATGTTCTGTGACCCTGTTTATAAGTGAGCTTAAATACAAACCGGGAAAGAAACATGGCCCACCTAGCCTGACGAGGATTCAGCCTCCTCGCTGCCCGGATGTACTCCAGGTTACGATGGTCAGTCAGAATGAGAAAAGGGTGTTTAGCCCCCTCAAGCCAATGTCTCCACACCTTCAGGGCTTGAACCACCGCTAGCAGCTCCCTGTCCCCCACGTCATAATTGCGTTCCGCCGGACTGAGCTTCTTAGAATAGAAAGCACAGGGGCAGAGTTTTGGAGGCGTGCCCGAGCGCTGAGACAGTATAGCACCGATCCCCGCCTCAACTTGGAACGCCAAAGAGGGATCCGGATGTGCCAGCACCGGAACCGAGGTGAACAGGTCCTTCAAATGTCTAAACGCCCTGTCCGCCTCAGCCGACCACTGCAAACGCACCGGGCCCCCCTTTAGCAGGGAGGTGATGGGAGCTGCTACCTGTCCAAAGCCCCGGATAAACCTCCGGTAGTAATTGGCAAAACCCAAAAACCGCTGCACCTCCTTAACCGTAGTGGGAGTCTGCCAATTACGCACGGCTGAAACGCGGTCAATCTCCATCTCCACCCCTGACGCGGACAACCAATGTCCCAGGAAGGAGACTCCTGGAAAAACAGACATTTCTCCGCCTTCACATACAGGTCATGCTCCAACAGTCTACCCAGCACCCGACGTACCAGGGACACATGCTCGGTTCGTGTAGCGGAGTATATTAGAATGTCATCAATATACACCACTACCCCCTGTCCATGCAAATCCCGTAAAATCTCGTCCACAAATGATTGGAAGACTGAAGGAGCATTCATTAAACCGTATGGCATGACGAGGTACTCATAGTGACCCGAGGTGGTACTGAATGCTGTCTTCCACTCATCTCCCTCCCTAATGCGCACCAGGTTGTAAGCGCTCCTGAGATCCAATTTTGTGAAGAATCGCGCCCCGTGTAATGACTCCGTCATACTAGCAATCAGAGGGAGAGGATAGCTGTATTTAATTGTAATCTGATTGAGACCACGGTAATCAATACACGGGCGTAAACCCCCATCCTTCTTCTTCACAAAAAAGAAACTTGAGGACGCAGGGGAAGTGGACGGCCGTATGTATCCCTGTCTCAAGGATTCGGTGACGTATGTCTCCATAGCTGCCGTCTCCTCCTGAGACAGAGGATACACATGACCACAAGGGAGCGCAGCGCCAACCTGGAGGTCTATCGCACAATCCCCCTGTCGATGAGGTGGTAATTGAGTCGCCTTCTTCTTACAGAAGACGAGTGCCAAATCGGCATACTCAGGAGGAATGTGTATTGTGGGCATTTGGTTCAGACTTTCCACCGTCGTTGCCCCTACGGAAACACCTACACACCGCCCCACACACTGATCAGACCATCCCTTGAGAGCCCTCTGTTGCCATGAAATGTTGGGGGATGTTAACCAGGGAAGCCCCAACACCACAGGAAACGCAGGAGAGTCAATCAAATACAACTGTATAATCTCCTCATGGCCCTTCTTCTTAAGTGGCGCTGTGACCTCCCTAATCAATCCAGACCCCAAAGGACGGCTATCTAGGGCATGGATGGGGAAGGGCACATCGACTGGTACAATAGGGATCCCTAACTTATATGTGAAATGGCGATCGATAAAATTCCCAGCTGCGCCTGAGTCTACTAGCGCCTTATGCTGGGAGTGAGGAGAAACCTCTGGAAACACAACTTTAATACACATATGATCAACAGAGTGCTCTGGGTGAGTTGGGGCCTTACTCACCTGGAATGACTCATCAGTGCGTTGCCTACTGCCTCGATTCCTAGGAGACCCTCCCCAGCACCGAACCGCAGTGTGTCCTCTGCGGCCACAGTTGGTGCAGGGGACGGCCTCTCTCCTGGTCTCCCTCCTAGTCTCCCTAGCACCAGCACCCCCGAGCTCCATAGGGCTCGGCTTGGAAGTGCTGGGGGATGGAATGGACGGCCCCAGCTCCGGACGTCCGTGGGTAGCCAACAGGGTATCTAGGCGAATCGACATGTCCACCAGCTGATCGAAGCTTAGGTTGGTGTCCCTGCAGGCCAACTCTCGACGAACGTCCTCCCTTAAGCTGCACCTGTAGTGGTCGATGAGGGCCCTCTCATTCCATCCCGCATTGGCAGCCAGAGTCCGGAAGTCCTGAGCGCTCCTCTTCCCCTGTCTGAGGTGGAACAGACGCTCACCCGCTGCCTTCCCCTCTGGGGGATGATCGAACACCGCCCTGAAGCGGCGGGTGAACTCTGCATAGTTTACTGTAGCGGCGTCTATTCCCCCCCACTCGGTGTTGGCCCACTCCAGTGCCTTGCCGGACAGACAGGAGATGAGGGCGGACACGCTCTCGTATCCCGAGGGCGCTGGGTGGATGGTTGCCAGGTAGAGTTCCACTTGGAGCAGGAAACCCTGACACCCGGCTGCGGTGCCATCATAAGCCCTCGGGAGCGAGAGCCGAATCCCACTGGACTCCTGATGTGAAACGATGGGTATGACTGATGGTGGTGGTATCGTTGGAGGAGGTGTGGGCAAACCTCCTCTTTCCCATCGCCTCAAGGTGTTAATCACCCCTTCCATGGCGGTACCAAGATCCTGGAGCATAGCCGCCTGTTGTAAAACGCGCTACTCCAGTGATCCCGTTGGCACCGCCGCTCCTGCTGACTCCATGTCGTGGTGTGTGATTCTGTCACGAATGTCAGTGAAATGCGGTGGAAGAAGTCAGGCGCAGGACACAGAACTCTCGGAAACGTACTTTACTCAGAATGCAAAGAACACGAAACAGAATACCTCCACACAGGGAGGAACTAACCCGCTCACCAACGACACACGTCACAAAGAAACAATCACACACAAAATCCAAATGAGAGACAGGGGTAAATATAGGGCATACAATCAAACATAATGGGGAACAGGTGTAAACAATACAGACTAAACTAGACACACACCGAAACATCGATCGGCAGCAGCTAGTACTCCGGGGACGACGAACGCCGAAGCCTGCCCGAGCAAGGAGGAGGAGCAGCCTCGGCAGAATCCGTGACAGTGTGCCCTCAGGCCCCTACTCCACACCTACCACATATCTACAGTACAAATTCCATGTGTACGTGTGTGTGTGTATGCATGTGTCTGTGCCTATGTTTGTGTTGCTTCACAGTCCCCACTGTTCCATAAGGTGTATTTTTATCTTTTTTTTTAAAATCTAATTTTACTGCTTGCATCAGTTACTTGATGTGGAATAGAGTTTCATGTAGTCATGGCTCTATGTAGTACTGTGCGCCTCCCATAGTCTGTTCTGGACTTGGGGACTGTGAAGAGACCTCTGGTGGCATGTCTTGTGGGGTATGCATAGGTGTCCAAGCTGTGCGCCAGTAGTTCAAACAGACAGCTCGGTGCACTCAACATGTCAATACCTCTCATAAATACAAGTAGTGATGAAGTCAATCTCTCCTCCATTTTGAGCCAGGAGAGACTGACATGCATATTATTAATATCAGCTCTCTGTGTACATCTAAGGGCCAGCCGTGCTGCCCTGTTCTGAGCCAAAAAGTCCCTTTTTGCGACAAAACTAGGGCCTGTAGGACCTGCCTTGTTGATAATGCTGTTAAGAAGGTAGAGCAGCCCTTTATTATGGTCAGACTTAGATACTGTTGTATCAGTATGTTTTGACCATGACAGTTTACAATCCAGGGTTACTCCAAGCAGTTTAGTCACTTCAACTTGCTCAATTTCCACATTATATATTACAAGATTTAGTTGAGGTTTTGGGTTTAGTGAATGATTTGTCCCAAATACAAGGCTTTTAGTTTTAGAAATATTTAGGACTAACTTATTCCTTGCCACCCACTCTGAAACTAACTGCATCTCTTTGTTAAATGTTGCAGTCATTTCCGTCGCTGTAGTAGCTGACATGTATAGTGTTGAGGCTTTACTCAAAGCCAGAGGCATGTCATTAGTAAAGATTGAAAAAAGTAATGGGCCTAGACAGCTGCCCTGGAGAATTCCTGATTCTACCTGGACTATGTTGGAGAGGCTTCCATTAAACAACACCCTCTGTGTTCTGTTAAGACAGGTAACTCTTTATCCATAATATAACAGGGGGTGTAAAGCCATAACACATACATTTTTCCAGCATCAGACTATGATCGATAATGTCAAAAGCCGCACTGAAGTCTAACAATACAGCCCCCACATTCCTTTTATCATCAATTTCTCTCAGCCAATCATCAGTCATTTGTGTAAGTGCTGTGCTTGATGAATGTCCTTCCCTATAAGCATGTTGAAAGTTTGTTGTCAATTTGTTTACTGTAAAATAGCATTGTATCTGGTCAAACACAATGTTTTCCAAAAGTTTACTAAGGGTTGGTAACAGGCTGATTGGTCGGCTATTTGAGCCAGTAAAGGAGGTTTTACTATTCTTAGGTAGAGTAATGACTTTTGCTTCCCTCCAAGCCTGGGGGCACACACTTTCTAGTGGGCTTAAATTGGAGTGGCAATATCATCCGCTATTATCCTCAGTAATCTTCCATCCAAGTTGTCAGGCCCCGGTGGCTTGTCATTGTTGATAGACAACAATAATTGTTTCACTTCTTCCACACTCACTTTACGGAATTCAAAATTATACTTGGATGTGTAGTGTCAGCATTTTTTGCTGGCATGTCATGCCTAAGTTTGCTAATCTTGCCAATGAAAAAATCATTAAAGTAGTTGGCAATATCAGTTGGTTTTGTGATGAATGAGCCATCTGATTAAATGAATGATGGAGCTGAGTTAGCCTTTTTTCCCAAAATGTCATTTAAGGTGCTCCAAAGCTTTTTACTATAATTCTTTATGTAATTTATCTTTGTTTCATAATGTAGTTTCTTCTTCTTTTTATTCAGTTTAGTCACATGATTTCTCAATTTGCAATATGTTTGCCAATCGGTTGTGCAGCCAGACTTGTTTGCCATTCCTTTTGCCTCATAATAATAATAATAATAATAATATGCCATTTAGCAGACGCTTTTATCCAAAGCGACTTACAGTCGTGCGTGCATACATTTTTGTGTATGGGTGGTCCCGGGGATCGAACCCACTACCTTGGCGTTACAAGCGCCGTGCTCTACCAGCTGAGCTACAGAGGACCACATCCCTCTCAACCATACCATTTTTAAATTCCGGATCAATCCACGGGGATTTAACAGTTTTTACAGTCATTTTCTTGATGGGTGCATGCTTAGTAGTAACTGGAATAAGCAATTTCATAAATGTGTCAAGTGCAGCGTCTGGTTGCTCCTCATTGTCATGCCCTGGCTCTAGGGACTCTTTTAAGTTGAGCCAGGGGGTGTAGAGTTTATGTTTTGTGCTCGTTGTGTCTAGTCTAGTTTGTATATCTATGTTGGCCAGAGTGGTTCTCAATCAGAGGCAACGAGTATCAGCTGTTGCTGGTTGTCTCTGATTGGGAACCATATTTAGTCAGGTGGTTTTCCCACAGTGTTTGTGGGATCTTGTTCCGTGTTGGTTTGTGGTTTGCACCTGTGGATGTCACGTATCGTTTTGTTCGTGTATCATTTAATAAATAAGTATGTTCACCTTCCACGCTGCGCCTTGGTCCTCTATATCAGACGATCGTGACACTCATTACACACCACGGACCAACAAATATTCTTTACATCAACAACATAGGAATCATTACAAAACGTATTGTATGACCTCTTATACACTATATTAGGCCCAGCCTTTGGATCTTTGGTTTTCCTAGATATGGCTATAATAATAATAAATATTGTGAACACTACATCTGATGGATCTGGATACTGCTTTCAAGCTAATTTCTGCAGCATTAGTAAAGATGTGATCAATACATGTTGATGATTTCATTCCTGTGCTGTTTGTAACTACCCTGGTAGGTTGGCTGATAACCTGAACCAGGTTGCAGACACCGATTACGGTTTGAAGCTTTTTTTTGAGTGGGCAGCTTGATGAAAGCCAGTCAATATTTAAATCACCCAGAAAATATACCCCTCGGGTGATATCACCTACATTATCAAGCATTTCACACATGTTATCCAGATACTGACTGTTAGCACTTGGTGGTCTATAGGAGCTTCCCACCAGAATGGGCTTTAGATGAGGCAGATGAACCTGTAGCCATATTACTTCAACAGTATTTAACATGAGATCCTCTCTAATCTTTACAGGAATGTGGTTCTGAATATAAGCAGCAACACCATTGGCATTTCTATATTTTCTGTAAATGTTATAACCATGTATTGCTACCACTGTATCATCAAAGGTATTATCTAAGTGAGTTTCAGAGATAGTCAGAATATGAATGCCATCTGTTACTAGCAAATTATTGATTTCATGAACCTTGTTTCTTAAGCTACATATGTTAACGTGGGCTATTTTGAGCACTTTTCTTCTGGGGTGCTTACTTGTTTTCATTGCTTTACTGGGAAGCTTAGCAGCAGTAGATTTTAGTCATTTAGCAGACGCTCTTATCCAGAGCGACATACAGTTAGTGAGTGCATACATTTTCCCCCCCATACTGGCCCCCTGTGGGAATCGAACCCACAACCCTGGCGTTGCAAGCACCATGCTCTACCAACTGAGCTACAGGAGGCCTATAGATATGTTCATGTTCTTTATGTTAGTGCAGGGTGAGCTGCACACAGTGGACTTCATTTTAGGCACACCGCCTCAGTGCTAACAGCATAAATCTGGTTCATAGGCACATGATTACTGCATACAATAGCTATAGGATCAGCAGAGACATTCAGGGCAGTTAGAGGGACATAAATTAGGGTACTTACATTGTGTCTACCAACGCCCCTGATGTAATGTACATTTGCAGAAGCATTATGACAACTCTGCGTCACAATGGTAGGGATTAGCTGAGCTGGGCTTGGGTCGTTGATAAGTCATTGTCTCAACGCAGCCTTATAATGCTGTGAAAGGATCCAGGAACCCATATTATTTGGGTGGATCCCATCCTCCTTATAAAATGTGTTTTGTTTCCAAAAGGTATCGAAATAGTCAACAAAAGTTACATTCATTGAGCTGCAATAATCACGAAGCCAGTTGTGAAGAGAAATAATCATGTTAAAGCATTCAATGCCATGATTCAGAGAGGGCACAGGGCCAGATATGATGAGTCTTTTGTTAGTGTCTAGCAGAGAGTCAATCTTTAAAATCCAGTTTCAACTGTTCAGGAGCTGCCCTTCATAATGTCATTAAAACCCACATGGACAACGATATAATCGATTTCCATGTCCTGTCGTTGTACATTCGGGAGCAGCTTAGTAATGTAATTTACTCAAGCTCCGGGATAGGACATTGTTTTTGCACTAGGAACGGTCACATATCTTACCATGGAGCTGCCCAAAATCACGGCTGGCGAGAAGGACGAGGAAATCCGCACACTCCCACGCTTCACAGGATTCGGAGAACCCTTTATGGATGGACGAGAGGCAGGTCAACTTGAGCCCGTTGCTCCCAGCGCCTGGTACAGGCCTCCGACAGATGGAGAAGCCCCGCTAAATCCAGAGCAGGGACGGAAGGTTGCTGACGTCTATCACCAGACTTCTCAGAAAACAAACCATCCTGTGTTTCTCAGACATCAAGACACACTCTTCTATCCGGATCAATGGGTCTGTCATGCCATTAGCAATCCACCAAAGACTGATCTTCAGCGCAACAGCACCTCTAGAAACTATTTGGCCTGGCCCCTAAGACCCTCACGAACATCTACAGATGCACCATTGAGAGCATTCTGTCGGGCTGCATCACCGCCTGGTAGGGCAACCGCATCGCTCCTCACCCGCATGGCTTTCAATAGGGTGGTGCGATCAGCCCAACACTGTCTGCCTTCCAGGACATCTACAGTACCCGGTGTCAAAGGAAGAAGAAGATCATTAAATACCGCATTCACCCGGGCCACGGACTGTTTACTCGGCAAACGTCTAGCAGACGGAGTCAGTACAGGTGCATCAGTGCCAAGACCAGCTTCTATTACCAGACCATCAGACTGTTGAACAGCTTCTATTACCAGACCATCAGACTGTTGAACAGCTTCTATTACCAGATCATCAGACTGTTGAACAGCTTCTATTACCAGATCATCAGACTGTTGAACAGCTTCTATTACCAGATCATCAGACTGTTGAACAGCTTCTATTACCAGATCATCAGACTGTTGAACAGCTTCTATTACCAGACCATCAGACTGTTGAACAGCTTCTATTACCAGACCATCAGACTGTTGAACAGCTTCTATTACCAGACCATCAGACTGTTGAACAGCCATCACTAGCCGTCTACCAGGTGATGCAGACACTCACACAAAACACACACACACCTCATACTCAAAAACACACACACATACATTAGTGAGCATTTTATCCTTTGACAAGATAATCCATCCACCTGACAGGTGTGGCATATTAACTGGTGTGACATGCTGACTGCAGGAATGTCCACCAGAGCTGTTTCCAGAGAATTGAATGTTAATTTCTCTACCATGAGCCGCCTCCAACGTCGTTTTAGAGAATTTGGCAGTACGTCCAACCGGCCTCACAAGCGCAGCCCTACGATTAACCACGCCAGCCCAGAACCTCCACATCCGGCTTCTTCACCTGCGGGATCGTCATAGGAGAGAGGGCAGGGTGCTGAGGAGTATTTGTGTCTGAAATAAAGCCCTTTTGTGGGGAACAACTCATTCTGATTGGCTGGGCCTGGCTCCCCCGTGGGTGGGCCTGGCTTCCAAGTGGGTGGGCTTGTTACATTACAGCCTTGTTCTAAAATTGATTAAAACATTTTTTTTTTAATCATCAATCTACACACAATACCCCATAATGACAAAGCGAAAACAGGTTTCTAGACATTTTTGCGAATGTATAAAAAATTAAAAAACAGAAATACCTTATTTACATAAGTATTCAGACCTTTTGCCATGAGACTCGAAATTGAGCTCAGGTGCATCCTGTTTCTATTGATCATCCTTGAGATATTTATACAACTTGATTGGAGTCCACCTGTGGTAAATTCAATTGATTGGACAATGATTTGGAAAGGCACAACCCTGTCTATATAAGGTCCCACAGTTGACAGTGCATATCAGAGCAAAAACCAAGCCATGAGGTCGAAGGAATTGTCCGTAGAGCTCCGAGACAGGATTGTGTCGAGGCACAGATCTGGGGAAGGGTACCAAAACATTTCTGCAGCATTGAAGGCCCCCAAAAACACAGTGGCCTCCATCATTCTTAAATGGAAGAAGTTTGGAACCACCAAGACTCTTACCAGAGCTGGCCGCCTGGCCAAACTGAGCAATCGGGGGAGAAGGGCCTTGGTCAGGGAGGTGACCAAGAACCTGAGGGTCACTCTGACAGAGCTCTATAGTTCCTCTGTGGAGATGGGAGAACCTTCCAGAAGGACAACCATCTCTGCAGCACTCCACCAATCAGGCCTTTATGGTAGAGTGTCCAGTAAAGCCACTCCTCAGTAAAAGGCACATGACAGCCCGCTTGGAGTTTGCCAAAAGGCACCTAAAGACTCTCAGACCATGAGAAACAAGATTCTCTGGTCTGATGAAACCAAGATTGAACTCTTTGGCCTGAAATCCAAGTGTCACGTCTGGAGGAAACCTGCCACCATCCCTACGGTGAAGTATGGTGGTGGCAGCATCATGCTTTTGGGATGTTTTTCAGTGGCATGGACTGGGAGACTAGTCAGGATCGAGGGAAAGATGAACAGAGCAAAGTACAGAGAGATCCTTGATGAAAACCTGCTCCAGAGCGCTCAGGACCTCAGACTGGGGCGAAGGTTCACCTTCCAACAGGACAACAACTCTAAGCACACAGCCAAGACAACGCAGCAGTGGCTTCGGGACAAGTCTCTGAATGTCCTTGGGTGGCCCAGCCAGAGCCCTGACTTGAACCCGATCGAAAAAGCTCTGGAGAGACCTAAAAATAGCTGTGCAGCAATGTTCCCCATCCAACCTGACAGAGCTTGAGAGGATCTGCAGAGAAGAATGGGAGAAACTCTCCAAATACAGGGGTGCCAAGCTTGTAGCGTCATACCCAAGAAGACTCAATGCTATAATCGCTGCCAAAGGCGCTTCAACAAAGTACTGAGTAAAGGGTCTGAATACTTATGTAAATGTCATGTTTCAGTTGTTTTATTTTAAATAAATTAGCAAAAATGTCATATAAACTGTTGTCATTATGGGGTATTGTGTGTAGATTGATGAGGGAAAAAACTATTTAATCAATTTTAGAATAAAGCTGTAACATAAGAAAATGTGAAAAAAGTCAAGGGGTCTGAATACTTTCCAAAGGCACTGTAAAGTGGGTGAAACAGTATATAAACATGATTAAAGTGACCAGTGTTCAATGACTCTATGTACATAGGGCAGCAGTCTCTATGGTGCAGGGTAGAGTACCAGGTGGTAGCCGGCTAGTAACAGTGACTAAGGTTCAGGGCAGTGTACTGGGCGGAGGCCGTCTAGTGGTGACTATTTAACAGTCTGATGGCCTGGAGATAGAAGCTGTTTTTCAGTCTCTCGGTCCCAGCTTTGATGCACCTGTACTGTCTCCACCTTCTAGATAGTAGCAGGGTGAACAGGCCGTGGCTCGGGTGGCTGAGGTTCTTTAGGATCTTCTTGGCCTTCCTGTGACACCGGGTGCTGTAGATATCCTGGAGGGCAGGCAGTGTGCCCCCAGTGATGCATTGGGCTAACCGCACCACCCTCTGGAGATCTGTGCAGTTGTGGACGGGGCAATTGCCGTACCAGGCGGTGATACAGCCCGACAGGATGCTCTTAACGGTGCATCTGTAGAAGTTCGTGAAAGTCTTAGGGGCCAAGCTGAATTCCTTCCTGAGGTTTAAGAGGCGATGTTCTGCCTTCTTCACCACGCTGCCTGTGTGAAGGGACCATTTCAGATTGTTACACACACACACACACACACACACACACACACACACACACACACACACACACACAGCCAACGCTGCTGTCCCATTGTCATAGAGACATTGAACCACTGGACTCTTCCCGTTTCACACTGAGTATTTAAATAATGTATTCCCGACAAAGCTCATTCTAATATTTCTACTGCTGTACTTTGTATTTAGTTACACTGTTTATAACACCACAAATGTATTTATATACTGGATTATTGACATAATCCAGCTCACTCTAATAGATCTACTGCTGTACATATCATTCTTAATATATCTACTGCTGTACATATCATTCTTAGTATATCTTTTGTTAATTCATCCGGTGTAGATACATATAGATTGCATTTGGATTACTGTTACAGTGCTATTTGGGTTGTTAATTTGATTACTGTTACAGTGCTATGTGGGTTGTTAATTAGATAACTGTTACAGTGCTATGTGGGTTGTTAATTAGATAACTGTTACAGTGCTATTGGGGTTGTTAATTAGATGACTGTTACAGTGCTATTGGGGTTGTTAACTGGATACATTCTGACAACTTTGATTTGATGTGATATTCTACACTGCAAAACCTAAGGAATTGAAAAACCACAATGTGCACCTTTTAACCTGCGTGCATGTGTTATTCCTATTTTCCAATAAGGCCCGCCCCTGAAAGGCCCGCCCCTGAAAGGTCCGCCCCTGAAAGGCCCGCCCCTGAAAGGCCCGCCCCGTCAGTGTAAAACGCATTTTAGTTAGCAGCCCCCGTTATTGAGACAATGTGTGCTATAATATGTGCTGCGGTCGATGGCTAGATCAGGAGCTCAGTGCTCTATGCAGTAGACAATCCCTGTGTTGTGTGGTAACCTGAAAACTGCATATACACAGTACACAACGTGTACGGACAGGATGGGCTCTGGTCAGCCATACTGTAGCATGAAACCCAGTGGAATTCAGTATAATGATGGCCTATATTGCTCAGTAGATAAATTAGATGAAGAAGGATGTGTAGTAGTCTAGCAGAACAATGGCCCTGTTTAACACAGGCAGCAGCATGCAAAGCTTTGGGGGGAAAAAAAACCCATTATCGATGGAGGAGGCGTTTTGTCTAGGTGCTGTGTGATAGTGTCATGCAGCGGGGCAGTGAGGAGAAAGCAGAACCACCCTTCTGTAGCCCCAGCCGTTTCATAATGTCCTTGCCCCTTCGTAGAAATTCACTTCACACTGCTGCATTTGTGCTCAAACCCCGTTAAACGTTAATCCCTTCGTCTTGCAATTTGCATAAAATGCACAGTCAGATTCCTTCTGTTCACCTCCGTCTATGCACTGGATTCAACGAAACTACACTATACAGCATATTATAATAAAATCATAGCCGAGCTCTGGCGAAGGGCAAAATCCAAGAACCGTGGCAGGCCAATCCCTACCAGCAACATAATTCATGTTATGCCACACAGCCAGACATAGGAAATGTAGTAGATTTTGAGAATAAAACTTGCCACACTACTCACAGAATCTTGCATTGTGTTTTTTTATTTTTTATTAAAGGAAGCTGGTTTGGTAACATTCTGGCATGCTCTGCTTTCCAAAAGAAGACAGGTGCTGAGACACTGAAGACAGTGGTGTCGTTGTTTATTTTGGTTGCACAAGGCGTGCGGTGAGACAACGCGTATCTGCTTACTCACGGAGGGACAGTTGTGCCCTGGAGTGACGAGGTAATCAACTACCTAAAAGACCCGTTGCTCAGACAACCAGGAGCCAGTCAAGACTATAAAGTCTACTGAGCAACTGAAGATTGATCACAGACCATTTATTTAGACAAACATCACTTAATAAAAAAAGGTAATTCATCTGATGTGCCCTCCAAAGCCACTGATATAGTTTCCAATATGAATCAGCAAAACACAAAGATGCCATCCTTGTCTCAGATTACAGAAACTACATAAATCATCTCATTACCGTGTCAAAACAGCTTTTGAACCTTGCACTTACATACTTTCGTTGACTGGTGAAAAAAAACCTTCTCATCTTTCAGTTTGGCTCCGAGTTTCATAATGAATGTGGTGTTCACACTCCCCCAACACAAACTGCCTGATTCAAAACAGATCATGAACCTTTCATTATAAACAAACAATTCATGGACAGCTCTAAACTTGTGAAATCTTGGTATGTTCTATGCTGGAAATTTTCCAACCAATTTAGCCTAGAACAACACAGAACACAATACTATTTACTACCCCCTGTATATTATCTATGCATAGTCACTTTACCCCTACCTACATGTACAAATTACCTCGACTAACCTGTACCCCCGCACATGGACTCTGTACCGGTACCCCCTGGACATAGCCTCGTTATTGTTATTTTATTGGGTAACTTTTTATTTTATTTTTTACTTTAGTTCATTTAGTAAATATTTTCTTAACTCAATTTCTTGAACTGCATTGTTGGTTATGGGCTTGTAAGTAAGCATTTCACGGTAAGGTCTACACCTGTTGTATTCGGTAAGTACAATTTGATTTGATTTGAATATACACTACCGGTCAAAAGTTTTAGAACACCTACTCATTCAAGGACTTTTCTTTATTTTTTACTATTTTCTACATTGTAGAATAGTAGCGAAGGCATCAAAACTATGAAATAACACATATGGAATCATGTAGTAACCAACAAATTGTTAAACAATCAAAATATATTTTATATTTCAGATTCTTCAAATAGCCGCCCTTGGTAGTGTGTAGTGTTCACTGTGTGTATGGTGTGTCTGATAACCTAGTTTGGCAGTGAGGCACCTGCCTGTACTGGAAGCACAACATCAGGTCATCTCACTACTTTCCTAAATGCCTCCGTTTGCATTTGTCAGTTCGCAATGTATCACTCGGAAGGGGGTTGATGGGAAATCCTCCAAATGTGCCCTTGAACGGAGGCCAGTCGGCACGGGACCAAACCCTCGCCTTGTAAACGTTGCATTGCACTAGCCGCTACTGCCTGGCTAAATACACACCTTATTAAAATCCCACAGGCACCGGAGAGGCAGAGACATAACCTCTTGAAACAGATTCCCTCTTAAGTAAGGGAGAGGGGAAACCGTTTAATGAAGATGGATCATCGCGATACGTTTACATTTCATTTTTTTCTAACAGCAAGCATATGGTTTTATTACAGCCAGTGCTGACCTCTGACCTCTCCCGTTTCGACAGGGCGCTCAGTGGCTCCGTCCGTCCTTCCACTCACTATTGTTTTGCTTTGGGTTATTTTTGTTGTTGTTTGTTGCCATCTAAATGTATTCTCGAACAAAAACCTGCCAGCATAATATTTTCTTGCCTTCCTAGTCCTTTGGGAAATGTTGACAATTCAGCCCAATTCCGCGTGGCCACATTCTTCCTGGTCTAGCTGCTCTGTGAGGTCTCCTGTGAAATGATGTCCTCTATCAGGCGATGAATGTTACCAAGCCTAGACCATTACTGAGAGACTCGGATCCCCAAAGACTCTTATGGTGGACAAATAATTCCACATTTCTTTCCTCTCTCGTTTTGCAAACGAAGGTCTTTGTATGCTTCCATAAGCTTCTGCCATGCAAGAAGGAGTTTTAACGCTGTATGACGCTTCACAGGTCTTTATGTTTTACTAATGTGGGATGAGCAGAATAAGGTTACGTTCTCTTTCGCTGGCTGCCTACTTTACAGACCATTGACTTTTACTGCAACAACACTGAACCAAATTCACAGGGTGAAACGTTTGCTTGAGAAAATAATGGTTGATTCTCCATTCTGCATGGTAATGGGAAATACAATTACTTGTCACCTTTGGGTGGAGCCCAGACGGACTAAAACAAAGAGACAGAACGCAGGGGGCAGGTGAACGCCACTCTCCATGTGAGTTACACGAGCTGCCAGAGTAAGATATTTTTTTTGTCACATGATATTGACCTGGAGATCAAAAATGGATTGAAGTCATGCCAGTTTTGTCACAGCACATGCTAGCTTCAGTGTCATCAACTTAGATCCATGCTTCAAAGGTTGTGGTAGGAGAAACTAGCTCCACCGTGGATATAAATACCAGGCAGGCAGCGTTGACTCGACTGCTATGTATTTTCGAGACCAGCTGAGGCTCATTCCAACCCCCACGCTGAGTCTCAGTGCTACCAGCTAGAGGTGGAAGTGATCTGAACAACAGAACACTGCCACATTTCAAGGCTAACCAACTGACTGATTTCTCTCTGAAAGTAGATGTGTGCAATTCCACGGTAACAGAGTGATGCTGAGACTCAGACGTTTCACTTTAAAAACGCATGTCAAGCAAAAAACCAATGATTGCAAAGTTAAACAAACCATACAACTCTATGCACGATGATAACTTTTTAACAATTTCTATAGAAAATTATTTGACAAACACATTTAAGCTGCTTGAAGAACAGTGCAGATGCTAAGTTTGGTAACAGAATTATGATTTGTGTTGTTTGTGCGGTCATTCTGATACCAAACTTAGCAGGGGGAATGGGGTTACGCTGAATGGTGCGGAGTTGAGCTCTGCTGAAAAGCAGTCAGTCTGAGGGGGTCGTGGTGAGGACAGATGTCTGTCTGGTCCTCTGGGCCCTTAACCAGAGGTCATGGGTTCGAATGTGCGACTGGGCCATCAGGCAAAGCGTCTCACCCTTATTAAACAGAGGGTACACAGAGTGAAATGTATCAGCTTTGTTTTCAGATTCACTAACTGAGAGTGCCCTGTGGAACTGCAGGCTTCCAGTATCTTTCCAATGTGTGGTAGGTATATCGAGAAAAAAAATAATGATTTATTCAAATGTATGGGGCGATCTCTCCAAGCATTGTCAGGTGATTTGCCATTTCAGACGATGTTGCCATCTAACAGGAGTAATCACAGTACTTTCCAAATGGTATAATCCTTCATTTTTCACCTGGCATGTATTGATGGACATGGAGGTACATGGTTTCCTTTGGTAGCTAGTGTGGTTTTAATGGAGGTTAGTGGGAGTCTCTGTCATCAAAACCTTGCTCTGGTCATGAACCAAAGGGGAGCCCTTGCCCAGTATAACAGAGCTATGTGATTCCTCAAGTACACAGACCGCTAGTCTTAATTAGACAGCGTCATTTCAAATGGGAATTGTATCATGGCGTTGGTAAGTAACCACAACATGGTCCTCCTAACCTTATGTATGAATCTCACTTCGAGCGGGAGAGCGCAGAGCACTTAGTGGAATAATTTAATGCAGGGGTAAATTGAGTTTGAAAAGACTGTGGTTTGCTCTGTCTATTGGTGCACACTGTCAGCCCATTGCAGGACTGAGGGATGGGGAGGGTCAGTGTTTAATGAGTAGCACAGCTTTATAACTTTCTGTTTGGCCCAGCAGCAAACCCACATCACACTGTTCCACTCACTAATCACACCTCTCTAATGCAGCATGGAGCACGCTAATATGAACACGGCACATGGGGGAAAATTGCTTGAGTAAAAATTAAAGCCTAATAATTGATAATATTTCAATATAATTTAGTCAACGACTCTATATCAAACACGAGATCATAATCAATGAATAATACATTAAATATGTAGTTTTCTAAATTGAATGCAATAAAGTGATTTTGGAGAATGGCTTGAACAATACTTCTCTGTGTTGATAAATGAAGTGTTGTGTTTGCTTTATCAGGAATTAATACTGATGTAAATGCTATTAAGGATCACTCCAGGTCTATGTATCTCCCCTGTCCATCTGAACCACATCCTCTACCATTGACCGCACAAGCCAGATTAGAACTGCTAGTTAGAATACCGTCACCTGTGGTTGCTTGTCAGCATGCTCAACCACTACAGGCTTATTGGAGTTGGTCTCTGGGGCAGCATGTGTAATGCACTGCTGTGTGGCTTAATAATAATAATAATAATAATAATAATAATAATAATAATAATAATAATATGCCATTTAGCAGACGCTTTTATCCAAAGCGACTTACAGTCATGCGTGCATACATTTTTTGTGTATGGGTGGTCCCGGGGATCGAACCCACTACCTTGGCGTTACAAGCGCCGTGCTCTACCAGCTGAGCTACAGAGGACTTCGCTGCAGTGTGGCAGCCTGCTCCTTATAACCCCTGGACTATTAGTGGCCTTCCACACCACATACGTCAGTTCAACGTCTAGTTTTGACTTACATTTGGTTGAGTTGTCAACTAATTTGAATTCAACGTGAAATCAACAAACGATGTCTCCATGTTATTGGATTTAGGTTCAAAGTTGGGTGAAGAAAATACGAAATGCCCTTCAGTTAATATATATATATTTTTTAATCCAATCAGTTTTCCAGGTTGATTCAACGTCATCACATCGATTTGTTGGGTTGAAAATAACATGGAAACAACGTAGATTCAACCAGTTTGTGTCCAGTGGCCTTGGAGGTTTGCATGACGATGTTTGTTTTCTAGGTGCAGGATCCAACGGATGGTGGGAACGGGTTAATAGTGGTCCAGTGGCGACCCCAGCTTGTCACGGCACCACGCTCTGGCAGTGTTGTGCTTTTGGAAGCTGAATAATAGCAGGAAGTGATGGACCCAGCTAGATCCTGCCAGTCTGTGGGAGAGGGGGCTGTCGACAGGAACTTGACCATTTGCCCACGATGCGTAAGCTTCTGTTTCATCCAGCATGTCCCCCGATCCAGCTGTCCCTCATATCAAAGATGCTCTGTTTATGCTTGGAAATCAATTGATGCCAGTGTGCTAAGGCGCGTGTGATCGATGGGCTGCTGGGAAAACTTGTTCCATCGGTGGAGTGGTGTCAGAGGTGGCCCAATTTAGTGGAGGGCCCGACAAACCTACACCCGTGACGACACAGCAACACAAAGCACGCAAAATAATTGAGGAAATTCTTTAGAGGAGCAATATGTCATGATATGGAAATGAATGGACAGGATGTAGGCTATTACTTGTCCCTTCGACCACACAGCCAGCTCTCCAAAGGACTGGATTTATAGTATCTTGGCCCATCTCTACTTGAACTTGAAAATCATACATTTTAAGTGGGATCAAGAGAAAAAAAGTGTGCAGACTATTTATAGTTGAAGTGAGATGTCAACGTTGGGAGAATCCTGGGAGAGTAATACATTGAGAAGGCACTAAATGTGTTTGGAACTACCGTTCAGTAAGACCCTCAGTGATTTGTAGTACAGGGAAACATCATCCCAGGTGCACAGCGCCATGTTTCTCAGTAAAGATGTAGTTGACATATTTATTAGTTTTCAAGGTCATTGCCTTCCCGTAAAGCTCTTTTTTAAGGCCAGCTAATAGTTAGATTAATATTAGATCTGGCAACAACAAAAAATCACGCACCTTTATATTGTTTCTCCCTTCAGAGAGATGACTAGGTAGAGAGATATCTGGCCTAGATTAGACACAGCTGTATGTGTCTCCCTTCAGAGAGATGACTAGGTAGAGAGATATCTGGCCTAGATTAGACACAGCTGTATGTGTCTCCCTCCAGAGAGATGACTAGGTAGAGAGATATCTGGCCTAGATTAGACACAGCTGTATGTGTCTCCCTTCAGAGAGATGACTAGGTAGAGAGATATCTGGCCTAGATTAGACACAGCTGTATGTGTCTCCCTTCAGCGAGATGACTAGGTAGAGAGATATCTGGCCTAGATTAGACACAGCTGTATGTGTCTCCCTTCAGAGAGATGACTAGGTAGAGAGAAATCTGGCCTAGATTAGACACAGCTGTATGTGTCTCCCTTCAGAGAGATGACTAGGTAGAGAGATATCTGGCCTAGATTAGACACAGCTGTATGTGTCTCCCTTCAGAGAGATGACTAGGTAGAGAGATATCTGGCCTAGATTAGACACAGCTGTATGTGTCTCCCCAGTCTTATACAAATGCAGAGAGAACAGCAATAGCCACAGTCTGAACGTGCACTTTCATCTGGGTGCTTTTTCTTCCCTCCGAGGATGGGAGCAGATGACCTTTTACTGTCAACTTCCAACATGACAAATTACAGCACCTGGATGACCGTGTTTTTTAGGAACGCAAGAGTTCAACGCCTGGTCACACTGCTAGCAGGGTAGTGGACCACTGCAATGAAGACAGATGTATTAATTGATAGATAATGGTCATATATATATATATATATATATATATATATATATATATATATATATATATGGAGGCCAGAAATATGATAGCCAGGGAAGCCTTTGAGAGTTCCTAGTACATCGCTTCAGGATAGACCTTCACAGGAAATATATCATCCAATACATTATTCAGCCACAATCAGAGCGGATGAGAATGGAGTTAATTTAACACAATGTTTACTGTGGCATTGCCTCTCCAGTCTCCTAGGATCCACTATTATTTTTCTGCAGAGCCCCAGATTGCTTGTGTTTTCTTTCAATGTGGAGCGCTGAGAATGTTTAAAATGCCTGGAAGGGTCTCCTCTGGTGTGTGATATCATCACCCTGTTTCAATGGAGATCAGATGGGCCAAATGCAAGCAGAGTCATTTAGCAGACGCTCTTATCCAGAGCGACTTACAGTTAGTGAGTGCATACATTTTTCATACTAAGCTTTGCTTTGTGACCTTATCGGACTGCTCTTTGCTGTCCCTTCAACTTCCACCTCTAATACCTCATCACTCATTTGTCTGCCATACTGTATACCCTGCCATACATAGTACTGTATACCCTGCCATACATAGTACTGTATACCCTGCCATACATAGTACTGTATACCCTGCCATACATAGTACTGTATACCCTGCAATACATAGTACTGTATACCCTGCCATACATATTACTGTATACCCTGCCATACATAGTACTGTATACCCTACCATACATAGTACTGTATACCCTGCCATACATAGCACTGTGTACCCTGCCATACATAGGACTGTATACCCTGCCATACATAGTACTGTATACCCTGCAATACATAGTACTGTATACCCTGCCATACATATTACTGTATACCCTGCCATACATAGTACTGTATACCCTACCATACATAGTACTGTATACCCTGCCATACATAGCACTGTATACCCTGCCATACATAGTACTGTATACCCTGCCATACATAGTACTGTATACCCTGCCATACACACCCTGCCATACACTACTATCAAGAGTAGTGATACTATCAAGAGCGGTGATACTAGCTAGAGCAGTGATACTATCAAGAGCAGTGATACTATCAAGAGCAGTGATACTATCAAGAGCGGTGATACTATCAAGAGCTTTTCTTATTTTCTCTCATTCCTATAGTAATACATTGTTTCATACTGTCACGCCCTGGCTTTGGGACTCTGTTATGTTGAGCCAGGGTGTGTTGTTTCTATGTGTTTTGTGTGCTAGGGTGATTATCTAGTTCATTTGTTTCTATGTTGGCCGGTGTGGTTCTCAATCAGAGGCAACGTGTATCAGCTGTTGCTTGTTGTCTCTGATTGGGAACCATACTTAGGCAGCCTGTTTTTCACAGTGTGTTGTGGGATCTTGTTCTGTATGGTTTGTATTGTAACCAAGGACTTCACGTTTCGTATCGTTTGTTGTTTTGTTTTGTGTGGTGAAAAATAAAGTATGTTCACTTATCACGCTGCGCATTGGTCCACTTCCTCCGACGATCGTGACAGAAGATCCCACCATAACTGGACCAAGCAGCGTGTCCAGGAGCCAACGCCAGAGGTGACTCTGATGAATATCAACCTCGACTGGGTCAAGCAGCGTGAGGAGGAGAGAGGCTGGACTTTGGAGCAGAGGAGCGAGAGTCTGGCGAGAGCCATGGAGGGCTGGCCCACGGGGAGGAGAGACGCCCAGAACATTTTTAGGGGGGGGGGCTCACGCCGTGGACGACGGGGCAGCAGGAGGCCGGGATAGAGTGGTTCAGCGGGTTGGCAAAGGAGGCCGCCAGGCTACGGGAGTCACTGATCCCCAGGGGGAAGGAGAATGTAGAGGCACGGCGAGAGGTACTGGGGTGTGTTGCCAGTCCGGTCCGGCCCGTTCCTGATCCCCGCGTAGGGCCAGTGGTGTGTGTCCCCAGTACGGTCCGGCTTGTTCCTGTCCCTCGCACTGAGCCTGTGGTGCGCGTCGCCAGCCCGGTCCGGCATGTTCCTGCTCCCTGCACCAAGCCTATGGTGCGCGTCGCCAGCCCGGCCCGGCCTGTTCCTGCTCCCTGCACCAAGCCTATGGTGCGCGTCACCAGCCCGGCCCGGCCTGTTCCTGCTCCCCGCACCAAGCCAATGGTGCGCGTCGCCAGCCCGGCCCGGCCTGTTCCTGCTCCCCGCACCAAGCCTGTGGTGCGCTTCGTCAGCCCGGTCCGGCCCGTTCCTGCTCCCCGCACCAAGCCTGTGGTGCGCTTCGTCAGCCCGGTTCGGCCCGTCCCTGCTCCCCGCACCAAGCCTGTGGTGCGCGTCGTCAGTCCGGCACAGCCCGTGCCTGGTCAGCTGCTCCACTCCGGAGCTAGATCAATCCGCTCCACCAGTGTTCAGTCCAGCTCCGGCCAGCAGGGCCAGACCGGACCAGGGGCGCTTTGGGGGGTTTGTTGGAGGGTGGGGGTCAAGCCCGGAGCCGGAACCGCCTCCGAGGAGGAATGCCCTCCCCTGTTCGGTTTATGTTTGGCGCGGTCGCAGTCCGCGCCTTTGGGGGGGGGGTACTGTCACGCCCTGGCTCTGGGACTCTGTTATGTTGAGCCAGGGTGTGTTGTTTCTATGTGTTTTGTGTGCTAGGGTGATTATCTAGTTCATTTGTTTCTATGTTGGCCGGTGTGGTTCTCAATCAGAGGCAACGTGTATCAGCTGTTGCTTGTTGTCTCTGATTGGGAACCATACTTAGGCAGCCTGTTTTCCACAGTGTGTTGTGGGATCTTGTTCCGTATGGTTTGTATTGTAACCAAGGACTTCACGTTTCGTATCGTTTGTTGTTTTGTTTCGTGTGGTGAAAAATAAAGTATGTTCACTTATCACGCTGCGCATTGGTCCACTTCCTCCGACGATCGTGACACATACAAGCAGAGTTTCATGTTGCTCTGAGTCTATCTGAACCTCTGTGGGGCTGAGCAACAACCTACAGCAGAGTTATTCAAAAATACTTAATTACACTCAACACATCATTGTCTGTGTTCATGACAGTCAACACATCACAGTGTCTGTGTTCATGACAGTCAACACATCACAGTGTCTGTGTTCATGACAGTCAAAACATCACAGTGTCTGTGTTCATGACACTCAACACATCACCTTGTATGTGGCAGAACTTCCAATGCTTTATTCAGGGGCACAACTTTGGTTTTAGAAGTGGGGGGGACATAATAGATTTTATTTTTTATATTTTTATATATCCAGTCGGATAAACACTCCAAACAGCCTACCCGACCACTCGGAGGCGTCCGCATGGTCCTAAAGCACACCGTTGCCTCGTTTTGTATCACATTCCAATGATAAAACTGGGGGGGACAAAAATGCAATTTCAGAATGTGGGGGGGGGACATGTCCCCAGTGAAAGTTGCGCCCCTGGCTTTATTTATTATTACCTCATCTGAAAAATCTTACTGGCATTTCAGCCACAGTAGTGAATTTCTGGTCATAAAAGTGGAATTTAGGGTTATAAAACCATCTAAAGTAAGTAACAAACTCATATCTAGAAGGGAGGCCTGAGTTCTCCCATCTGTATATCTAGAAGGGAGGCCTGAGTTCTCCCATCTGTATATCTAGAAGGGAGGCCTGAGTTCTCCCATCTGTATATCTAGAAGGGAGGCCTGAGTTCTCCCATCTGTATATCTAGAAGGGAGGCCTGAGTTCTCCCATCTGTATATCTAGAAGGGAGGCCTGAGTTCTCCCATCTGTATATCTAGAAGGGAGGCCTGAGTTCTCCCATCTGTATATATAGAAGGGAGGCCTGAGTTCTCCCATCTGTATATCTAGAAGGGAGGCCTGAGTTCTCCCATCTGTATATATAGAAGGGAGGCCTGAGTCTCCCATCTGTATATCTAGAAGGGAGGCCTGAGTTCTCCCATCTGTATATATAGAAGGGAGGCCTGAGTTCTCCCATCTGTATATCTAGAAGGGAGGCCTGAGTTCTCCCATCTGTATATCTAGAAGGGAGGCCTGAGTTCTCCCATCTGTATATCTTGAAGGGAGGCCTGAGTTCTCCCATCTGTTTTCTATTTTCACCAGTGAACTGGAGAGACTTGGTCCTCAGTGCCGTGGTATGGCTAATAAAACATTTCAAGTAGACTGAAGGGCTCAACCACAGTGTGGCAATTACACTGAAGACTACCTAGATTCATGGCTAGTCTTCCAATAAAATAAACAGGCAATAAAAGATAAGCCAGGGCTTCCCTGACAGCGTTCTAACTTCATCACAGTTTCCAGAGACATTCATTGAAAACTTGAATACATATTTTTTGTTGTTGCTGGTTCCCGTTACCTCCTGGCAACCATGAGCCCACATGTGGAGGCCTAATGGCTTTCTCAATATCGCATAGCCTATCTCAGTGCTCCATATACGGTGGTGGGGTACATTCTCAAGTAAGTGTGAGCATCTTGCGGTGAGATCTGGGGACGATTTTGCGCTCACCATTGCTTACGGAAATTCCACTTCCACCTAATCACTCCACCTTGACATCAGCAGCTAAGGAGCACATGGGCCATATGCATTTTCCTCCACCAGGATTCCTGGGAGGCTTTACACACTGTGCAAGGAGTTACCTTCCTCCCATCTGGAAAAAGGAAAGGTAATGTAGCAAATAAAAAGTAACTTCACTCTTATTCTTGTTGTCCCAAAATGACCCCATTTTATCATCCAATATAAAATATCAAACCTGTTAATATTGGTAGAATGATATTGCACCATGAACCATATGGACGTCATCACACAGCGGTCAGTCCATCTTGGGATGCACCTTGCGTGATAGACAGTGATATTGAGGGGAAAGTGCACCGATATTAGCTTTGAGGCAATGTTTCAGGATCAGAGGTTAAGAATGTATTTTTCCACACAAAAGGTTGTACTTTGTTGAGAATGATGGTTCAAGTCCATAATGACCAGCTGATGACAGCATCTCAGAGTGTGACGGTGTGTGGTCCACTGGATCCTGCTCTCCTTCTCATTCCTGGCTCCTGACACTCAGAGCTGCGGTGGGGCTCCCCCTAAAGGACAGTCCTGGTACTCCACACCAGGAGAGTTCAAAAAAATCACTTCTCATGGAAATGTTCCACCATCCCACATAAGAAAATACAATAGTGTATATATACTACAGTGGAGGCTGCTGAGGGGAGAACAGTTCATAATAATGGCTGGAACGGTACAAATGGAATGGCATCAAACACCTGGAAACCATGGAAACCATGTGTTTGATGTATTAGATACCATTCCACTGATTCCACTCCAGACATTACCACGAGCCCGTCCTCCCCAATTAAGGTGACACCAACCTCCTGTGGTATACTATGGTAAAAATAGTATAGTATTCACTGTAGTGTTTTTGCAGACAGATTTTTTTGTGTGTGGAGTGCATACTGTGGAATTTACTGTAGTATACTGTAGTATTTACAGTTTACAATAGTATAAATAATGTAGTAAAAAAAAATAGTAGTATATACCTGCCAGTGTTAATGGCAATAAAGATAAGTGGAAGAATGCTGAGCTTGAGAAACCCACAGGCTATGGAAGTGGATGGGAGGGAGTTGACAGGCGCTGCTGATACAGGGAGGGGACATGATGTGTGTTTATCAGGAATTATAACGCACTTTAAATCACTCCCTTTCACTGAAACCGCCAAGGATCAAAGCATGCCAGAGATCGCTATCAGAAGTGAGAACCGCAAGCAAAGGCAGTCATCGTTACTTAACTGGATGAGTCTCTACCCTTGGCACATCACTGGTGATGCCTATAGGAGGCAGGGAGGAAGTGGAGGCCCTACCCTTGGCACATCACTGGTGATGCCTATAGGAGACAGGGAGGAAGTGGAGGCCCTACCCTTGGCACATCACTGGTGATGCCTATAGGAGGCAGGGAGGAAGTGGAGGCCCTACCCTTGGCACATCACTGGTGATGCCTATAGGAGACAGGGAGGAAGTGGAGGCCCTACCCTGGCACATCACTGGTGATGCCTATAGGAGGCAGGGAGGAAGTGGAGGCCCTACCCTTGGCACATCACTGGTGATGCCTATAGGAGGCAGGGAGGAAGTGGAGGCCCTACCCTTGGCACATCACTGGTGATGCCTATAGGAGGCAGGGAGGAAGTGGAGGCCCTACCCTTGGCACATCACTGGTGATGCCTATAGGAGGCAGGGAGGAAGTGGAGGCCCTACCCTTGGCACATCACTGGTGATGCCTATAGGAGGCAGGGAGGAAGTGGAGGCCCTACCCTTGGCACATCACTGGTGATGCCTATAGGAGACAGGGAGGAAGTGGAGGCCCTACCCTGGCACATCACTGGTGATGCCTATAGGAGACAGGGAGGAAGTTGGGGCACTGCTACAGAAACATTATATCGTTCCAGGGACAATGGAAAGTAGGCATCTAGCAGACCAATGGCCTCTAACGATCACAAACTGACTGGCTGCTTCTTGACAATGTTTGCATGACGGCCTGCTGCTGAAGATCCTATCATAACTCATACACACTCATTCTAACCCATATAAACAGAACTCCAAGTGACCACCGAGATAGAGGCAGGCTAAAGGGAGGCTAATGTCTGACTCTTATCCCCAACAGCAGCCACAGTTAAACAGACCAGGGATCAGACTGTCATCATGTTTTCAAACAAAATGTCATCTCAGCTATTAGGATGTCGTTTTTATCTGCACAGTCACGGCCCTGCAAAGCTGGCTGACTGATTGTTCTCCTACTGAACTGTCGCGGCCCTGCAAAGCTGGCTGACTGATTGTTCTCCTACTGAACTGTCACGGCCCTGCAAAGCTGGCTGACTGATTGTTCTCCTACTGAACTGAATGCCTCTCAGCAGTCATGTGCTCAGGCTTTTTCCCACGTACTTCAACCTTCGCCTGACTGACTGACTGCTGGGCTGCACCTATCACTCTCAATGGTGTCTTGTGTAGCTGGATGAGGAAGAGACATTTAGCTAATTTTAGGGTATGACGGTGTCCATGAAGTGTTGTCTTTTTTTCATTTCAAACAGTCCATCATCTCTCATGTAAAGGAGAGGAAGCCAACATTTCATCGAACATCCTTATTTCTCAGGGGGCAGTTTGTGTCCATGCTAAAGTTTCCTTCAGTTGGTGCAGAATATGTATTTTAACCACACAGTGAGCACCATTCGTTTGTCTGTTTTCCTGTTTAACCCCCCTCATTCTCTGTGACTATTACAGACAACCTTGGCTGGGGTTCAGTTTTTAGCTTGCCAAATAGATTAGCCTGTTGTGCTCTTAAACATCAATCTAGAGTTAAACATCGTCCAGTGGACAAGCAAAAGGCTTAAATAGAAAGTACAGTATAACACGTTTCATTGGACGAAGCTGCAGAGAATATCTGCTGAAAGACGTGTGGAATGTCTCCTTGTCATAAAGGCGGAAACATGTTGACCAGGTCTTCTGACAGCCTGAAGTGTTGTTGTATGTTAGTCAATGGGGCAGTTTCCCTGACACAGATTCACCCTCGTCCTGGACTAAAAAGCAAACTCAATAGAGAATCTCAATTGAAAGTGCTTTTACTGTAAGTCTAGGACTAGACTTAATCTGTGTCTGGGGAAACAACCCCAATATGTCTGATGACATATGTAGAATGTTTACTTAGCAGCATAAAATATCTGGTAAAAATCTGTCGATGTGCCCTTGAGCAAGGCACTTAAGCCTAATTGCTCCTGTAAGTCTCTCTGGATAAATGCATCTGTTAAATGACTGTATTATTCCTTAGATAAGGCATTTTGTCTTTTTAACATCAATAATCAGCCCATAATTGATGTCCCTGTGGTCAGTCAGCCCCAACACAATGGGCCTGATTTATGAAATATGACAATACTGAGACGTTCATGATTATTGATTGGTATTGTTAGCAGCATTAAAGATGCCATATGTCTTCATCCGCAGCATGACATGCCTGTAAGTTAAATAAATACGTTTACTGCTACCTGAAAAAATCTGAACCTGAAGGTAGCATTGCGAGGTAGTGATACTGATTACCTCCTCATGTCTAGATAGAGGCTGAATGAGTCACGTAGAAGGAATGGAAACCCCTGAGGCTTATCTTATCTTGACAAGTACATCCAGAAACAACAGAGGCTTGGAGTGTGTTTCGAAAACACAAATAAATGCCTATTTAAGACTGATTTCAATGAATGATTTATGATACGCGTGTACTTGAAGGTACAGTTTTATGATGATAAAATAGGATATTTGGTCTCACATTCCAAAGACACATGCACAGGCATCTTTTCTCCCGTGAAAATGTGTATTCTTTAAAAAAAATAAGTGTATTTATGTATAGTTTTAAGTTGCACTTCAGAGGCCGTGTTTTTTTGTAGTGTACTTTCAGGGTTAGTGAAGTTATTTCCGAATGGCCGTTAAACACTGTACTCGTATGCATGTTAATGTTTACTCCATTAGTGACTGTTCCAAGGTACAGGGCTACTTCATTTTGTCTGTGTATCTCTCGCTGTACCCACATGATGGTTCAAAAGTTCAGCCAACTTCCTCAACGGTCTCATCACATTCTCACCACATCTTGGTGTTTCAAAGCTCCAAACAGACTCTGGCCTGTCAGGGGAAATACCACACAAAGTGGATGACGGAAGGCAGGATAGCAGGGCTCGGCAGGTCAACAAAAAGCCAGCGTGCCTCCTGGCTCTCTGGCTCTCCGGTTAAGGAGGGCATGGAAGATGCAGCTGATGTGAAGGGGTGGTGTGGTGGCGCTGAGCCTGTTGCCCTGGAGACAGCACCAATTGATTGTTCCCGGAAACTGATGAAGCTCCGGCACAATTAGATTGTGAGGCAGCCGGTGCAGGGAGGTGAGAGAGCACGCCGCTGCTGGCCGTTGATTGATGGTCAAATCATAAGCGCGCCATATTAAATAGAGTTCACCTCTGGGTTAAGGTGGGCCCAAAATTGCTGCTCTTATTAGATTCCTATAAGACTTGTGATGTAAAATGATTGTTTTTTTTGTTGTTGTTTTTTTTTTTGGGGGGGGGGGGGCTGCGGACAGTTATTTGGCGTGCAGGGTTGTTTCTGCTCATCAAAGCTGTCAAATAGCAGGGTGGAGCAGGGCAGTGTGTCAAGGACCGAGACCCTTCATGTTATGCTCTCTACCTATTGGAACCGATTCAAACACTATCACTCCTCTTCAAGGCCACAGAGGGCTCCGTCATGTTACAGTGTTTCATCATATCGTTCACAGCAACTCACTAAAGGTGCGTTGTAGAAGCCGGGCAGCTTCAGTTCATCATATTGCAAGGCACAAAGACAAATATATCCTGTCTCATAACAGATCTCAGACGGCTATCCAACAATGAGTGAGCAGTAATTTTTTTTATTGTGTGAAATGTAAATACTCTTACTCCGTATACATCTGGTTTTATTGGACGTTCGGACCCTTGTTTAGATAAGGAGTACGAAGGCCAAATAGTCCAGCAGTGAATGTTTTCCTTCCAATGGGGTCTGCTCAACATGGGGTTACAAAACTGTTTTCCCTATGGCTCATAGTGTGTAATCCTCCTGCGTCTCGCCTGTGGAGGTCTTTGATGGAGCGTGGGGGGGGGGGGGGGGGGGGGGGATTCACCCTCATCAGTTATGAAATTCAAAACACATTTTTTTTTTAATGTTACAGCACACAAATTCATACAGTCACTTTTTCACCAAACCTAATCAGTGTTTCATCTAGAAATACATGGTTCACATTGCAAAACATGTTCATATAGAGCTAATTGCTTTTCACAGTGCAATGCTCACATTACTTTTGATATATGATTGTCTTTCATTTGTTAAAGTATCCAAAATGAAGTTGCTGGTGTTGATGGGGGGGGGTTTCACACTGCTTTACTAAAATTGCATTGGCCAATAGAGTACTGTAATACTGTAATATATGCCAATACAGTAATGTAATACTGTGATATATGCCAATACAGTACTACAATTCTGTAATATATGCCAATACAGTACTGCAATACTGTAATACATGCCAATACAGTACTGTAATACAGTAATATATGCCAATACTGTACTGTAATACTGTAATATATGCCAATACAGCACTGTAATACTGTAATATATGCCAATACAGTACTGTAATACCGTAATATATGCCAACACAGTACTGCAATACTGTAATATATGCCAATACAGTACTGCAATACTGTAATACATGCCAATACAGTACTGTAATACTGTTATATATGCCAATACTGTACTGTAATACTGTAATATATGCCAATACAGTACTGTAATACCGTAATATATGCCATTACAGTACTGCAGTACTGTAATATATGCCAATACAGTACTGTAATACCGTAATATATGCCATATACAGTATTGTAATACCGTAATATATGCCAGTACAGTAGAGTAATACTGTAATATATGCCAATACAGTACAGTAATACCGTAATATATGCCAATACAGTACTGCAGTACTGTAATATATGCCAATACAGTACTGTAATACCGTAATATATGCCAATACAGTACTGTAATACTGTAATATCTTCCAATACAGTAATGTAATACTGTAATATGTGCAAATACAGTACTGCGGTACTGTAATATATGCCAATACAGTACTGTAATACCGTAATATATGCCTTTTACATAGCAGGCGCCAAAGTGTCCACACATTTTGTGACCCCAGTGGGAAACAAACCCACAACTCTGGTGTTGCTAGTGCCATGCTCCTACTGCTGTGACTGAGACACACAGCACCACTACTATACACTGGTACAATACTATACACTGGTACAATACAATACACTGGTACAATACTATACACTGGTACAATACAATACACTGGTACAATACTATACACTGGTACAATACTATACACTGGTACAATACAATACACTGGTACAATACAATACACTGGTACAATACTATACACTGGTACAATACTATACACTGGTACAATACAATACACTGGTACAATACTATACACTGGTACAATACTATACACTGGTACAATACTATACACTGGTACAATACAATACACTGGTACAATACTATACACTGGTACAATACTATACACTGGTACAATACAATACACTGGTACAATACTATACACTGGTACAATACAATACACTGGTACAATACAATACATGATTACAATACAGGTGGAAGGTGTATGATTGCCATCCCCATGAGCGTGCCACCCTCCTTGGATGAGGCATGCAATGCCATCGTTGAAAAAAAAAAAGGCGCAGCATCCGCTCACCTTTTAAAAATCTATGTTTTATTTTAGCAAAGTTTTAGCAAAGCCGAAACAGTATCTTTTAACTTTGGTAAAATAATACATTGTGTTTTCAATGGTGGGCAAGCGTTGGGTTTTTTCTTTTTCAACGATGATGAAATTGTTGGGGTTGCGCTCCGACTCACGTTGGTTGAGCACTCTCCACTTCTTTTCATATCAGTCCAGACCTATGTAAGCCTTGGATTCTCAATACCCAAAGTGTTTTCCACAGGTGCATGAACAATGAGGCCGTTTACTGCCGTGTCGATGAGAACCTACAGTATGGCCAAATGCTCAAGACAGGATTGATGCAAACTAGTGCCTGCTAAACATTATGTTTCTTTCATTCATTTAATTTGTTTTGTTTGATTACAGTACACCTATCTGAACAATACAAGTACTTTTTACATCAATGATTGTACTTTAAAATACACTATATATACAAAAGTATGTGGACACCCCTTCAAATTAGTGGATTCAGCTATTTCAGCCACACCCGTTGCTGACAGCTGTATAAAATCTCCATAGACAAAACGTTGGCAGTAGAATGTCCTTACTGAAGAGCTCAGTGACTTTCAACGTGGCACCGTCACAGGATGCCACCTTTCCAACAAGTCAGTTCCTCAAATCTCTGCCCTACTAGAGCTGCTGGCGTGATGAATCACCCTTCACCATCTGGCAGTCCGATGGACGAATCTGGGTTTGGCGGATGCCAGGAGAACGCTACCTGCCCCAATGCATAGTGCCAACTGTAAAGTTTGGTGGAGGAGAAATAATGGTCTGGGGCTGTTTTTCATGGTTCGATCTAGGCCCCTTAGTTCCAGTGAAGGGAAGTCTTAATGCTACAGCATACAATGACATTCTAGACGATTCTGTGCTTCCAACTTTGTTGCAACAGTTTAAGGAAGCCCTTTCCTGTTTCAGCATGACAATGCCCCCATGCACAAAGCGAGGTCCATACAGAAATGGTTTGTCGAGATCTGTGTGGAAGAACTTGACTGGCCTGCACAGAGCCCTGACCTCAACCCCATCGAACACCTTTGGGATGAATTGGAACGCCGACTGCGAGCCAGGCCTAATCGCCCAACATCAGTGCCCGACCTCACTAATGCTCTTGTGGCTGAATGGAAGCAAGTCCCCACGGCAATGTTCAAACATCTAGTGGAAAACCTTCCCAGAAGAGTGGAGGATGTTTTAGCAGCAAAGGTGGGACCAACTCCATATTAATGCCCATGATTTTGGAATGAGATGTTCGACGAGCAGGTGTCCACATACTTTTGGTCATGTAGTGTATGTCTTCGATGATCACACCTTTGATCACACATTATAGAAATGTCATTTTCATTCAATTTTGATTGGTAGAGCAAGTGTACCTAATGTGAAAACAGTGTAATGTAATGTCATTTACTGTACTGTGGTATATTACATTCAAAGGGCAGTTTTGAAACATGTATTCTACATTTCTCGCTATTGGATTAACTGGTTGTTACAATAACTCAATTGTGAATATATCATGTTGTGTTTTGGTGATTAAATCAATGTTCTCAATGTATTTCACAGTAAACGTATGTTTTGGATCAATGGTTGTGTGGTGAAAGATTTCGCCAAACAAAATTAATGCACAACGAAAGGTTTTGAATATAAGACTTGCTGTGTTGCAAGTTTGTACTAAGTTTTGTACTAAAATTTTTGAAAAGGCACCACATACTTGTGAAAATAGCACCAAAGCGATTGTAAAAAAACAAATCAGCCGGCTGTGTGTGTGTGTGGGTGTGTGTGTCTGTGTGTGTGTGTGTGTGTGTGTGTGTGTGTGTGTGTGTGCACGTGGAGCCATTCATTTTACCCTTTACTGCAGTGGGCTAAATCAGGGTCACACAAAGTGATTATTGGTAGTCTTAAACAAATTAAACAAAAGTAAACACCTCACACACACATGGTTATGGGCTTAAAAAAAAGAAGACACCTGTACCATATCAGATATAAAGTTGAAATGTATTCAATTTTTTTGTTTGCATCCCAATATTACACTACATAAATCACAGAAGACTGAAATAAAACAGAGCAGAGCAGAGTAGAGCTGTGTATAGGACAGTAGAGTAGCTAGTGGATTAGAATTGCAATAGTGTGCAAAGATGCTCAACACAAATTATGAAGGATGTTTTGGTCATAATGATTCAATGCTAGTGTTAGTATAATTTTCATGGTAGTAGAAGCAACACCAGTTTTATTTTCAGTGGTAGTAGAAGCAACAGTGATGATAGTGGTGGAAGTGACAGTAGAATTTGTAATTTGTACAGGTAAGGCAAACGCCTTCTAAATATACTGAATATGCTAATATTGATGATACTGATGCATATGTGTATTGCTTGTTACTATAATGGACTTTGGGGGAATTTTGGGAAAGGTTAACATTGCAGACAGCTGGACTATGGTATAAGAGTGAGCTAAGCCTGTGTGAGTTTGTGGTGTTAAGCACTGGTGGTGGGACATTTTGTTGCTGTTTCTGTTTCTGTTACTGTGGAGTGTTCTGCACAGTGATGTCTGTTCTGGTGGGCTGATTTCCTGCTGCTCAGCAGTTTCCCAGCCGGGCCTCCAGGGGACACAGGGGGACATATGACTGGGCCATGCAGAACTGAGGTAGTCACTCAGAGAGAGTGTTCCGCAACAGAAACATCCCCTTGGCGTCCTTCCTTCTGCATGTTAATTTCCACTTACCCCCTCCCCTCCCTTCTCCTCCCCTCCCTTCTCCTCTCCTCTCCTCTCCTCTCCTCTCCTCTCCTCTCCTCTCCTCTCCTCTCCTCTCCTCTCCTCTCCTCTCCTCTCCTCTCCTCTCCTCTCCTCTCCCCTCCCCTCCCCTCCCTTCTGTTCCCTCCCCTCCCCTCCCCTCCCCTCCCTTCTCCTCCCTCCCTCCCTCCCTCCCTCCCTCCCTCCCTCCCTCCCTCCCTTCTCCTCCCTTCTCTCCCCTCCCCTCCCTCTCCTCCCCTCCCTCTCCTCCCCTCCCCTCCCTCTCCTCTCCTCCCCTCCCCTCCCCTGTCCTCTCCTCTCCTTTCCTCTCCTCAGCATAGAAACAAACATAGCGTGAAAAGGCTAATGTTCTCCTGTACATCCGGCTTCATATTCAGAAGTGGAGACTGTGAAACAGGTGCACATGTTGCCACAAGGACAACATTGACATTTCTGCTCTCACATCCTCAGCAAAGCTCCGTGATGACATAACATGTTACCACCCACTAATACTATGTTTGGAACACTTGCTTAACATTGACAGCATGCAGTGATTAATAGGTCTGCCTGCAATGCAAGGACGGAAGGTGGATTTCCTATGTAAAAGAGATTCTCAAAGCAAACATCTATGCTAGCAAACCTCTCCGTAACAGGACTCACTGTCAAGGATCTTACATAGTAAATCATATTAAAAGCCAAATGTAGCTGGTTTCCAAGAAGCACTAACAGAATGGAACTTGATGGAATTTCACATTTGCGTCATTTACCAGACGCTCTTCTCCAGAGCAACTGACAGGAGCAAATAGGGTTAAGTGCCTTGCTCAAGGGCACATCAACAGATCTTTCACCTAGTCGGCTCGGCGATTCGAAACAGCAACTTTTCAATTACTGGCCCAACGCTCTTACCCGCTAGGCTACCTGCAGGATCAAAATGTTAGGGGACAAAGTCTTCAAAGAGTGCAATCTATTCAAGTTTCCACATCCATCCTGTAATACTCAGTCTTGTTGTCAAGGAAGAACATGGTCCAACATCAGTAGCCGTAACAGTGATTGTTTTGTTGTCACAGTCCATGTGTCTCAGTCATAGCATCTGTTTGGAACTGAAATCAAACAGGATGCTGTATCTTTACACACACACAGTGCATGGTAACCCTGCAGTCATGGTAACCCTGCAGTCATGGTAACCCTGCAGTCATGGTAACCCTGCAGTCATTCAACGTTGCCAACAACAGGCTAACTGCTGTTTCTGATTTACATTTACATTTTAGTCATTTAGCAGACGCTCTTATCCAGAGCGACTTACAGTTAGTGAGTGCATACATTATTTTTGTAAAAAAAAAATTCATAGGGAGGAGAAGGCACATATTTTCTGAACCTCTCTAAGATCATGAATAATACTTATAACAAATGTTACTGTATGTTTATGAGGTAATAAACACAGAAAGACAGTTTACAAGATACATATACAGTATATTTTATGTAATGGCTGAACATGTGTGTGTAACCAGACAAAGAGTAATTCTATTTAGCCTGAAATGAGCAGTCTGTGGCGCGTCTCCCTTCTGTGCCGTGGGCAATGCAGAGCATTGTTTGTGGTGAGCATGAATGCTGACCTCTGACCTGTCAAATGGCCCCTCCGACCCCACGGAAAGTTCACAGGAGGGTCAGTGAGTGCTGCGCCTCTCTCTGGATGGAGGCTCCACCCCCTCAGGCCAGAGGAGGCTCCACACGTACAGTACAGAGCCTACGTACAGTACAGAGCCTACGTACACATTCTGCTGTCTACTACGCATCTTACACTGATGAGGTCAGCTATCACATTCACATGCTGCTGAGAATAGAAGTCAGATCTCGCCTTCAATGTATTGTTAATTTTCTGCCTCCCCTCTTTTAGTCAACATCTAGGGTCACTTTCCCTGACACAGATTAAGCCTAGTTCTGGACTAAAAAGCATTGCTCAATGGAGAATATCTGTCCCGGAAACCGCCCCTCAATGTCTCAGGCTTTTACGGTAAATGCAAAACTGACAGAGATTAATTTTTTCGTTATTCAATGTTTATTTTCTGTATCGTTGGAGATGAGTGTAGACGTTGATCGCAAAGAACATTGTGCTTGACTGGGACATCTACCATAATATCTGCTGGGCTGGGCCATCTACCATAATATCTGCTGGGCTGGGCCATCTACCATACAATCTTAGAAAAAAACGGTTCCAAAAGGGTTTTTCGGCTGTCCCTATAGGAGAACCCTTTTCGGTTCCAGGTAGAACCCTTTTTGGTTCCAGGTAGAACCCTTTTGAGTTCCATGTAGAACCCTCTGTGGAAAGAGTTCTATATGAAACCCAAGCCAAATAACCCTTTTAAGTTCTAGATAGCACCTTTTTTCTAAGAGTGTAATGGGAGAAATCATTTTCAAAAATTAATTAATACACTATATGATTGAATTCAATCTCTCCTCTTGTGTGATTTGAATAATCTCTATGTTGTGTAGTAGGGTAGAGGATTGGCAGCCTGCTTTGCTAAGCCCTTATAGTTTGTTTAGGATCTGATTGGGCGAGGGTGTTGCTTGGTGATGGAGAGGATCATGATGATGACTATGACATCATTACACGTGTTCTGCTCAACACATCAATCTTCACACGCAGTGCAGACACTCCTGAGATGAATGAATTGTTCATTTCTGAGTTCAGAGCCAGGTCACTGAGACGCGTATTCCCAGATATCAGAGGAGCACAGCAGGTAAACAAAACTAATTTTTCTTGCTTTCATTTTTTCTTTATTTGCGGTATTAAATTACTTATCAAATTATTTCACTTAAAGGGCTGATCTATCATATAGGTTGAAGATAAACATTATATTCAGATTTATGATGCTTTCAAACATCTTGCTTTACAGAACAAAAGAGAGGGATTCACAGAATCCACGCAAATAAATATCAGCACATGACTGCTAATTTAGCAGCTGTGTGGCCATGCTAACTATACTAATATAGTAGATGTGTGGCCATGCTAACTATACTAATATAGTAGATGTGTGGCCATACTAACTATACTAATATAGTAGATGTGTGGCCATGCTAACTATACTAATATAGTAGCTGTGTGGCCATGCTAACTATACTAATATAGTAGCTGTGTGGCCATGCTAACTATACTAATATAGTAGCTGTGTGGCCATGCTAACTATACTAATATAGTAGCTGTGTGGCCATGCTAACTATACTAATATAGTAGCTGTGTGGCCATGCTAACTATACTAATATAGTAGCTGTGTGGCCATGCTAACTATACTAATATAGTAGCTGTGTGGCCATGCTAACTACACTAATATAGTAGCTGTGTGGCCATGCTAACTATACTAATATAGTAGCTGTGTGGCCATGCTAACTATACTAATATAGTAGCTGTGTGGCCATGCTAACTACACTAATATAGTAGCTGTGTGGCCATGCTAACTACACTAATATAGTAGCTGTTTGGCCATGCTGCTAACTATACTAATATAGCAGCTGTGTGGCCATGCTAACTATACTAATATAGCAGCTGTGTGGCCATGCTAACTGTATTAATATAGTAGCTGTGTGGCCATGCTAACTATACTAATATAGTAGCTGTGTGGCCATGCTAACTATACTAATATAGTAGCTGTGTGGCCATGCTAACTATACTAATATAGTAGCTGTGTGGCCATGCTAACTATACTAATATAGTAGCTGTGTGGCCATAATAACTATACTAATATAGTAGCTGTGTGGCCATGGTAACTACACTAATATAGTAGCTGTGTGGCCATAATAATTAAACTAATATAGTAGCTGTGTGGCCATGCTAACTATACTAATATAGTAGCTGTGTGGCCATGCTAACTACACTAATATAGTAGCTGTGTGGCCATGCTAACTACACTAATATAGTAGCTGTTTGGCCATGCTAACTATACTAATATAGCAGCTGTGTGGCCATGCTAACTATACTAATATAGTAGCTGTGTGGACATGCTAACTGTATTAATATAGTAGCTGTGTGGCCATGCTAACTATACTAATATAGTAGCTGTGTGGCCATGCTAACTATACTAATATAGTAGCTGTGTGGCCATGCTAACTATACTAATATAGTAGCTGTGTGGCCATGCTAACTATACTAATATAGTAGCTGTGTGGCCATGCTAACTAAACTAATATAGTAGCTGTGTGGCCATGCTAACTATACTAATATAGAAGCTGTGTGGCCATGCTAACTACACTAATATAGTGGCTGTGTGGCCATGCTAACTATACTAATATAGTAGCTGTGTGGCCATGCTAACTATGCTAATATAGTAGCTGTGTGGACATGCTAACTATACTAATATAGTAGCTGTGTGGCCATGCTAACTACACTAATATAGTAGCTGTGTGGCCATGCTAACTATATTAATATAGTAGCTGTGTGGCCATGCTAACTATGCTAATATAGTAGCTGTGTGGCCATGCTAACTATACTAATATAGAAGCTGTGTGGCCATGCTAACTATACTAATATAGTAGCTGTGTGGCCATGCTAACTATACTAATATAGTAGCTGTGTGGACATGCTAACTATACTAATATAGTAGCTGTGTGGCCATGCTAACTATGCTAATATAGTAGCTGTGTGGCCATGCTAACTATACTAATATAGAAGCTGTGTGGCCATGCTAACTATACTAATATAGTAGCTGTGTGGCCATGCTAACTATACTAATATAGTAGCTGTGTGGCCATGCTAACTATACTAATATAGTAGCTGTGTGGCCATGCTAACTATACTAATATAGAAGCTGTGTGGCCATGCTAACTATACTAATATAGTAGCTGTGTGGCCATGCTAACTATATTAATATAGTAGCTGTGTGGCCATGCTAACTATACTAATATAGTAGCTGTGTGGCCATGCTAACTACACTAATGTAGTAGCTGTGTGGCCATGCTAACTATACTAATATAGTAGCTGTGTGGCCATGCTAACTATACTAATATAGTAGCTGTGTGGCCATGCTAACTATACTAATATAGTAGCTGTGTGGCCATGTTAACTATACTAATATAGTAGCTGTGTGGCCATGCTAACTATACTAATATAGTAGCTGTGTGGCCATGCTAACTATACTAATTTTTTTAATTTTTTTTATTTCACCTTTATTTAACCAGGTAAGCCAGTTGAGAACAAGTTCTCATTTACAACTGCGACCTGGCTAAGATAAAGCAAAGCAGTGCGATAAAAACAACACAGAGTTACATATGGGGTAAAAAACATAAAGTCAAAAATACAACAGAAAATATATATACAGTGAGTGCAAATGTAGCAAGTTATGGAGGTAAGGCAATAAATAGGCTATAGTGCAAAATAATTACAATAGTATTAACACTGGAATGCTAGATGTGCAAGAGATTATGTGCAAATAGAGATACTGGGGTGTAAAAGAGCAAAATAAATAACAATATAGGGATGAGGTAGTTGGGTGGGCTAATATAGTAGCTTTGTGGCCATGCTAACCATAGCAAGACACTGTTGATGTAGATGAACATGAAGCTGATTTTGTTTCTGTCCTCTAACTGATATTACAACTCTACTTAGGGTCCATTATATTTTAACTTTACACGTTCCACTTCACATAGATGTCAGGAGAAAATACAGGTACAGCCTATGGTTTTTCAAGCCATTGTCACGGATTCTGCCGAGGCTGCTCCTCCTCCTTGCTCGGGCAGGCTTCGGCGTTCGCCGTCCCCGGAGTACTAGCTGCCACCGTTAGATGTTTCAGTGTTTGATTGCTTTTGTCTGTCTATTGCACCTGTGTCCTATAAGTTGCCTGTTTTGTGTTGGTTAGTTTGTGTGTTGTTATTCGCCTGTCCGTTAGTGCTGCGTGTTTTCTCTGTTTGTTGTTTTTAGTTTACGCAGAGTTTGCGTAATCGCTCGCCTCTGGGTTTTGTTGAGGCCGTTGATTTGTATTGTGCCTTGTGTTGCACTAGTAAACTTTGTTGGACTAAGCTTCGGTGTCCTGCGCCTGACTCCCACACCACATTCACCTCAGCCATTGACAGAACAACACACCATATGGAGTCAGCAGGAGCAGCGGCGGCACTCAAGTCGCTGGAGGATCGGATCAGCGACCAAGACGACATGATCCGGCAACTTGGGGCCGCCATGAACGAGGTGTCCAACACTCTGCGCCGGTTGGTTACGGGAGAGGTGCCCACGCCTTCGCACACCTTACCATCACCATCGGCCAGTCCTCCTCTCCCAGCACCGGAACCCAGTGGCATTCGGCTCTCGCTCCCGAGGGCATATGATGGTTCTGCAGCCGGGTGTCAGGGGTTCCTCCTGCAGGTGGAACTCTACCTGGCCACCATACACCCGGCGCCCTCGGGATACGAGAGCGTCTCCGCCCTCATCTCCTGTCTATCCGGCAAGGCGTTGGAGTGGACCAACGCCGAATGGAGGGGAATAGACGCCGCCACCATCACCTATGCGGAGTTCTCCCGCCGCTTCAGGGCTGTGTTCGATCATCCACCTGAGGGGAAGGCGGCGGGGGAGCGTCTGTTCCACCTCCGACAGGGGAAGAGGAGTGCACAGGAGTTCGCCCTGGAGTTCCGGACTCTAGCGGCGGATGCGGGGTGGAATGAGAGGGCCCTCATCGACCATTACCGGTGTAGTCTACGAGAGGACGTTCGTCGTGAGCTGGCCTGCAGGGACACCAACCTATCCTTCGACCAGTTGGTGGACATTTCCATCCGTCTCGACACCCTGCTGGCTACCCGCGGACGTCCCGAGTGGGGGTCGTCCATTCCACCCTCCAGCACCTCCGAGCCGATTCCCATGGAGCTCGGGGGTGCTGGCGCTAGGGAGAGGAGGAGAGAGAACCCGAGGGGGGCCGTCCCCTGCACCAACTGTGGCCGTGGAGGACACACTGCGGCTAGGTGCTGGGGAGGGTCTCCTGGGAGAGGGGACAACAGGTCACGCACTGGGGAGTCATTTCAGGTGAGTAGGCGCCCCACTTACCCAGAGCTCTCTGTTGGTCACCTGTGTATACCTGTGAGATTTCCACAGGTGGCACCTCATTCCCAGCATAAGGCGCTAGTAGATTCAGGCGCAGCTGGGAATTTTGTTGATCGTGAATTTTGTTATAGGTTAGGAATTCCCCTTCGGCCGGTAGAAGCCCCCTTTCCTGTTCATGCCCTAGACAGCCGGCCGCTGGGGTCGGGGTTGATCAGAGAAGTCACAGCACCACTTAAGATGACGACGCAGGGGGGTCATGAGGAGATCATTCAGTTTTATCTGATCGACTCTCCTGCGTATCCCGTGGTGCTGGGGCTTCCCTGGTTAAGCGCCCATGATCCTACCATTGCGTGGCAACAGAGGGCTCTTATGGAGTGGTCTGCCCAGTGTGTAGGGAGATGTCTAGGTCTTTCCTTAGGGGCGACCTCGGTGGAGAGTCCGAACCAAGTGCCCGCAATGGCATTCCCCCTGAATATGAGGATTTAGCACTTGTGTTCAGCAAAACTAGGGCAACACGGCTACCACCTCATAGACAGGGGGATTGTGCGATAGATCTCGAAACGGGAGCGGCACTTCCGCGGAGTCATGTGTATCCCCTGTCTCAAGAGGAGACAGCGGCTATGGAGACTTACATAGCCGAGTCCTTGGCACAGGGATACATACGGTCCTCCACTTCCCCGGTTTCCTCGAGTTTCTTCTTTGTGAAGAAGAAGGACGGGGGTTTGCGCCCGTGTATTGATTACCGTAGTCTCAATCAGATCACGGTTAAGTACAGTTACCCTCTTCCTCTGATTGCGACTATGACGGAGTCATTACGCGGAGCGCGGTTCTTCACAAAGTTGGATCTCAGGAGCGCGAACAATCTGGTGCGCATTAGGGAGGGGGATGAATGGAAAACAGCATTTAGCACCACCTCGGGTCATTACGAGTATCTCGTCATGCCATACGGGTTAATGAATGCTCCTTCAGTCTTCCAATCCTTTGTTTACGAGATTTTCCGGGACATGCATGGGCAGGGTGTGGTAGTATACATTGACGACATCCTAGTGTACTCTTCTACACGAGCCGAGCATGTAGCCCTGGTGCGCCGAGTGTTGAGGAGGCTGTTGGAGCATGACTTGTATGTCAAGGCAGAGAAATGCTTGTTCTTCCAGGAGTCCGTCTCCTTTTTGGGTTATCGGTTGTCCGCGTCTGGTGTAAAGATAGAGGTTGACCGTGTGTCGGCCGTGCGTAATTGGCAAACTCCAACCACTGTAAAAGAGGTGCAGCAGTTTTTGGGTTTTGCTAATTACTACCGGAGGTTTATCCGGGGCTTTGGACAGGTGGCAGCTCCCATTACGTCCCTGCTAAAAGGGGGTCCGGTGCGTTTGCAGTGGTCAGCTGAGGCGGACAGGGCGTTTGGTAAACTTAAGAACCTGTTCACTTCGGCTCCGGTGCTGGCGCATCCTGACCCCGCTTTACCATTCCAAGTTGAGGTAGACGCGTCTGAGGCCGGTATTGGGGCAGTCCTGTCGCAACGGTCCGGCACGCCACCTAAACTCCGCCCCTGTGCGTTCTATTCTAAGAAGCTCAGCCCGGCGGAGCGCAATTATGACGTAGGGGACAGGGAGCTGTTAGCTGTAGTCCAGGCCCTAAAGGTGTGGAGGCATTGGCTTGAGGGGGCTCAACACCCTTTCCTCATTCTGACTGACCACCGTAACCTGGAGTACATCCGGGCAGCTAGGAGATTGAACCCTCGTCAGGCTAGGTGGAACATGTTCCTGACCCGGTTTGTTTTTAAGATCACATACATCCCAGGGTCCCAGAACGGTAAGGCAGACGCCCTGTCCCGGCGGTATGACACAGAGGAGAGGTCCATTGAGCCTACTCCCATACTGCCAGAGTCTTGTCTGGTGGCTCCGGTGGTGTGGGAGGTCGATGCGGAGATCGAGCGGGCACTGCGTACCGACCCTACTCCCCCAGAGTGTCCGGTGGGGCGGACGTACATTCCGCTCGAGGTTCGTGACCGCCTTATTTATTGGGCTCATACATCACCCTCCTCTGGACATCCAGGTATTGGCCGGACAGTGCACTGCCTTAGCGTGAAATACTGGTGGCCAACGTTAGCTAGGGATGTGAGGGTTTATGTCTCCTCCTGCTCGGTGTGCGCCCAGTGTAAGGCGCCTAGACATTTGCCCAGGGGAAAGTTACATCCCCTGCCCGTTCCACAACGACCATGGTCCCACCTCTCGGTGGATTTTGTGACTGACCTTCCCCCCTCCCAGGGGAATACCACTATTTTGGTCGTTGTGGATCGGTTTTCTAAGGCCTGTCGTCTCCTCCCAATGCCGGGTCTCCCTATTGCCCTACAGACCGCTGAGGCCCTATTTACCCACGTTTTCCGGCACTATGGGGTGCCCGAGGATATAGTGTCTGACCGAGGTTCCCAGTTCACCTCCAGAGTCTGGGGGGCGTTCATGGAACGTTTGGGGGTCTCGGTGAGCCTTACCTCGGGTTACCACCCAGAGAGCAATGGGCAGGTAGAACGAGTCAACCAGGATGTGGGTAGGTTTCTGAGGTCCTATTGCCAGGGCCGGCCGGAGGAGTGGTCTAGGTATCTCCCCTGGGCAGAGATGGCACAGAACTCTCTCCGCCACTCCTCCACTAATCTAACCCCTTTCCAGTGTGTGTTGGGGTATCAGCCGGTCCTGGCACCATGGCACGAGAGCCAGATCGAGGCCCCTGCAGTGGACGAATGGATTCGGCGCTCGGAGGAGACGTGGAACGCTGCTCATGTCCATCTGCAGCGGGCCATCCGTCGACAGAAGGCGAGCGCCGATCGCCACCGCAGTGAGGGTCCGGTGTACGCACCGGGAGATCGAGTCTGGCTCTCAACTCGAAACCTGCCCCTCCGCCTGCCCTGCCGGAAGCTGGGTCGGCGGTTTGTGGGGCCCTTTAAAGTCCTGAGGAGATTGAACGAGGTGTGTTACAGGTTACAACTGCCTATTGATTATAAGAATATTAACCCCTCGTTCCATGTGTCTCTTCTCAGGCCGGTGGTAGCTGGTCCACTCCAAGAAGGTGAGATAGGAGAGACCCCTCCGCCCCCTCTGGACATCGAGGGAGCTCCGGCGTACACGGTCAGGACCATCTTGGACTCGAGACGTCGGATGGGGGGTCTCCAGTATCTCGTGGAGTGGGAGGGGTACGGTCCGGAGGAACGGTGCTGGGTGCCTAGGAGGGATATCTTAGATCCATCTCTCCTGACTGAGTTCCACCGTGGTCATCCCACGCGCCCGGCTCCGCGTCCTCCTGGTCGTCCCCGAGGTCAAGGGGGGGGTACTGTCACGGATTCTGCCGAGGCTGCTCCTCCTCCTTGCTCGGGCAGGCTTCGGCGTTCGCCGTCCCCGGAGTACTAGCTGCCACCGTTAGATGTTTCAGTGTTTGATTGCTTTTGTCTGTCTATTGCACCTGTGTCCGTTTGTGTCTGATTATGTGTCCTATAAGTTGCCTGTTTTGTGTTGGTTAGTTTGTGTGTCGTTATTCGCCTGTCCGTTAGTGCTGCGTGTTTTCTCTGTTTGTTGTTTTTAGTTTACGCAGAGTTTGCGTAATCGCTCGCCTCTGGGTTTTGTTGAGGCCGTTGATTTGTATTGTGCCTTGTGTTGCACTAGTAAACTTTGTTGGACTAAGCTTCGGTGTCCTGCGCCTGACTCCCACACCACATTCACCTCAGCCATTGACAGCCATGTCCCCTCACTGTACTGTACTGTACTATATTATACTATACTATATTGTACTATACTGTACTATACTGTACTATACTGTACTATACTGTACTATACTGTACTATACTATACTATACTATACTATATTGTACTATACTGTACTATATTGCTTTGCACTTGGCTAGCTAACAGTAGCTGCTAGGGGTAAGTTATAACCTACATTTGTGTTTTGTTTTTACATACTGGTAGCCAGAGTCGTTCAAGGGAATTCGGGACATGGGTGACTAGTTAACGTCAGCTTGGCTCTGTTTGGCTCAAGAGCTCAGCTTGGCTCTTGTCTCTGTGTGTTCGTGCCGTGGGAGGAGGGGTTTCTTCGTTGGCAGAAAGCAATGAATAGCTAGTATGCTAACTATTCTAGCTAACTAACTGGCTGAATAAGTTGACGACGGACTCGCTCAAGCTGTCGGGACTAACCCACAACGTTAGACATGGACACTAATGATCTGCTTGGCGTGTTGACACACTGGTGGTTTATTGTGGCCGAGTATTGGTGCTAAACCGTGTTGTTGGAGTCCGGCATGCTAGTTGGCTGTGGCGTCATATGACTAGGTGCCCTGGACGGTTTTCACGGAAGAATACAGTACCAAGTTAGCTAGCTGAATAAACTAAGTTAGTCTATTCCTAGAAAACATTGAACCGCTGTAGTTTACAACAATTATAGTTTCTGAGGTGGAAGTTGGGAGAGTTATATTTGGGTGTTTCAGTGAAACGTAAGTGAGGGAGGCCCCGCTCTCTCGCTTTCCCAGATGTTTAGTTCATTTCATTCCGATCTCCTTTGCATTATTGCAGCCATTTTCTTTAGCCTGTCAACTATGCCTCTGTCTATCCCTGTTCTCTCCTCTCCGCACCGGCTATACAAATGCCTCACACCGCGTGGCTGCTGCCTCTCTAACCTGGTGGTCCCTGCACGCACGACCCACGTGGAGTTCCAGGTCTCAGGCAGCCTCTGGAACTGCCGTTCTGCGGCCAACAAGGCAGAGTTAATCTCAGCCTATGCTACCCTCCAGTCCCTCGACTTCTAGGCGCTGACGGAAACATCGATTAACACTGAAAACACTGCTACTCCTACTGCCCTCTCCTCGCCTGACCATGTGTTCTCGCATACCCCGAGAGCATCTGGTCAGCGGGGTGGTGGCACAGGAATCCTCATCTCTCCCAAGTGGACATTCTCTCTTTTTCCCCTGACCCATCTGTCTATCTCCTCATTTGAATTCCATGCTGTCACAGTCACTAGCCCATTCAAGCTTAACATCCTTGTCATTTATCGCCCTCCAGGTTCCCTTGGAGAGTTCATTAATGAGCTTGACACCTTGATAAATTCCTTTCCTGAGGATGGCTCACCCCTCACAGTTCTGGGTGACTTCAACCTCCCTACGTCTACCTTTGACTTAATTCTCTCTGCCTCCTTCTTTCCACTCCTCTCCTCTTTTGACCTCACCCTCTCACCGTCCCCCCCCCACTCCCTACTCACTACGCTTGACCTCATCTTTACTAGATGCTGTTCTTCTACTAATCTCACTGCAACTTCCCTCCATGTCTCCGACCAGTACTTTGTATCCTTTTCTCTCTCGCTCTCCTCCAACACTACTCACTCTGCCCCTACTCAGATGGTAATGTGCCGTCGCAACCTTCGCTCTCTCTCTCCCGCTACTCTCTCCTCTTCCATCCTATCATCTCTTCCCTCTGCTCAATCCTTCTCCCTCCAATCTCCTGATTCTGCCTCCTCAACCCTCCCCTCTTCCCTTTCTGCATCCTTTGACTCTCTATGTCCCCTATCCTCCCGGCCGGCTCGGTCCTCCCCTCCTGCTCCGTGGCTTGACGACTCATCGCGAGCTCACAGAACAGGGCTCCGGGCAGCCGAGCGGAAATGGAGGAAAACTAGACTCCCTGCGGACCTGGCATCTTTTCACTCCCTCCTCTCTACATTTTCTTCATCTGTTTCTGCTACTAAAGCCACTTTCTACCACTCTAAATTCCAAGCATCTGCCTCTAACCCTAGGAAGCTCTTTGCCACCTTCTCCTCCCTGCTGAATCCCCCCCCCCCCCCCCCCCTCCCTCTCTGTGGATGACTTCGTCAACCATTTTGAAAAGAAGGTTGACGACATCCGATCCTCGTTTGTTAAGTCAAATGACACTGCTGGTCCTGCTCACACTGCCCTACCCTATGTCCCTTCCGTCTTCAAGAGAGCGAGAGTTGCACCCCTTCTCAAAAAACCAACACTCAATCCCTCTGATGTCAACAACTACAGACCAGTATCCCTTCTTTATTTTCTCTCCAAAACTCTTGAGCGTGCCGTCTTTAGCCAACTCTCTTGCTATCTCTCTCAGAATTAACTTCTTGATCCAAACCAGTCAGGTTTCAAGACTGGTCATTCAACTGATACTGCTCTTCTCTGTGTCACGGAGGCTCTCCGCACTGCTAAAGCTAACTCTCTCTCCTCTGCTCTTGTCCTTCTAGACCTGTCTGCTGCCTTTGATACTGTGAACCATCAGATCCTCCTCTCCACCCTCTCCGAGTTGGGCATCTCTGGCGCCGCTCACTCTTGGATTGCATCCTACCTGACCGGTCGCAATCCAAGAGGGGCTCAATTCTAGGCCCTCTCCTATTCTCGCTATACACCAAGTCACTTGGCTCTGTCATATCCTCACATGGCCTCTCCTATCATTGCTACGCAGGACAGCGGAGTCACTCACCACCTTCCGGAGACACTTGAAACCCCACCTCTTTAAGGAATACCTGGGATAGGATAAAGTAATCCTTCTACCCCCCCTTACCCCACCCCCCAAAAAAAAAAAAAACATTAAAAAAGAAAACATATTGTGAAGTGGTTATCCCACTGGCTATAAGGTGAATGCACCAATTTGTAAGTCGCTCTGGATAAGAGCGTCTGCTAAATGATGTAAATGTAAATGTAAACATTGTACTATACTATACTGTACTACACTATACTGTACTATACTATACTAAACTATACTATACTGTGCTGTACTATACTGTACTATACTGTAATATACTATACTGTGATGTACTATACTGTACTATACTGTACTATACTGTACTATACTGTACTATACTGTACTATACTGTAGTGTACTATACTGTAGTGTACTATACTATAGTGTACTATACTATAGTGCACTTTACTATACTGTACTATACTGTAATATACTATACTGTGATGTACTATACTGTACTATACTGTACTATACTGTACTATACTGTACTATACTGTACTATACTGTACTATACTGTAGTGTACTATACTGTAGTGTACTATACTATAGTGTACTATACTATAGTGCACTTTACTATACTGTACTGTACTATACTATACATCCAACTTAACTGACAGATAGACTGAAGGTGCAAGAAAGGCACCATTTACCCACCTCATGCTCCTAACCATGCGCTGTAATCTTTACAAAGTATCTCCAGCGGGTGTGAAAGGCACCATTTACCCACCTCATGCTCCTAACCATGCGCTGTAATCTTTACAAAGTATCTCCGGCGGGTGTGAAAGGCACCATTTACCCACCTCATGCTCCTAACCATGCGCTGTAATCTTTACAAAGTATCTCCAGCGGGTGTGAAAGGGATCATTAGTTGTGTGGCAGTGGAAGAGACAGTGTTGTCAGCTACCCCTCATTACTGTAGTGCTGGCTGGCGCTGGTAGGAGTGCCAACATCATTAACATCGCTGTCATTAGCGCTGTCCTGAACCGCATGGAGAATTTAGTCCTGGAGAGATGAATGAATCTCCTCTCAGCACCATCACACTGTCTGGCGGATAGCATACAGTATATGCCACCAACACCATCGATGCGTGCCTGACAGAAAATGGGGGGGGGGCAGATGTGTGAGAGCAGATGATCTGGTCAAACTTCTCTCAACAGTAGTGCAAGGAACCACAAATTGGACTGAAATATTTCATGCGTGTAATTTCTGCAGTGCTGAGTTTAGTGGTATTTTCTTAATATGTAAAAAATCTTGGCCATTTCTCAAAACCTCTGCGCTAAGTCAGGATATACAGTAGAACTGTTCTTTACTGATTAGGTGGATATGAGACCTGTGATTTCATTCTCACCAGAGATTAGTGCCTGGACAGCTAGAAGTGTATTATGATTTGGATGTGGTAGCGTTACACCAGAATGTAGTTATTTTCAATGGAGCATCCGTCTACCAAGCTGTATAGGATGGCCATGGGTTACTCCACCACAACATTCACCACATAGTGGCAGAGTTTAACCAGAAGACAAAAACCATCTTGTGGTAGAGGACAACTTCATAACGATATTATCCGTGGACTGAGCGAGACCATGTGAAATCAGGTTTCAGGTGATCCAGCTACAGTTGCAGAGAGAGGATCCTCTGGAAAAAAGGGTCCTGATGATTTGAGCAGACCCATCAGACTAGACATGAGATGAGAGGACAGAAGCTGGCCACCGTGACAGAGACATAATTTTTTTATAAACGGTCTCTCCTGTTAATTGCAGCTATGAGGGATTAAAACAAAGTCTCTCACACCTTGTCATCTGCCTGACCTGAGTGGATGTTATTGTAGCCCACTTGAAGGCCTCTGCACCAGCTTCAATCACTTACAGCTCTCTGGTCTGCAGCTCGGCCCTTCTCTGTCCCTCAGTAGAGTTTCCCCTCAGGCTTTAGAGCAGGGATAAGGCTGCTCCATTTCCAACCTCAGGCTTTAGAGCAGGGATAAGGCTGCTCCATGTCCAACCTCTTTAGAGCAGGGATAAGGCTGCTCCATGTCCAACCTCTTTAGAGCAGGGATAAGGCTGCTCCATGTCCAACCTCTTTAGAGCAGGGATAAGGCTGCTCCATGTCCAACCTCTTTAGAGCAGGGATAAGGCTGCTCCATGACCAACCTCTTTAGAGCAGGGATAAGGCTGCTCCATTTCCAACCTCAGGCTTTAGAGCAGGGATAAGGCTGCTCCATGTCCAACCTCTTTAGAGCAGGGATAAGGCTGCTCCATGTCCAACCTCTTTAGAGTAGGGATAAGGCTGCTCCATGACCAACCTCTTTAGAGCAGGGATAAGGCTGCTCCATGTCCAACCTCAGGCTTTAGAGCAGGGATAAGGCTGCTCCATGTCCAACCTCTTTAGAGCAGGGATAAGGCTGCTCCATGTCAAACCTCTTTAGAGCAGGGATAAGGCTGCTCCATGTCCAACCTCTCTGCAGTCTGCTGTCTGCTTCTTAAGCCTCTTCAACCTTCTCCCAGATATCTGATCAGGCGACACACAACAGAAAGCATTGTAATTATGCACTGTGTCAGTGTCTTCAAAAGGACGGTTTCAGAGGCCACGGGAATGCTCTCTGCTTCCACGTGTCTTTTTCTCCATGGGGCTGGGCGGTTTTCATGCAGTTCTGACCAATGGCGGAGCTTGGAGAGCTGTGTGGCTCCCCTGATTTACAGCTCATCATTAAATCAGCACATTCCTTCCCCCTGAGGCCCATGTGGCTGGAGGGCCCGAAGCCCAGGCCCCGAGGAGCAAAAGCTCGCTCTGGAGCAGAGCAGAGTGGAGTAGAACACAGTAGAGTTAGAACACAGTAGAGTTAGAACACAGCAGAGCAGAGTGGAGTAGAACACAGTAGAGTTAGAACACAGTAGAGCAGAGTGGAGAAGAACACAGTAGAGTTAGAACACAGTAGAGTTAGAACACAGTAGAGTTAGAACACAGTAGAGTTAGAACACAGTAGAGTTAGAACACAGTAGAGTTAGAACACAATAGAGTTAGAACACAGCAGAGTTAGAACACAGTAGTTAGAACACAGTAGAGTTAGAACACAGTAGTTAGAACAAAGCAGAGTTAGAACACAGTAGAGTTAGAACACAATAGAGTTAGAACACAGCAGAGTTAGAACACAGTAGTTAGAACACAGTAGAGTTAGAACACAGTAGTTAGAACACAGCAGAGTTAGAACACAGTAGAGTTAGAACACAGTAGAGTTAGAACACAGTAGAGTTAGAACACAGCAGAGTTAGAACACAGTAGAGTTAGAACACAGTAGTTAGAACACAGTAGAGTTAGAACACAGCATAGCAGAGTGGAGTAGAACACAGTAGAGTTAGAACACAGCAGAGTTAGAAACACAGTAGAGTTAGAACACAGTAGTTAGAACACAGTAGAGTTAGAACACAGCATAGCAGTGTGGAGTAGAACACAGTAGAGTTAGAACACAGTAGAGGTAGAATACAGTAGAGTAGAGTGGAGTAGAACACAGCAGAGTTAGAACACAGTACAGTTAGAACACAATAGAGTTGGAACACAGTAGATTTAGAATACAGTAGAGTTAGAACACAGTAGAGTTAGAACACAATAGAGTTAGAACACAGCAGGGTTAGAACAAGGTAGAGTTAGAACAAAGTAGAGTTAGAACACAGTAGAGTTAGAACACAATAGAGTTAGAACACAGCAGAGTTAGAACACAGTAGTGAGAACACAGTAGAGTTAGAACACAGTAGTTAGAACAAAGCAGAGTTAGAACACAGTAGAGTTAGAACACAATAGAGTTAGAACACAGCAGAGTTAGAACACAGTAGTTAGAACACAGTAGAGTTAGAACACAGTAGTTAGAACACAGCAGAGTTAGAACACAGTAGAGATAGAATACAGTAGAGTTAGAACACAGCAGAGTTAGAACACAGTAGAGTTAGAACACAGTAGTTAGAACACAGTAGAGTTAGAACACAGCATAGCAGAGTGGAGTAGAACACAGTAGAGTTAGAACACAGCAGAGTTAGAACACAGTAGAGTTAGAAAACAGTAGTTAGAACACAGGAGAGTTAGAACACAGTAGAGTTAGAACACAGTAGTTAGAACACAGTAGAGTTAGAACACAGCATAGCAGAGTGGAGTAGAACACAGTAGAGTTAGAACATAGCAGAGTTAGAAACACAGTAGAGTTAGAACACAGTAGTTAGAACACAGTGGAGTTAGAACACAGCATAGCAGTGTGGAGTAGAACACAGTAGAGTTAGAACACAGTAGAGGTAGAATACAGTAGAGTAGAGTGGAGTAGAACACAGTAGAGTAAGAACACAGTAGAGTTAGAACACAGCAGAGTTAGAACACAGTACAGTTAGAACACAATAGAGTTGGAACACAGTAGATTTAGAATACAGTAGAGTTAGAACACAGTAGAGTTAGAACACAATAGAGTTAGAACACAGCAGGGTTAGAACAAGGTAGAGTTAGAACAAAGTAGAGTTAGAACACAGTAGAGTTAGAACACAATAGAGTTAGAACACAGCAGAGTTAGAACACAGTAGTGAGAACACAGTAGAGTTAGAACACAGTAGTTAGAACAAAGCAGAGTTAGAACACAGTAGAGTTAGAACACAATAGAGTTAGAACACAGCAGAGTTAGAACACAGTAGTTAGAACACAGTAGAGTTAGAACACAGTAGTTAGAACACAGCAGAGTTAGAACACAGTAGAGATAGAATACAGTAGAGTTAGAACACAGCAGAGTTAGAACACAGTAGAGTTAGAACACAGTAGTTAGAACACAGTAGAGTTAGAACACAGCATAGCAGAGTGGAGTAGAACACAGTAGAGTTAGAACACAGCAGAGTTAGAACACAGTAGAGTTAGAAAACAGTAGTTAGAACACAGGAGAGTTAGAACACAGCATAGCAGTGTGGAGTAGAACACAGTAGAGTTAGAACACAGTAGAGTTAGAACACAGTAGAGTAGAGTGGAGTAGAACACAGTAGAGTAAGAACACAGTAGAGTTAGAACACAGCAGAGTTAGAACACAGTACAGTTAGTACACAGTAGAGTTAGAACACAGTAGAGTTAGAACACAATAGAGTTAGAACACAGCAGAGTTAGAACACAGTAGAGATATAACACAGTAGAGTTAGAACACAGTAGAGATATAACACAGTATTTATAACACAGTAGAGTTAGAACACAGTAGAGTTAGAACACAGTATTTAGAACAGAGTAGAGTTAGAACACAGTAGTTAGAACACAGCAGAGCAGAGTGGAGTAGAACACAGTAGAGTTAGAACACAGCAGAGTTAGAACACAGTAGAGATCGAACACAATAGAGTTAGAACATAGTAGAGATAGAACACAGTAGAGTTAGAACACAGTAGAGTTAAAACACAGTAGAGATTGAACACAGTAGAGTTAGAACACAGTAGAGTTAGAACACAGTAGTTAGAACACAGTAGAGTTAGAACACAGTAGAGTTAGAACACAGTAGAGTTAGAACAGAGTAGAGTTAGAACAAAGCAGAGTTAGAACACAGTAGAGTTAGAAAACAGTAGAGATAGAACACAGCAGAGTTCGATCACAGTAGATTTAGAACATAGTAGTTAGAACACAGCAGAGTTAGAACCCAGCAGCGTAGAGTGGAGTAGAACACAGTAGGGTTAGTACACAGTAGAGTTAGAACACAGTACAGTTAGAACACAGTAGAGAAAGAACACAGTAGTGTTACTACACAGTAGAGTTAGAACACATTAGAGTTAGAACACAGTAGAGTTAGAACACAATAGAGTTAGAACACAGTATAGTTAGAACACAGTAGAGTTAGAACACAGTAGAGTTAGAAAACAGCAGAGTTAGAACACAGTAGAGTTAGAACATAGTAGAGTTAGAACACAGAAGAGTTAGAACACAGTAGTTAGAACACAGTAGAGTTAGAACACAGTAGTTAGAACAAAGCAGAGTTAGAACAGAGTAGAGTTAGAACACAGTAGAGTTAGAACACAATAGAGTTAGAAAACAGCAAAGTTAGAACACAGTAGAGTTAGAACACAGTAGAGTTAGAACGGAGTAGTTAGAACACAGCAGAGTTGGAACACAGTAGAGTTGGAACACAGTAGAGTTAGAACAGAGTAGAGTTAGAACACAGCAGAGTTAGAACACAGTAGAGTTAGAACACAGTAGAGATAGAACACAGCAGAGTTCGATCACAGTAGAGTTAGAACACAGTAGAGTTAGAACACAGTAGAGTTAGAACACAGCAGAGTTAGAACACAATAGAGTTCGAAGACAACAGAGTTAGAACAGAGTAGTTAGAACACAGTAGAGTTAGAACACAGCATATTAGTGTGGAGTAGAACACAGTAGATTTAGAACACAGTAGAGTAGAGTGAAGTAGAACACAGTAGATTTAGAACACAGTAGAGTTAGAACACAGCAGAGTTAGAACACAGTAGAGTTAGTACACTGTAGAGTTAGAACACAGTAGAGTTAGAACACTATAGAGTTAGAACACAGCAGAGTTAGAACACAGTAGAGATAGAACACAGTAGAGTTAGAACACAGTAGAGTTAGACCACAGTAGTTAGAACACAGTAGAGTTAGAACACAGTACATTAGAACACAGTAGAGTTAGAACACAGTAGTTAGAACACAGCAGAGCAGAGTGGAGTAGAACACAGTAGAGTTAGAACACAGTAGAGTTAGAACACAGTAGAGTTAGAACACAGTAGAGTTAGAACACATTAGTTAGAACACAGCAGAGCAGGACAGAGTGGAGTAGAACACAGTAGAGTTAGAACACAGTAGAGTTAGAACTCAGTAGAGATAGAACACAATAGAGTTAGAACACAGTAGAGTTAGAACAGAGTAGAGTTAGAACACAGTAGAATTAGAACACAGTTGAGTTAGAAAACAGTAGAGTTAGAACACAAGAGAGTTAGAACACAGCAGAGTTAGAACACAAGAGTTAGAACACAGTAGAGTTAGAACACAGTAGTTAGAACACAGCAGAGTTAGAACAGAGTAGAGTTAGAACACAGTAGAGTTAGAACACAATAGAGATAGAAAACAGTAGTTAGAACACAGTATAGTTAGAACACAGTAGAGAAAGAACACAGTAGTGTTACTACACATTAGAGTTAGAACACATTAGAGTTAGAACACAGTTGAGTTAGAACACAATAGAGTTAGAACACAGCAGGGTTAGAACAAGGTAGAGTTAGAACAAAGTAGAGTTAGAACACAGTAGAGTTAGAACACAATAGAGTTAGAACACAGCAGAGTTAGAACACAGTAGTGAGAACACAGTAGAGTTAGAACACAGTAGTTATAACAAAGCAGAGTTAGAACACAGTAGAGTTAGAACACAATAGAGTTAGAACACAGCAGAGTTAGAACACAGTAGTTAGAACACAGTAGAGTTAGAACACAGTAGTTAGAACACAGCAGAGTTAGAACACAGTAGAGATAGAATACAGTAGAGTTAGAACACAGCAGAGTTAGAACACAGTAGAGTTAGAACACAGTAGTTAGAACACAGTAGAGTTAGAACACAGCATAGCAGAGTGGAGTAGAACACAGTAGAGTTAGAACACAGCAGAGTTAGAACACAGTAGAGTTAGAAAACAGTAGTTAGAACACAGGAGAGTTAGAACACAGTAGAGTTAGAACACAGTAGTTAGAACACAGTAGAGTTAGAACACAGCATAGCAGAGTGGAGTAGAACACAGTAGAGTTAGAACACAGCAGAGTTAGAAACACAGTAGAGTTAGAACACAGTAGTTAGAACACAGTAGAGTTAGAACACAGCATAGCAGTGTGGAGTAGAACACAGTAGAGTTAGAACACAGTAGAGGTAGAATACAGTAGAGTAGAGTGGAGTAGAACCCAGTAGAGTAAGAACACAGTAGAGTTAGAACACAGCAGAGTTAGAACACAGTACAGTTAGAACACAATAGAGTTGGAACACAGTAGATTTAGAATACAGTAGAGTTAGAACACAGTAGAGTTAGAACACAATAGAGTTAGAACACAGCAGGGTTAGAACAAGGTAGAGTTAGAACAAATTAGAGTTAGAACACAGTAGAGTTAGAACACAATAGAGTTAGAACACAGCAGAGTTAGAACACAGTAGTGAGAACACAGTAGAGTTAGAACACAGTAGTTAGAACAAAGCAGAGTTAGAACACAGTAGAGTTAGAACACAATAGAGTTAGAACACAGCAGAGTTAGAACACAGTAGTTAGAACACAGTAGAGTTAGAACACAGTAGTTAGAACACAGCAGAGTTAGAACACAGTAGAGATAGAATACAGTAGAGTTAGAACACAGCAGAGTTAGAACACAGTAGAGTTAGAACACAGTAGTTAGAACACAGTAGAGTTAGAACACAGCATAGCAGAGTGGAGTAGAACACAGTAGAGTTAGAACACAGCAGAGTTAGAACACAGTAGAGTTAGAAAACAGTAGTTAGAACACAGGAGAGTTAGAACACAGCATAGCAGTGTGGAGTAGAACACAGTAGAGTTAGAACACAGTAGAGTTAGAACACAGTAGAGTAGAGTGGAGTAGAACACAGTAGAGTAAGAACACAGTAGAGTTAGAACACAGCAGAGTTAAAACACAGTACAGTTAGTACACAGTAGAGTTAGAACACAGTAGAGTTAGAACACAATAGAGTTAGAACACAGCAGAGTTAGAACACAGTAGAGATATAACACAGTAGAGTTAGAACACAGTAGATATAACACAGTAGTTAAAACACAGTAGAGTTAGAACACAGTAGAGTTAGAACACAGTATTTAGAACAGAGTAGAGTTAGAACACAGTAGTTAGAACACAGCAGAGCAGAGTGGAGTAGAACACAGTAGAGTTAGAACACAGCAGAGTTAGAACACAGTAGAGATCGAACACAATAGAGTTAGAACATAGTAGAGATAGAACACAGTAGAGTTAGAACACAGTAGAGTTAAAACACAGTAGAGATTGAACACAGTAGAGTTAGAACACAGTAGAGTTAGAACACAGTAGTTAGAACACAGTAGAGTTAGAACACAGTAGAGTTAGAACACAGTAGAGTTAGAACAGAGTAGAGTTAGAACAAAGCAGAGTTAGAACACAGTAGAGTTAGAAAACAGTAGAGATAGAACACAGCAGAGTTCGATCACAGTAGATTTAGAACATAGTAGTTAGAACACAGCAGAGTTAGAACCCAGCAGCGTAGAGTGGAGTAGAACACAGTAGGGTTAGTACACAGTAGAGTTAGAACACAGTACAGTTAGAACACAGTAGAGAAAGAACACAGTAGTGTTACTACACAGTAGAGTTAGAACACATTAGAGTTAGAACACAGTAGAGTTAGAACACAATAGAGTTAGAACACAGTATAGTTAGAACACAGTAGAGTTAGAACACAGTAGAGTTAGAAAACAGCAGAGTTAGAACACAGTAGAGTTAGAACATAGTAGAGTTAGAACACAGAAGAGTTAGAACACAGTAGTTAGAACACAGTAGAGTTAGAACACAGTAGTTAGAACAAAGCAGAGTTAGAACAGAGTAGAGTTAGAACACAGTAGAGTTAGAACACAATAGAGTTAGAAAACAGCAAAGTTAGAACACAGTAGAGTTAGAACACAGTAGAGTTAGAACGGAGTAGTTAGAACACAGCAGAGTTGGAACACAGTAGAGTTGGAACACAGTAGAGTTAGAACAGAGTAGAGTTAGAACACAGCAGAGTTAGAACACAGTAGAGTTAGAACACAGTAGAGATAGAACACAGCAGAGTTCGATCACAGTAGAGTTAGAACACAGTAGAGTTAGAACACAGTAGAGTTAGAACACAGCAGAGTTAGAACACAATAGAGTTCGAAGACAACAGAGTTAGAACAGAGTAGTTAGAACACAGTAGAGTTAGAACACAGCATATTAGTGTGGAGTAGAACACAGTAGATTTAGAACACAGTAGAGTAGAGTGAAGTAGAACACAGTAGATTTAGAACACAGTAGAGTTAGAACACAGCAGAGTTAGAACACAGTAGAGTTAGTACACTGTAGAGTTAGAACACAGTAGAGTTAGAACACTATAGAGTTAGAACACAGCAGAGTTAGAACACAGTAGAGATAGAACACAGTAGAGTTAGAACACAGTAGAGTTAGACCACAGTAGTTAGAACACAGTAGAGTTAGAACACAGTACATTAGAACACAGTAGAGTTAGAACACAGTAGTTAGAACACAGCAGAGCAGAGTGGAGTAGAACACAGTAGAGTTAGAACACAGTAGAGTTAGAACACAGTAGAGTTAGAACACAGTAGAGTTAGAACACATTAGTTAGAACACAGCAGAGCAGGACAGAGTGGAGTAGAACACAGTAGAGTTAGAACACAGTAGAGTTAGAACTCAGTAGAGATAGAACACAATAGAGTTAGAACACAGTAGAGTTAGAACAGAGTAGAGTTAGAACACAGTAGAATTAGAACACAGTTGAGTTAGAAAACAGTAGAGTTAGAACACAAGAGAGTTAGAACACAGCAGAGTTAGAACACAAGAGTTAGAACACAGTAGAGTTAGAACACAGTAGTTAGAACACAGCAGAGTTAGAACAGAGTAGAGTTAGAACACAGTAGAGTTAGAACACAATAGAGATAGAAAACAGTAGTTAGAACACAGTATAGTTAGAACACAGTAGAGAAAGAACACAGTAGTGTTACTACACATTAGAGTTAGAACACATTAGAGTTAGAACACAGTTGAGTTAGAACACAATAGAGTTAGAACACAGCAGGGTTAGAACAAGGTAGAGTTAGAACAAAGTAGAGTTAGAACACAGTAGAGTTAGAACACAATAGAGTTAGAACACAGCAGAGTTAGAACACAGTAGTGAGAACACAGTAGAGTTAGAACACAGTAGTTATAACAAAGCAGAGTTAGAACACAGTAGAGTTAGAACACAATAGAGTTAGAACACAGCAGAGTTAGAACACAGTAGTTAGAACACAGTAGAGTTAGAACACAGTAGTTAGAACACAGCAGAGTTAGAACACAGTAGAGATAGAATACAGTAGAGTTAGAACACAGCAGAGTTAGAACACAGTAGAGTTAGAACACAGTAGTTAGAACACAGTAGAGTTAGAACACAGCATAGCAGAGTGGAGTAGAACACAGTAGAGTTAGAACACAGCAGAGTTAGAACACAGTAGAGTTAGAAAACAGTAGTTAGAACACAGGAGAGTTAGAACACAGTAGAGTTAGAACACAGTAGTTAGAACACAGTAGAGTTAGAACACAGCATAGCAGAGTGGAGTAGAACACAGTAGAGTTAGAACACAGCAGAGTTAGAAACACAGTAGAGTTAGAACACAGTAGTTAGAACACAGTAGAGTTAGAACACAGCATAGCAGTGTGGAGTAGAACACAGTAGAGTTAGAACACAGTAGAGGTAGAATACAGTAGAGTAGAGTGGAGTAGAACCCAGTAGAGTAAGAACACAGTAGAGTTAGAACACAGCAGAGTTAGAACACAGTACAGTTAGAACACAATAGAGTTGGAACACAGTAGATTTAGAATACAGGAGAGTTAGAACACAGTAGAGTTAGAACACAATAGAGTTAGAACACAGCAGGGTTAGAACAAGGTAGAGTTAGAACAAATTAGAGTTAGAACACAGTAGAGTTAGAACACAATAGAGTTAGAACACAGCAGAGTTAGAACACAGTAGTGAGAACACAGTAGAGTTAGAACACAGTAGTTAGAACAAAGCAGAGTTAGAACACAGTAGAGTTAGAACACAATAGAGTTAGAACACAGCAGAGTTAGAACACAGTAGTTAGAACACAGTAGAGTTAGAACACAGTAGTTAGAACACAGCAGAGTTAGAACACAGTAGAGATAGAATACAGTAGAGTTAGAACACAGCAGAGTTAGAACACAGTAGAGTTAGAACACAGTAGTTAGAACACAGTAGAGTTAGAACACAGCATAGCAGAGTGGAGTAGAACACAGTAGAGTTAGAACACAGCAGAGTTAGAACACAGTAGAGTTAGAAAACAGTAGTTAGAACACAGGAGAGTTAGAACACAGCATAGCAGTGTGGAGTAGAACACAGTAGAGTTAGAACACAGTAGAGTTAGAACACAGTAGAGTAGAGTGGAGTAGAACACAGTAGAGTAAGAACACAGTAGAGTTAGAACACAGCAGAGTTAAAACACAGTACAGTTAGTACACAGTAGAGTTAGAACACAGTAGAGTTAGAACACAATAGAGTTAGAACACAGCAGAGTTAGAACACAGTAGAGATATAACACAGTAGAGTTAGAACACAGTAGAGATATAACACAGTATTTATAACACAGTAGAGTTAGAACACAGTAGAGTTAGAACACAGTATTTAGAACAGAGTAGAGTTAGAACACAGTAGTTAGAACACAGCAGAGCAGAGTGGAGTAGAACACAGTATAGTTAGAACACAGCAGAGTTAGAACACAGTAGAGATCGAACACAATAGAGTTAGAACATAGTAGAGATAGAACACAGTAGAGTTAGAACACAGTAGAGTTAAAACACAGCAGAGATTGAACACAGTAGAGTTAGAACACAGTAGAGTTAGAACACAGTAGTTAGAACACAGTAGAGTTAGAACACAGTAGAGTTAGAACACAGTAGAGTTAGAACAGAGTAGAGTTAGAACAAAGCAGAGTTAGAACACAGTAGAGTTAGAAAACAGTAGAGATAGAACACAGCAGAGTTCGATCACAGTAGATTTAGAACATAGTAGTTAGAACACAGCAGAGTTAGAACCCAGCAGCGTAGAGTGGAGTAGAACACAGTAGGGTTAGTACACAGTAGAGTTAGAACACAGTACAGTTAGAACACAGTAGAGAAAGAACACAGTAGTGTTACTACACAGTAGAGTTAGAACACATTAGAGTTAGAACACAGTAGAGTTAGAACACAATAGAGTTAGAACACAGTATAGTTAGAACACAGTAGAGTTAGAACACAGTAGAGTTAGAAAACAGCAGAGTTAGAACATAGTAGAGTTAGAACATAGTAGAGTTAGAACACAGAAGAGTTAGAACACAGTAGTTAGAACACAGTAGAGTTAGAACACAGTAGTTAGAACAAAGCAGAGTTAGAACAGAGTAGAGTTAGAACACAGTAGAGTTAGAACACAATAGAGTTAGAAAACAGCAAAGTTAGAACACAGTAGAGTTAGAACACAGTAGAGTTAGAACGGAGTAGTTAGAACACAGCAGAGTTGGAACACAGTAGAGTTGGAACACAGTAGAGTTAGAACAGAGTAGAGTTAGAACACAGCAGAGTTAGAACACAGTAGAGTTAGAACACAGTAGAGATAGAACACAGCAGAGTTCGATCACAGTAGAGTTAGAACACAGTAGAGTTAGAACACAGTAGAGTTAGAACACAGCAGAGTTAGAACACAATAGAGTTCGAAGACAACAGAGTTAGAACAGAGTAGTTAGAACACAGTAGAGTTAGAACACAGCATATTAGTGTGGAGTAGAACACAGTAGATTTAGAACACAGTAGAGTAGAGTGAAGTAGAACACAGTAGATTTAGAACACAGTAGAGTTAGAACACAGCAGAGTTAGAACACAGTAGAGTTAGTACACTGTAGAGTTAGAACACAGTAGAGTTAGAACACTATAGAGTTAGAACACAGCAGAGTTAGAACACAGTAGAGATAGAACACAGTAGAGTTAGAACACAGTAGAGTTAGACCACAGTAGTTAGAACACAGTAGAGTTAGAACACAGTACATTAGAACACAGTAGAGTTAGAACACAGTAGTTAGAACACAGCAGAGCAGAGTGGAGTAGAACACAGTAGAGTTAGAACACAGTAGAGTTAGAACACAGTAGAGTTAGAACACAGTAGAGTTAGAACACATTAGTTAGAACACAGCAGAGCAGGACAGAGTGGAGTAGAACACAGTAGAGTTAGAACACAGTAGAGTTAGAACTCAGTAGAGATAGAACACAATAGAGTTAGAACACAGTAGAGTTAGAACAGAGTAGAGTTAGAACACAGTAGAATTAGAACACAGTTGAGTTAGAAAACAGTAGAGTTAGAACACAAGAGAGTTAGAACACAGCAGAGTTAGAACACAAGAGTTAGAACACAGTAGAGTTAGAACACAGTAGTTAGAACACAGCAGAGTTAGAACAGAGTAGAGTTAGAACACAGTAGAGTTAGAACACAATAGAGATAGAAAACAGTAGTTAGAACACAGTATAGTTAGAACACAGTAGAGAAAGAACACAGTAGTGTTACTACACATTAGAGTTAGAACACATTAGAGTTAGAACACAGTTGAGTTAGAACACAGTACAGTTAGAAAACAGCAGAGTTAGAACACAGTAGAGTTAGAACACAGTAGAGTTAGAACACAGTAGAGTTAGAACACAGTAGTGTTAGAACACAATAGAGTTAGAACACAGCAGAGTTAGAACACAGTAGTTAGAACACAGTAGAGTCAGGACACATCGTTAGAACACAGCAGATTTAGAACACAAAAGAGTTAGAAAACAGCAGAGTTAGAACACAGTAGTTAGAACACAGTATTTCTAGAACACAGTAGTTAGAACACAGTAGAGTTAGAACACAGTAGAGTTAGAACACAGCAGAGTTAGAACACAGTAGAGTTAGAACACAGTAGAGAAAGAACACAGTAGTGTTACTACACATTAGAGTTAGAACACAGCAGAGTTAGAACACAATAGAGTTAGAAAACAGCAGAGTTAGAACACAGTAGTTAGAACACAGTAGAGTTAGAACACAGTAGTTAGAACACAGCAGAGTTAGAACACAGTAGAGTTAGAACACAGTAGAGAAAGAACACAGTAGTGTTACTACACATTAGAGTTAGAACACAGCAGGTTAGAACACAATAGAGTTAGAAAACAGCAGAGTTAGAACACAGTAGTTAGAACACAGTAGAGTTAGAACACAGCTGAGTTAGAACACAGCAGAGTTAGAACACAGTAGAGTTAGATCACAGTGGATTTAGAACACAGTAGAGTTAGAACACAGTAGTTAGAACACAGTAGAGTTAGAACACAGTAGAGAAAGAACACAATATTGTTACTACACATTAGAGTTAGAACACAGTAGAGATAGAACACAATAGAGTTAGAACACAGTAGAGTTAGAACACAGTAGAGTTAGAACACAGTAGAGTTAGAAAACAGCAAAGTTAGAACACAGTAGAGTTAGAACACAGTAGAGTTAGAACACAGTAGAGTTAGAACACAGTAGAGTTAGAACACAATAGTTAGAACACAGCAGAGTTAGAACACAGTAGTTAGAACACAGTAGATTTAGAACACAGTAGTTAGAACACAGTAGAGTTAGAACACAATAGAGTTAGAAAACAGCAGAGTTAGAACACAGTAGTTAGAACACAGTAGAGTTAGAACACAGCAGAGTTAGAACACAATAGAGTTCGAAGACAACAGAGTTAGAACAGAGTAGTTAGAACACAGTAGAGTTAGAACACAGCATATTAGTGTGGAGTAGAACACAGTAGATTTAGAACACAGTAGAGTAGAGTGAAGTAGAACACAGTAGATTTAGAACACAGTAGAGTTAGAACACAGCAGAGTTAGAACACAGTAGAGTTAGTACACTGTAGAGTTAGAACACAGTAGAGTTAGAACACTATAGAGTTAGAACACAGTAGAGATAGAACACAGTAGAGTTAGAACACAGTAGAGTTAGACCACAGTAGTTAGAACACAGTAGAGTTAGAACACAGTACATTAGAACACAGTAGAGTTAGAACACAGTAGTTAGAACACAGCAGAGCAGAGTGGAGTAGAACACAGTAGAGTTAGAACACAGTAGAGTTAGAACACAGTAGAGTTAGAACACAGTAGAGTTAGAACACATTAGTTAGAACACAGCAGAGCAGGACAGAGTGGAGTAGAACACAGTAGAGTTAGAACACAGTAGAGTTAGAACTCAGTAGAGATAGAACACAATAGAGTTAGAACACAGTAGAGTTAGAACAGAGTAGAGTTAGAACACAGTAGAATTAGAACACAGTTGAGTTAGAAAACAGTAGAGTTAGAACACAAGAGAGTTAGAACACAGCAGAGTTAGAACACAAGAGTTAGAACACAGTAGAGTTAGAACACAGTAGTTAGAACACAGCAGAGTTAGAACAGAGTAGAGTTAGAACACAGTAGAGTTAGAACACAATAGAGATAGAAAACAGTAGTTAGAACACAGTATAGTTAGAACACAGTAGAGAAAGAACACAGTAGTGTTACTACACATTAGAGTTAGAACACATTAGAGTTAGAACACAGTTGAGTTAGAACACAGTACAGTTAGAAAACAGCAGAGTTAGAACACAGTAGAGTTAGAACACAGTAGAGTTAGAACACAGTAGAGTTAGAACACAGTAGTGTTAGAACACAATAGAGTTAGAACACAGCAGAGTTAGAACACAGTAGTTAGAACACAGTAGAGTCAGGACACATCGTTAGAACACAGCAGATTTAGAACACAAAAGAGTTAGAAAACAGCAGAGTTAGAACACAGTAGTTAGAACACAGTATTTCTAGAACACAGTAGTTAGAACACAGTAGAGTTAGAACACAGTAGAGTTAGAACACAGCAGAGTTAGAACACAGTAGAGTTAGAACACAGTAGAGAAAGAACACAGTAGTGTTACTACACATTAGAGTTAGAACACAGCAGAGTTAGAACACAATAGAGTTAGAAAACAGCAGAGTTAGAACACAGTAGAGTTAGAACACAGTAGAGTTAGAACACAGTAGTTAGAACACAGCAGAGTTAGAACACAGTAGAGTTAGAACACAGTAGAGAAAGAACACAGTAGTGTTACTACACATTAGAGTTAGAACACAGCAGGTTAGAACACAATAGAGTTAGAAAACAGCAGAGTTAGAACACAGTAGTTAGAACACAGTAGAGTTAGAACACAGTAGTTAGAACACAGCAGAGTTAGAACACAGTAGAGTTAGATCACAGTGGATTTAGAACACAGTAGAGTTAGAACACAGTAGTTAGAACACAGTAGAGTTAGAACACAGTAGAGAAAGAACACAATAGTGTTACTACACATTAGAGTTAGAACACAGTAGAGATAGAACACAATAGAGTTAGAACACAGTAGAGTTAGAACACAGTAGAGTTAGAACACAGTAGAGTTAGAAAACAGCAAAGTTAGAACACAGTAGAGTTAGAACACAGTAGAGTTAGAACACAGTAGAGTTAGAACACAGTAGAGTTAGAACACAATAGTTAGAACACAGCAGAGTTAGAAGACAGTAGTTAGAACACAGTAGATTTAGAACACAGTAGTTAGAACACAGTAGAGTTAGAACACAATAGAGTTAGAAAACAGCAGAGTTAGAACACAGTAGTTAGAACACAGTAGAGTTAGAACACAGCAGAGTTAGAACACAATAGAGTTCGAAGACAACAGAGTTAGAACAGAGTAGTTAGAACACAGTAGAGTTAGAACACAGCATATTAGTGTGGAGTAGAACACAGTAGATTTAGAACACAGTAGAGTAGAGTGAAGTAGAACACAGTAGATTTAGAACACAGTAGAGTTAGAACACAGCAGAGTTAGAACACAGTAGAGTTAGTACACTGTAGAGTTAGAACACAGTAGAGTTAGAACACTATAGAGTTAGAACACAGTAGAGATAGAACACAGTAGAGTTAGAACACAGTAGAGTTAGACCACAGTAGTTAGAACACAGTAGAGTTAGAACACAGTACATTAGAACACAGTAGAGTTAGAACACAGTAGTTAGAACACAGCAGAGCAGAGTGGAGTAGAACACAGTAGAGTTAGAACACAGTAGAGTTAGAACACAGTAGAGTTAGAACACAGTAGAGTTAGAACACATTAGTTAGAACACAGCAGAGCAGGACAGAGTGGAGTAGAACACAGTAGAGTTAGAACACAGTAGCATTATAACACAGTAGAGTTAGAACTCAGTAGAGATAGAACGCAATAGAGTTAGAACACAGTAGAGTTAGAACAGAGTAGAGTTAGAACACAGTAGAATTAGAACACAGTTGAGTTAGAAAACAGTAGAGTTAGAACACAAGAGAGTTAGAACACAGCAGAGTTAGAACACAAGAGTTAGAACACAGTAGAGTTAGAACACAGTAGTTAGAACACAGCAGAGTTAGAACAGAGTAGAGTTAGAACACAGTAGAGTTAGAACACAATAGAGATAGAAAACAGTAGTTAGAACACAGTATAGTTAGAACACAGTAGAGAAAGAACACAGTAGTGTTACTACACATTAGAGTTAGAACACATTAGAGTTAGAACACAGTTGAGTTAGAACACAGTACAGTTAGAAAACAGCAGAGTTGGAACACAGTAGAGTTAGAACACAGTAGAGTTAGAACACAGTAGAGTTAGAACACAGTAGTGTTAGAACACAATAGAGTTAGAACACAGCAGAGTTAGAACACAGTAGTTAGAACACAGTAGAGTCAGGACACATCGTTAGAAAACAGCAGATTTAGAACACAAAAGAGTTAGAAAACAGCAGAGTTAGAACACAGTAGTTAGAACACAGTATTTCTAGAACACAGTAGTTAGAACACAGTAGAGTTAGAACACAGTAGAGTTAGAACACAGCAGAGTTAGAACACAGTAGAGTTAGAACACAGTAGAGAAAGAACACAGTAGTGTTACTACACATTAGAGTTAGAACACAGCAGAGTTAGAACACAATAGAGTTAGAAAACAGCAGAGTTAGAACACAGTAGTTAGAACACAGTAGAGTTAGAACACAGTAGTTAGAACACAGCAGAGTTAGAACACAGTAGAGTTAGATCACAGTGGATTTAGAACACAGTAGAGTTAGAACACAGTAGTTAGAACACAGTAGAGTTAGAACACAGTAGAGAAAGAACACAATAGTGTTACTACACATTAGAGTTAGAACACAGTAGAGATAGAACACAATAGAGTTAGAACACAGTAGAGTTAGAACACAGTAGAGTTAGAACACAGTAGAGTTAGAAAACAGCAAAGTTAGAACACAGTAGAGTTAGAACACAGTAGAGTTAGAACACAGTAGAGTTAGAACACAGTAGAGTTAGAACACAATAGTTAGAACACAGCAGAGTTAGAACACAGTAGTTAGAACACAGTAGATTTAGAACACAGTAGTTAGAACACAGTAGAGTTAGAACACAATAGAGTTAGAAAACAGCAGAGTTAGAACACAGTAGTTAGAACACAGTAGAGTTAGAACACAGTGGAGTTAGAACACAGCAGAGTTAGAACACAGTAGTTAGAACACAGTAGAGTTAGAACACAGCATAGCAGAGTGGAGTAGAACACAGTAGAGTTAGAACACAGTAGAGTAGAGTGAAGTAGAACACAGTAGATTTAGAACACAGTAGAGTTAGAACACAGCAGAGTTAGAACACAGCAGAGTTAGTACACAGTAGAGTTAGAACACAGTAGAGTTAGAACACAGTAGAGTTAGAACACAATAGAGTTAGAACACAGCAGAGTTAGAACACAGCAGAGATAGAACACAGTAGAATTAGAACACAGTAGAGTTAGAACACAGTAGTTAGAACACAGTAGTTAAAACACAGTAGAGTTAGAACACAGTAGTTAGAACACAGCATAGCAGAGTGGAGTAGAACAGAGTAGAGTTAGAACACAGTAGAGTTAGAACACAAGAGTTAGAACACAGTAGAGTTAGAACACAGTAGTTAGAACACAGCAGAGTTAGAACAGAGTAGGGTTAGAACACAGTAGAGTTAGAACACAATAGAGATAGAAAACAGTAGTTAGAACACAGTATAGTTAGAACACAGTAGAGAAAGAACACAGTAGTGTTACTAACACATTAGAGTTAGAACACAGTAGAGTTAGAACACAGTAGAGTTAGAACACAGTAGAGTTAGAAAACAGCAGAGTTAGAACACAGTAGAGTTAGAACACAGTAGAGTTAGAACACAGTAGAGTTAGAACACAGTAGAGTTAGAACACAATAGAGTTAGAACACAGCAGAGTTAGAACACAGTAGTTAGAACACAGTAGAGTCAGGACACATCGTTAGAACACAGCAGATTTAGAACACAAAAGAGTTAGAAAACAGCAGAGTTAGAACACAGTAGTTAGAACACAGTATTTCTAGAACACAGTAGTTAGAACACAGTAGAGTTAGAACACAGTAGAGTTAGAACACAGCAGAGTTAGAACAGAGTAGAGTTAGAACACAGTAGAGAAAGAACACAGTAGTGTTACTACACATTAGAGTTAGAACACAGCAGAGTTAGAACACAATAGAGTTAGAAAACAGCAGAGTTAGAACACAGTAGTTAGAACACAGTAGAGTTAGAACACAGTAGTTAGAACACAGCAGAGTTAGAACACAGTAGAGTTAGAACACAGTAGAGAAAGAACACAGTAGTGTTACTACACATTAGAGTTAGAACA